>VWZX01010698.1:200502-583375 GCA_013399015.1 Galbula dea | reverse complement strand
ATCTGGGGTGGGGCCTCGCTCCGCGAAGGGGGCGGGATCCGTACAGCCCCGCGGCCAATGGGGGGCCGGAGGCGGTGCGTCTCTCAACTGACGGTGGCGGGATCCCTGCCCACCCTGCAACCAATGGGGCGGTGAGGGCGGGGCCTTTCTCCGTGAGGGGGCGGGAGCCACGTCGCTCCGCAGCCAATGGGGGCGGGGGCGGGGCGAAGGCCTCCTGACGTCCGTCGTGACGTGTGACCGGTGGTAGCGGGCGGTACCGGGGATATCCCGCGGCTGTGGGCTGCTGAACGGGGGGGTCACAGGCAGAGGCTTGTCTTGCTCCAGGAATCTTCTTCCTTGCCCATGTGTTTCTATGGTTACTAGACATGAAAATACGTCCAGTGCGGTTGTGCACTGATGGTCAAAAACTGGAGGAGTGGGGAGAGTGCAGTGAAGCTTTTATACCATGAGGGAGACACCTCTATGTGGCTTTGTGCGCCTGGAACGTTTACACTTCTTGTATTTAGGATCATGTCAAACCTTTTTGTTGAGCAGGGGCCGTGGCTGACTCTGGCAAGAGTGTCTTAATGCTCTTAGCTCTTTTATTGGGTATTTCAGGCGTGGATGGGACATGCACAGAAATACTCCAGTCAGCTGAGAGCTGGAGATGGCCTTCTGGGGGCAGGGGGTGTCGTCTGTTCTCCAGACAGACCTGTTTCTTGGTAACACAGTATTGCAGCCAAGAGACACAGCAGTTGTGTCTGGGAGGGACAAGAGGAGTGACATGGCAGAGCTGGTGAACTCCAGTGTGTGTTGGGTCATCTCTTTTCCCTACGCCACCACCAAAACAGATTTGTGCCTACAAACCGTCCCCCCCGCCCCCACATGTGTGACTTCAGCAGATGCTGTAGGAGCAGCTCTCATGGGGGATTTTGCATGCTGCAGCATCAGGATGGGACTTCGGTCTTCAGGGATGTGCTTCAGCCATGGGGGGTCACTGAATGGACAAGGTGCAGTTTGATGGTTGGAGTGTCATGCAGGAGGACAGGGGGCATGGTCTTGGGATGCCTTGTGTAAGGAGAAAAAGCACATTGGAGCCAGGATGAGTCAGCAGCAGCTCTCCCCCCTCTCATCTAGGCTGGCTGGCTGTGGCAGGGGTATCTCCCCTATCCCTTCCCACTCCACCTGCGGCACAGCAGAGGTGTAGGATAGGACCTGAAGAAGCTGCTGTAAAGCTCCTGGTATCCAGAGGGCTGCCACTGCAGGAGCATCACATGTGGCTTGGCATTAACCATTGTGTTCTGCAGTGCTAATGGCCCAGCTGAGCCAGAAGAGAGAATAGCAATAAACGTTCGTCCCCAATTCCAATTGTAGCTGCTGAAAAGTGGTTGTTGCATCTCACCCAGGGACAGAAATGTAACTGAGCCTTGATTGAAAAATTCCAGGGAAGCTGCCTTCTCTTACTGCTTTGCCACATTAAAAAAAGCCTCATACATAAAAATAGACAAAATGAATGAAGAATTTACAAACATCTATATTTTGTGTTAGGAAATGTGATAAAATTAGGAAAACAGCTGAAGACACTGGTTTATATAACTCTGACTGTTTCAGGCAATGAGAGGTTTACATACCACAGTTCAACAAGATAAAAGGTCTCCTACAAAATACATAGATGACAGACAACTCATCTGAATTTGACATAACACAGCATCAAGTACACATGTAATGTGATGAACAGTGCCAGGTCATTCCCCAGTTAGGTAACATACAACCTCTTGAATAAGGCAATTCAAAGCTAACTCAATTCAAATCACAACATACCCAGGCAGCATGCAGGGAAAAGTCATTTATTTTTGTACATTGGAATGACACAACTTGCACCATGTTTCCATTTTATGTAGTTAGAGCAACAGGATATAAACCATTCAAATAATATTTATATTTTTATATATATATATATATATTTCTCAAATCAACAGTTGTCTTTACTGGAATAAAGATTATCTGTTTATTTGGTAAAAATAAAACTATCTGAATTCACTAATAACAAAATGCACAGTGATTAGAAACCCAGTTCTGCTCACAATCTTCTTCCCCGGCTTGTGCACGTTTCCCTGCGACGCAGCAGATGCTGGACTCCCCTCCCTTCCCTCCCCTCCGCGTTCAGAGAGCTACTGGCACAGGGGACCAGAGCCTCAGCAGCGTCCCTCAGCCGCCGCCGTGTGCCGCCTCCCCCCGCGGCTGCGGGACACCCGCGCTGACGCGTGATGCTGCTCCCGGCGCACCCGTGAGCATCCCACGCCTTGGAAACGGCATTTCAACCTCCCTCTTCCTGGGCACCTCTCCAATAAAGCACTTACTTACTCCACAGGTGGCTGACCTTGGGTTGAATTGCTGGAACAGGGCCCTCGTTTCTTTATTGCCAATTAATTCCTCCAGATCTTTGTGCCCAAGAAATTTAAGAAACTGTGAATCTGCTCAGAAGTGGAAAAAAAAAAACCCAACAAAACAAACCCAAAACCACCCAAAAACACCTGAGCCAAAAAATCTCTCTGCTGTGGTGGAGCCAAATGTCTGATGTGTCTGAGGATGTGTTTCCACTGCAACAGATCACAGAAGATAATGAAGGGTTTGGGGTTTTTTCTTCCTAGCATTGAAAAGCTTTTTCAAGAGGGAAAAATGAAGAAGGGAAATAATTCCTGAACAGACTAACCCAGGCATCTTCTCCCTGGCAAAGGGCCATACCTCTCCTGTTGAACCATGTGCCTCCAGGGACAGATCCTCTGGCTAAAGTCTCAGCTCTCATGGTGGCTAGGTCTCCTCTCCCTGTCCCCATGTGGGGAAGAGGAGAGATACAGCTGTCAGCAGGATAACTTCGGGGCTGCTGGGTTGCAGGAATGATTTGGAGGAGACCAGACCTTGTCAGGCTGGAGCCCTGCAAAGCCCCAGGCAAGGATTCCCAGTGTCCCACGAGGCCTGTCAAGGGCTAATACAGGAATCATGCTCATAAGTAATGAGGAGGCAGAAGTTACCCACGAGGGCTCCCCGAGCCTGCAGATGGGCGATCGAGAGATTTCTCTCCTTCTGATGAGCTACACAAGCAGCCAGAGCAGCCACAGCCGAGACTAGCCACAGCTAGAGAGCTGTCCCAGGCTTCAACACACACCTGTCCACGAGAGAAACTACAGGAGAAAACAGGTTTTCAGAGTGGCTAGTAGTGGATCCCATTTATCACTGTGACAAAGTTGTCTTGTGCCTCCCTACGACTCGATTTACTGCTCCGGTAGAAAAATCATTGGCATATTTCTTTGCCTTTAAAGATACAAAACAAAGCAAATCTTCCAAAGACTGTAGGGAGAAAGGTGCTTTCACAATGACATTCAGAGCAAGAAGAGAGCAAGGACATCTGTACAGATCATTAGAGAGCTATCTTTGGCAGAATAGTTCCAATAAGTTATTTGTACAAGTATCTTCTGCAGTCTAGTTATTATGATTAGGTCACTCTCAGCTATAGGGTTACTGCTTCACTACCTCTCTAGTCATAGGAAAACACCACAGATAGAAAAATATATCAGCTCAGCACAATTGTGAGGCTACCACAACTGTCTCCAACGAGTTCAAAAGTCGTAGATGGATACCACAGAAAACATGAAGCAGGTTTTGGACCAGCATGTGGCAGGACAGAAGATCACAGCTTGTGGCTGTTGAGGGCAGAGCTGGTGCCGCTGCACAGGATCAGAGTGGAAACAAGTTGGAAGAGATGGATGCTTAGAACAAATCTCTGCCACTCCTGGACATCCCTCTGCAGGGAATCCTCTCTCTCTCTCTCTCTCTGACCATAAGGCTTGGAGATGTCTCACTGGGTGGTGGCCAAAGGGTTTCCACCCTGGGCAGGAGAGGAGGGGAGCAGGTGGGTGCCACTGGGTCTGCTGCACTGAGTGTCTCTGACAAGCCAAGCTGTGCCCAGTCCTGTGCTTTACCCCCAGAAGGGAGACCAAGTGTGGTTGCTTTCCAAGTCACCTCCTTCCACCTTCCCATGGGGGAAAGCATCCAGGGAGCTGCAGGCTTTGCTTTTGCTCCGTGGCCAGATCCTGCCCCAGGCTTTTCAGTTAGGACCCCAGGGGGACGGTGACTCTTCTGGAGACCCTGAGCCTGAGCCGTGGTGGCCCAAGGAGGAGACTTAGCCAGTCCCCACCTCCCCCCATCCCAGCACATGTCAACAAGCCCACTGAACATACAGATTGAAATAGTTCACTATGTTTATACAGCATGTACAGAATATACAGCATCAGATCATTATTTCCCAGTAGACTACAAGTGTCTCCCAAGATGACCTCTTTTATCAACAAATATATATAAAATAATCAAAGAGTTGTACCAACAAATATTATGGCTTTTCAGATAGTGTAGCTGCACTATGCCATTGAGCTTCTGAGGAACCACAAGAGAGAGAGACAGAGAGACTGGGAGGCTCCAGCTGCTGAGCCCAGGAGTGACCCTCAGCTGGCACAGAGGCTTCCCATCGCTGGGGCAGTGCTGGCTGCAGGTGGCAGAAGGAAGATGGGCTTCAGCTGCTGACCCATACTCTAGTTTCCATCTCCAGGCAAGCCAAATCTTCTGCAATCTCTCCTTTCAACCCTGCTTTGGAAAAATTTAGGTCTGCCCAGCTGGGGTCTGCCTGCCTCATCCCTGGGGCTGTGCTGGGCTGTCAGATCTCTCTCTCTCTCTTCTGGTTTCCCACAATGGCTTGTCTGCCCTAGAGTGCCCTGTGGCTGTGAGCGGGAGGACGCACTGGATGGTGGGTGACACAGGACGGGGAGGGGTGACCGTGGTGGCTGGGCTGACTGGTGCTTAGGGTGCCTCAGGCAGGGTGGTCTCAGCCTCCTTCATCCCTACCTCCCCCGTGCAATGGGAAGCTCCCCAGGAGGGGTTCTGAGCAGGGGAAGAGTGGCTGCTGTCAGGGGAGAGCAGGAAAGCATGAGCCATCACCGTGTTTGGAGCACACCACTGATGTGCTCCAGCACATCAACTATACCAGAGTCCAACCTTGCTCCAGCAGTGCTGTCCCCAGGGGTGCTCTGTGGGGTGAGTTACCTGTGTCCCAGCACAGTGTGCCTGCTGCACCTCATGGGCCGCCTCTGGCCACCCGTCGTTCCCCTCACTCTTTAGGACCACTGAGGAGCTGATTTGAGCTCTTTCTCTCCTGTATCCTGCTGTTTTGGGAGGTCTTGATTGCCTCACCTGCAGGGACCATCCAGCATCCCTGGGACAGGCTGTGCAGGCAGCTGCCAGCTCCCTGCCTCAGTGTCCCTCCACTCCGGAGCAGGGCAGTGGCAGGAGCTGCTGATGTGAATTCCATCTCGGCCAAGATGGATGTGTTTCTGGCTCCTCTCCTACCAACAACAGCCTGTTTTCTACTCCAGAAAGAGGAACAGTCGCTTCCCCTGTGTTTCAAGTGTATAGAAATGGCTTTTGAGAACTGGAGTGGTCACTCAAGGATGGAGATAACAGGACCACTTAATTACAGTGGAAAATTGCCACTGATCTAAATTAGTAACTGGTCTGAATTACTGCTACTGCTGGTTTCTGACTAATTCCCATCTCATTTCCTTTCTCCTCAGAATATTATGGCCACTCCCTGCAGGCCTCTCTGGCTGAAAGCAAGGCTGATGCTCACACACCTGAGCACAGACAGCCCAAGCCTCTCTGCTCCTGCCTCAGGATGTCCTGTGGGCTTGTTTGTTGGGGTGGGAGGGAGGCAGCAGGTGGTGTCCTCCATTCCCTCTTCTTGCTTGATTAACAGTCATTAACGCTTAATTAATGGTGAACACCAGGTGTAGCTGAGACCTCCCTAGTTATCCCAGGGTACAGAGATGCCCACTGCTGCTCAGTGGCCTTCAGGAAGTCATGGGTTTGATTTTACAGCCTTCTGCCATGTCTCTTTGGCACAGAGACCTGGGATGCAGAGTGCTGCATTGTCCCAGTCTCAGCGTTCTGTAGCTTTCACCAGCATGGATGTGTTTCTTCCAACAGGAGCTAGGGAGCTTAGGAGAATCACTTTCTTCTGCCCTCTATCTGCAAACAAAAAGCATTTAGCTGGATTGCTGAGCAATGTCCTCAACAGGCAGTCTTGAAAGCTGGGTGATTTGCAGAGCTCTGCCTCCTAAGGCTCGGTGCATTGTGGAAAAAAGAAGCTGGACAGGTAGTGTGAGAAGCTGAACAAGTGGTGGTAGAAGCTGAGTTGTTGTCAGGGGAGAAAACAATCATGTTTCCTTCGTTGCAAAGGAGAAGGTACTGCTGCAGTCTGTGCTCTCCAGAACTGCCACAAGTGGTGCAAGACAAGGAGCTCCCCTGCCCTGCTCCCTGCGTGAGCCTGGCTTCCTAAGAGCTCAGAAGATGAAGGAAGCAACATGGGGCAGACAAATGAAGACACAGCAGGAGTCAGCTCGTTTTCATCTATACAGCAGCAGTTCCAGCCAAGGGACATCTCATCACAGCTCTTAGTGCAAGGCAAGGCCAGGGTAATGCACAGAGCTCTAGCTGAAAGCAAGGGGCAAAGGAGATGTCTTAGCATTACCCTGAGCAAGGAGAAATCTCCCTACATCCCTGGGAGTCACAAAGCCACCTGTTTGCAACAGCTGTCACTAAAATGTGCTCAAAGAAGCCTGCCAGCAAGCTGGGACACCCTCACACCACAAGGATCCCATCCCTCCTGTGCTAATTCAGCAATTTTACAGTGACTCAGCAACTCTCCCCATGTTCCAAAGCCTCTCTGCAAAGATGCTCATGTGCCAGAAGCTCAGGTTCCTGTAAGCAAGGAGCCTGCCAGGGGCTGTGGCTGTAGCAGGCTCCTGGTGACAGCAATGCCATGGACTGCCATGACATTTTTCACCAAGAAAGCAGAGCAAGGCTTTTCTCAAGGCAAGTCTTGCCCTGCTGTCATCTGTGAGGGACTCCTCTGAATTAGAAACAAAGGACAAGAAATAAATCCAGCCTCATCACAGGGGTCAGGAGGTGCAGGGAGAGAGCCCTGTGGCAGTCCTCCATGTTCTGGAAGGAACTTAGGAGCTCCAAGTGTGGCCAAACATCCCAAGCCATTGCAAATTGCTTTACTTGAACTCATTTTAAGCAGGAGCAGGATAGTTTTGTAGGCAGTTAGATCCCTTTTAAAGTATTTAGAGCACTGAGAACAGCCTCCACTGTGACAGACTAGAGTTGAGAGGTGGACCCTGACCTCATAGTTAAAAGTGATTAGTTTGCTCTGGAGGCATAGCAGCAGGATGCTCCAGAGAGACAGCAAGACCCTGCAGAGACTCCTTGGATGCTCCCAGGGACAGGCTGTAGACAGCAAATCCTTGAGTGGCAGCAATCTTGGGGCCATCTCTACTGATAACAGCTCCTCTGTGCCCAGAGGGGCCCTTTCCCTTTGGAGCATCCCTTCCCTCTGTGTATTCATCACGGGTATTGTTGGCTGGTGAGAGGCTCTTGGCACCTCTAGTTCCAGGAGGAGGAAGGCTCTAGCCCTTAAAAGGTTAGGAATCTCACTCTATTTATTGTCCCTTGGTGCTTTTTGCAAGAATACAGATGCCTCTGGCTGCTTTCCTGCACAAGCCCCATTTTTTTTTCCCAAGCTAAAGAGGCTTTTCTGCAGCTGAGCTGGGCCTGTGGCTGCCTCTGTGTGTGTGTGTGTGTGGTCAGGCACTGCAGCCTGGGGGAGGACACAGAGGTTCCTGGTGCTCTGAAAACATGCTTCCCCAGGTGGGTTCAGGTGCCAAAGCAAAGAGAGATAAAAGGACAAGAAAAATAATCATAGACTCATAGATTGGTCTGGTTTGGAAAGGACCTTAAAGATCATCTAGCTCCAACCCTCCTGCCATGGGCAGGGATGCCACCCACTAAACCAAACTGCTCAAGACCTCATCCAACCTGGTTTTGAACACTTGCAGGGGTTTCTCCTGGAATATCAAACCTCTGGCAGTAAGTTTTTCCTTTTCTCTCTCTCTCTCACCATCACTTTTTGGCTCTGCCCAGCTCTGCCTCTCCAGGAATGCAGCTGAGCCTCCTCTTTAGGTACGTATATGGCCCCCAGTTGTGCTGCACTTGATTCTCACCCAAGCATTTAAAAATAGCTGTAACAATAACACAGGGGCTCTGGTCCTCCCCTCCCTGCCTGCAGCAGAAATAGCATGGTGAGTTTATAGAGTGCATCCAGACTCCTGAGCAGGAAGGGCTCAAACCTCCCTTTCCCCTTTTGCCCTTCAAGGAAGTGATGGAAGTGAAGAGAAGGAAGCACAAATTGACTCTTGCCATCTCCCCTTGCCCCAGAGCCACTGCAGGCTGCCTGGAAATGGGTGACACATGGGTGGGCACGTTGTTTGGAGATGAGGGACTCCAGGAATTCTGGAGCAAGCTGTTCCCAGGCAGGTTGGCAGGAGCAGTCCAGGTAGGCTCAGCTGTGAGATGCTGTGGGTTTCTGGCTCTTGCTGGACCCCAGGGACTCGCAGGGTCCTTGGCTCTTCTGCACCTTTTCTGTATCTGAGATTTCCTCCACTCCTGTTGGCCCCTGAGGAGCTGGGGATATGGTTTTGCTAAGATGATCAGGGCTGTCACTGCTCTGTGTGCTCCTTCCATTTGCTCTCCACTGCTTTGCAGTGGCCTGTTGTTACCTGGATATCCATCTCTCATGTCCTTCACACCATGCTGCAACCTCTTCCGTGGGAAGGTTTGCCTTTGGCCAGGGGGGTGATGAGAGAGGGTGAGAGCAGCCAGGGCAGGAAGATGAACAGAGCCTGAGGGTTTAAAGTTCTGTTTCTGGAGGAGGGCAGTTTGCTTTTGCCTTTGGATGGTTTGCTTTACGTTTGAGGCTGCTGCAGGGGGTCAGGCACTATGCCCTGGGGTGGCTGGGTCTCGGTGGTGAGCTCCTTCCTCTCCTTGGCAGCCAGGCAAAAGGCTCCCTGCTCATCCATGGCTCCTCCATGAACAACTGGGCACACAGGCATCATGCTTTGCATGAGCTTGTTAAAGGTGTCAAAAAGCAGAGGGCTGGCAGAGAATAATTGCATACACAAGGCTGGTGTGATTTAGGCCTTGCCCTAAGCAAGCAATGCTCCATCATTCCCTCTGGAGAGCTCTGTGAGCACAACAGTTATTTGCTGCCTGTTAAACAGAGCTGCTACACCAGTCCTGATCGACTGGTTAATGACTTCAGCAACTGCAATTCATTCTGGAGAAACAAATGATGAGAGTAAAATGCCAACATCACCTTTGAGTAGCTGTAAACACTGGGTCAGGAGAGCTGCTTCCCTTTCACAACTCACTGCCTGGGAAAAGCAGACAGACGTGACTGGCTGCATCATGAGCCCTGGAGCTTGACCTGCACTCATCCTGGAGGGTGCTGAGCACCTGCATGGAGAGTGTGGGCTTGCTGACATGGCTGGCAAAAAGCAGCACAGGGTGTGGAGAAGGTACAGGTTTGCAGGAGAGCAGCCCAGAGATGATATGAAATCCCCTGGCTGCCAAGGTACGTGAGTTACCTGCTCTGCCACACACCCCCTCTCACTGGCAGGTGGGAATTTCACTGCCTCTGGGCCTCTACAGACACCATCATGCTGCAACAAAATCAACCACCACCTACCCTTTCTCTCTCTGCACTTGGTGGCATGTTTCTAGCCTGGAGCTTGAAAGTCAGACACTGCTGTTGGTGCCAGCTCTGTGGCCTCATCCTGATCCTGCTCAGCGGATAGGCAGGAGCGTGGGCAGCACCCCAGGATCGTGGCCAGGACCCCAGGATCTTGGCCAGAACCCCAGGATCATGGCCAGGATCCCAGGACCGTGGGCAGGACTCCAGGAGCATGTGTCCCAGGGGTGTGCACATGCCCAGGAGGACCAGAGAGAGCTCTGCCAGGTGAAGGCATCTCTGGAGCTAGTGTTTGAGTTCCGCTGTCAGATCAGGGCCTTGGAAGCATCGCAGGGAGAGTTTATTTGGGGACAGCTCCACAGATGCTGGATGAAACACAGGGAGGAGCAAGATCCCTGGGCACACAGAGACTACTTTTCTGCTCCTCAGTGCTGGCTGAGCTCTGTTGAGCCATGTGGATCAGAAATGGCTCCTGGCACTGGGACTGGGACACGGGCAGGCAGCTCTGCCCAGAGCACCACAAGCTCCTGGTTTGCTCAGCAAAGTGGTGAGGTGTCTCAGACCTGCTTTTGCACCCATGGACCCTGCCCTGGTCATGCATCTCCTGCATTTTCCCTTATCATTAGCTAGTGGCTTAACCTAGCACAAGCCACTGTGAGGTTGGAACAAGAGCAGGAGCAGTTCTGTGTAACCAGAAGACACAAGCACAAGAGCTGCTAAGTGCCTTAGGGGCATGTGCATGGCTTTCCCTGAGTCTAGGGCAAGCCAGCACCGCTGGAGGACCCAGCACAGCAGCAGCTCCTGGCCCCAGAAGAGTTGCACTGCAGCTTTGTCCCTGGGTGGTTTCCTGCATCCCCCTGGGAGCTGGCTGGGCTGCAAGCTCCAGCACACCCAGCCCGAGGCACAATGGAGATGGAGCAGGAGGAAAGCCATGAGATGGAACAAGAGCAGGCATGAGGAGGCACCTTTGCCTCCATCAGTGGCAGAAACACAGCAAAGGCAAACCAATGAGTAAAGAAGAGATGGTTCCAACATAAAGGGAGACAAGAGGAGGGGAGGGAAGGGATTTTTCCATAGAGAATATGCAGGAGCACTGCTGGATCCATCAGGAATCATTACAAACTTTATTTGTCTGTGCATGGTGTACCATTGCTAAGGATCATCACAATTAGTGGGCTCACTGCCTGGAGTGGTGGGCAATACACACAGAGAAAAACCAACGAAGCCAAACAGACAAAATGAAATCCTTGTACATAAAGATAATCAGAAACCTCAACAACCTGCCCCTGGGTCTGATTCTGCCCCCCAAACAAGGAGAAAGAATAACTCTAAATCCCATCAGAAGTGAAGAAAAGGTTTGAGAAGAAAAGAACCAAACAACAACCACAACAAAACCCCAACAACCCACAGCTCCCTGTTTCTAGAGAAAATCTGACAACAGGTTAATTCAAACTTCCCCAGATGGTTCCAAATGGGTACAAACACCCCCAGCCAACCAGTTCTGGTAGGAGTGTCTGATGTGGTTTTCAGCTGGGTGGGAAGAGGTCCCAGTGGACATGCAGGCTGGGCACCTGCCTGGCTGGGGCACCAGGAAGGCCAGTGAAGGGCATAGGATAAGGAGACACCTCTCAACATCAGTGCACACTATCATCCCTGTGCTGTGCTCAGGGGAGCTCTACATCTACACCTCCTTGGGCCTGACTTGCTGCTGGGTAAGGTTGAGTTCCACCTCCCTGTCTCACCTTCCTATCGATTTCAGGTTTGGGCAGTGCAAAATGCAGCCTCTTCTCTTGGGAGACACTTCCCAGTTATGCTCAGTGACATGGGAGATCTCATTATGGTCCTTATTCTGCCTCTAAATGGCTGTGGGAAAGGACCAGCTTTGGGGACTGATCCTGATGGCTTCATGCTCAGAAATGGGAAATAGCAGGGGACCAAGGGGCTTTGAGGCAGCCACCAGCTAAAAAGGCAGAGGCAGGCAGGGTGCTGGGAGCCAGCCATTGTCCCTCTTGGTCTATCCCACCTGAGCTCCCTATGACCTTGTATAAAACCTCCTGCAGATGGTGGAGACCTTCACACTGGCTTGATGTCCTGGGCTGACTGCTGTGGAGGGAGGACCCCAGCCACAGAGCCTGCAGTCTCTAGGATGTGGTTTTTCCTCCCCTGAAAACCTCCATCTGCATGGCTTTTATTGCTTCTGGTGGAGCCACGCAGGGGAGCAACAAGCAGGGACAGCTTTCCCCTCTCTGCCCCACCCCCCGAAAGGAAACACACGAACAAAGAAACAAACAAAACCCTACAGGAAGGAAACTAACTCAAATAAATAAAACCCAGTGAAAAGAAACCACTTGTATCTGCAATGCTCAACCCACACAGCTGGAAGGACTACCACTAGAGGATGCTATATACAGATAGGGTTCATTTCATTCATGCAATGTCACAAGTACCACGACAGCATGCCCGAGGAGGCAGAGGGGGCAGGAGGGAAGCTCCAGCCTCTCCACGCAGCCTTCGGCTTAGGACACCGGACACGAGGTTGCGGCTACGCATCCCCGACGCACGGAGGGGGAAAGGCAGGGGGTAGGTGGAGGGGAGGGGGAAATGCTAGTTGTACACACTCCAAAACAAACAAACAAAAAAACCCCAAATCAATGACGAAACGGTTTGTGTTCTAGCCTTAGAAAGCTCCCGATTCCCCCTTGTCTTCAGTCCAGTCTCTCACTTCTCTCCAACGGGGCCAGAGGGGACGTTCCCAAGTGGTGAAGGAAGGTGGATGGTGGTCAGGAGATGAGCACCCTGGCTTTCCTCTCCTTCCCTCACCCACTGCTTTGTTCCTCACCACCTACTCTGGTCTTCCCTGCGCTGACGTGCCCCGGTCGCCCTCGCAGCCGTCCTCCCGAGGGGCCAGCGGGCAGGAGAGAGCGACGGGCAAGGGCTCAGTGGCCGCTTTTGTTGGTAGAGTTGCAGAGAGAGCCCTGCTGCTGGGCTTCTGGCCAGGGCTGCTGCCCAGGGAGGGGTCCTGCTGGCTTTGGGGTCCTGCTGGCTTTGGGGTCCTGCCTAGTTCAAAGGATGCTCCAAAGCCGCTTTCCGTCAGCAGGTGCGTGAACATGGCGAATCTCTTTTATTCTTTCTCTGTTCATTATACACAGCATTTATATCTATATCTATACCTATATATCACTCTATATAGATACATATAGATATATGGATTTACTATCTCTGATTGTCCCTTTAGAAGCCCTTTATGTGGCAGTAGGCTTCCAGAGATGAGAAGAATATGTACAAGAGCCAAAGGAGGATAAAGAGTGAGGATGTGAGCAGCTTGGAAGTCCGCGGCCCGCCCAGCTCACCTCCGATCTCGGGTCTCCGTCGGTAGAGCAGCACACCCACGCTGATGAAAGCAAAAATGGTGAAGAGGGTGACAGAGAAGGCCAAGGTACCAGGGGACACTTGGAAGGCTTGTCCGTGCGCCGCGTGGTAGATGGCTGCGATCGACCAGGCCACCCCGATGCCCAGGAAAACGTTGACCGCGTTGCTCCCGGTGACGTTCCCGATGGAGGCGTCCGCGTACTGGTCCTGCGTCGCTGCTACTTTGCTGGCAAAGGTGTCTGCAAGGGGAAGGTGGAGAGAAGCCCTCAGGAAAGAGAGTGGTAAGGAGGGACAGGAGCAGGTAGCTTGGGGACAAATGTCAATGATGTCACTGGGGGAATGAAGGGAGTGGGTAAGGGGACATGGTATAGGCCCTTCAGTGGGCATTCCTAAGGAAGGATACATCTGGCCAGGGCCAGAGTGACAATCAGGGTCCAGAAATGCCCAGGAGGGAAATCTCAATGTCCAGAAATATGGAGTTCTCCCCAGTATGGCTCCAGAGTGCTTAAGCAAGAGACAACACTTCCCACTACTACACTGTGTTGTCCCCTTCTCCAACATCCACCCATTTGTTGAACTGAGAAAGAACTGAAAAGCCTGGGAAAGCTTTGTGGGAGCCACAACGGTTTGAATCCACCCTTCAGGTCCCCTGAAGTTTTGTATTTGTGATTCCATGTTTGCTTTAATGATGGCTCTCCAAATCTTTTGCTTCACTGAAGTTCAGTGTCTTGTGCAGACCCTGCCACTCTGGTAAGCAAGTGGGTGACCACTCGTCAAAGACAAGTATCTGTGGGGCTGGGGCCTCCTAGGGGCTTCACGAGACACATTTCAGGTAGCCCCTCCAAGCTCAACAACCTCACCTTGCTCCACCTGACCCAAAGCTGAACCTGGTCTCACACAAAGGTGTCTGTATGGGGCAGTGCACCCCGAGTATGGACTAGCACCTAAGGAACCCAGGAGGCATGGTGAAAGGAGCAGGTGCTCAGAAAGACAGCTCAGGACTGCCAACACCAGCAGCATTTTAATCAAAGACCAATTTCCTCCTCTGAGAGTGGATGCCATGGAAGCTGTCCACAGAAGTGGATACTGCCCAGGCTTTGCAAGGGGAAAGTCCTTGAAATAATTCCCAGGGGACTGAGAACATCCTCGTGCGACCCTCCTGGTCCAGCTGAGGCTGAAAAGTGACTTCCAGATACATCTCAAACCTGTCCTTGAGGGTCCTCCAGAGTATAGACCTCACTGTGCCCAGCTTTCCAGCCCCAACCCAAACCCCATCTGAGCAGAGATGGACCTTTGGAACCAACCCTGCTGCTGTCCTTACCTGGCACTGATGTCCCCAGCGCGACGAACACGACGGCGGTGACCGAGTCCTTCAGGCCAATGGTGCAGCCGAAGTGGGAAGCCAGGTCACCGATGAAAGCTGTCAGGAGGCCGATCATGAGGATGGAGACGACGAAGCAAGCCCAACCATTCCAGTAGTCTGTTGGGGGCACGAAGGCAAAAAGAACCTTCCAGAAGACAGTCAGAAAGTGCATCACATAGTCGAAGCAGGAGGGCAGCTTCTCCTCCCCACATTCATCATCGTCGTCATCTTCCCCTGCAGAAAACCACCAGTGCTTAATTAGACTCAGCCATCCTGGCAGAGGTTGGACAAAGCTCCTGTGCATGCTGCAGCCCCCACCCCATGCCATCCCTCATGATCTAGGCTCTAGAATACTGGCACTGTCAAAACCTCCTCCTGGTCACGCTGGAACCACCCCCAGAAGGTGACACTTTCTCAGTGGTATCACTGGGAGCCTTCCTGCTGCTCTCAAGGAACAAGGATGGGTTTCTAAGTCAAGGACACTGGGGGTTCCAAGGCCATGGCAAGTTGTGTTAAAGACACCCCTTGCACCTGGCTTGGTGATTTGTCATTGTCTTAGATACATTTTTTTTCCTTCCAAGCATGTGGACTACCAGACCTCCCTGCATGGCTGTTGGCAGAAGCTTCTTACCAGTGGGAGGGACACAATGTCCTGTCAGAGGGCAGGAGTGAACCTGGCTCTCCTTCCTTGGAGGACACCTCAGGATTGCAAAGGTTCCTTTTCAAAGGGACTATGTCCCAGAGTAGTCAAGAGCACCCAGTGAAACCTGAGCCTGTGTTCTGCTTCACCACAGTGGGCAAGGGGACAGGGTCCCACCTCACCACACGCTGGGTTGCGAGGGATGCTGGCTCTGTGCCTGGGAAAAGCTGCTTCTCCTGGTAGCCACAGTACTGACCAAGCTGGCATTAGCTTTTGAAGGAGACTTTGCTGGCCAGGGAGAACATTCCTCCTCTCACATCTTCCTCCACAATGTGGATATTTGACTGAATAACAAGATGTACAAAGCCTCCCACAGGGAGACATAAAATGGTCTTGCTGTACGCTGCGTACCAACATGTGAGCATCAATTAACCCCATGTGCCATGACAACAGAGGTGCTGGAGGGAGTTGCTGGTGAGCTGCTGGCTCTCTTGCTGCTCCTAACAACTGGCTTCTGCCTCACTGCAAAGGTGGTGATGGAAAGTCAGCTGGAGGGCCAAGACATGACATCCTTCCTGGGAAAGTGGAGGCCAAAGCTCCAAAGCTGGTGCCCTGAAGTTTCATCTCTTGGTCCCATAGGAGCAAGAAAAGGAAGTGGTCCAGGATCACCTAGATTGTGATCACCCTCAAGAGATCTGATCACCTGTAAGGGGAGTCAACTTGCTCTTGCTTTGGCCTAGTTCCAGCACATGCAAACCTTGCACTCTGCTGTGGCATCCTCTGGGCTCTCAGGAATGCAGCTGCAGGGGAGAAGGTAGTGACAGTGGCAGTGAGAGCAAGGCAGGAAGGAATCTCTCCTCTGTACACAGGGCATGGGGCATCCCACATGAGGGCTAGGGTGATGCAGGAGGGGATTCAGTGGGGCCACCAAGATGACTCAAGCCTGGAGGATGTTGCCTATGGGGAGAGATGGAAGGAGCCACCTCCTGTTTTGGTGAATCAGCAGGAGAGAACGTTGGAGAACACCAAGCAACAGCCTACAGTGACTCAGAGGGCATGTACAGAGAGGGTGGAGCAAAACTTCCCTCTGTGCTGACAAGTAATACAATAAAAGGCAACTGCTACAAACTGCAGCTTGGATAGTAACATCAGGAGAA
The DNA here is from genome assembly GCA_013399015.1 of Galbula dea. Taxonomy (NCBI): domain Eukaryota; kingdom Metazoa; phylum Chordata; class Aves; order Piciformes; family Galbulidae; genus Galbula; species Galbula dea. Next base: position 567,230 of record VWZX01010698.1, on the reverse strand, counting down.
ACAACTCCTCCAGGAGGGTGCTGCAGCCCTGGGACACATGCCCTGGCTGATGGACATCATCCTTGGAGGTGTTCATTACTCAGCTAAATCCATGACCAACCAGAGAGGTGTCTTACTTGGCACCCTCTTGGGTGTTTGTCCTCACAGCACCTTTGCAGATCAAGGCAGGCACCAGACAGAGGCAGTGGGAAACCTGATGTCTACACTACAATAACTTGATGGAAAATGATGCATTTCTTGGCTTTAAAGCTTCAAACTTAACTCTGGCAGAAAGAGTAGCTAATCAGTGGCATGCTATTATAATTGTGGCAGATATAAATACCCTCTTCCTGGGCTTTGTGGTGAAGATAAGGAGCAGCTTTTCAGCCTGGGAAGCCTATGCTGACCTGGTTTTTCCCTTTGCTCATTGCACAAAGGCTGGTCCTGGCAGGATATGCTGTGCTGGGCTCACACTGTAATTTTGCAGCAGGTATTTTAATCCTCTCCCATGCTGCATGGCAGCAGGACTGTCATGGATCTAAACCTTTCTGGAGATGATAAAACAGACTGAAAAATGAGCAGGAGTGCCACTGTCATAACACTCCTCTAGATCTGTCCATCATTTTGGTACACAGCAACAATGCCTCTCTTTTGAAGAGCTGGCCAGATCCTCTGAAGGTGACTTGAGGCTGGATGGGGATCCAGGGGTGCATTTAGAAGCAAACTCACCAACCCTAGGATGTTTTTGCTGTGGAAGAAACTTCATGGGCTGTTGGGTGGACAGCAAAGGCAGCTATGGGTGAGAGGCTCCAGCTCAGCCCTGTGGACGGCACGGCACAGTGCCACAGACCTGATCTCCTACTGCTCCACCACTCAGCCTTGTGCCAACCTCACCATCAGCTGCTCATGGGGTGCAAAATGATGTTTTAATGCTACTTTTCTCAGCTGGGATGTTGCATTTTGAGGTGGGAATGTCTGACTTTCACCTATTCTCCACCATGGGCTGCAGGGAAAAGCTTCAACTGAAACTCCAATGTCTGAGGCATTTTAAGTTGCTCAGCACAAAGTCTGGGGAGCTAAATCCTGGCAGAAAACAATTGGTCCAGAGCTCAGAGACAAACTACTGCTTCCTCAACTGCAGGGGACAGCTCAGCTGAAATCTGTCCACTGGAAAATGTCACATTTATTACATGCTTGTTAGTCATCTGTTAGCACTGATGGTGGCTGTACTTTCAAGCCATGGTGGCAACAAGGCTTTCACCTAACTGCAGTCTTGATGTGTGTCACAGAGATGGGAGCCAAGGGCCAGTGGTTATCTTTGCTTAAATATGGGGTGCAATTAAATAATTGCTTCTGGCAGAGAGTAGTTTAGCCATTATTAGCTGCAAAAGCTGCAGCAAGGATTCTCTTGCCTGACATGTTCATGCCATCTCTGAGCTAATGGGAGGCTCCTGGCTGGAGGCTCCAAGAATAACTGTGCTACAAGAGGAGGGATCCCAGTTTAAGGACATGGCTGTTGCACAATGTCCTGTCCTGGTTTTTGGAGGCAGAGGGTACAGCCATCCCTTTGAATTACTTTGTGCTGGCTAGAGGTTTCCCTGTCCAGCAGAGCTCGAGGAAGGAAGAGTGAGTGCTCCCCCATGCATTTCAATGCACAATTAGCCAGCTGAGCTCAAATTGCCTTCCCCAGTGATTTCATTTCAGCTGGTTGATTTTGCTTTGAGGCCCAGGCTGGGCTGTGAGGCTGTAACATCCAGTCAGTCAGTTATGCTGCCTCCAACTGCTAAAACCACCTCTGGAGGAGACCTTCCTTTCATCTCCCACAGAGGTGGGAATGCTAATATATCCTAGCCTGGTAAACATGGTGCTGGGTGCCTGTGAGAGCAGTACAGCAAAGCTTTCCTGAGGGAAAGGCAGTTCTCCAAGAAAGGGAAGACATGACCAAGTGTGTTCTGACACAAGCACAGATTTCAGGTGCTGCTACAGCCACTGGTTCTGCTGAACCACAGCCTCCAACCACAGCTGGCTGGAACAGCAGGAGTTCCTGAAAGCAGGGAGTCAAGGGCAAATTTTGGCCCACAGGGAGAAGGACTCAGTGGCTGCCTTCAGGGCTTGGCACCCTCATCCTCACTGTGTTGTCCTCACCACAGCACTACGGGGAGAGCCAGGGATGGGGAACTCTTCTGCTTCACACCAGCATCATCTATTCCTCTCTGAAAGTAAACACTGTGTTCACCTCCCAAATCTCTCTGACTGAGGTGACTCTTCCCCTCTACCATCTGGTAAAAGCCAGGGTATTTTTCTGCCAGGTGCTACAGACACAGACAGTGCAGGAGATTTCCTACACATCAGACAAGGTGCTCTCACAACAAGGCTTTCATCAGTTGCCTTATTTATGCAGAGGCTGTAAATAACCCTGCCACCTGCTTTGCCTCCTGCTGCTCCACCACAGTCTGTATTACTGATACAGCCCAGCCTGGACATGAGCAAGGTGGATCATAATTCACCTGGAGCTGTGGTGCAAACTCACCTGCACTGACAGTAATAGCCTCAATAAACTGCTCCCTCCAGCTGTTTGTGCCAACCACCAGAGCCAGGTTTGTCTTCTTGATGAGCTTGTCCACTGTGTTCTGTGGATGGAGATGCAGAGGAGACAATTGGGGACTGCTGGGCTAGAGATGCTAAGCTAAAACTCACTGCTGCTTGTGCTTACAGCCAGGCACTTATGGAGAAAGCTTAGCAGATCTTAAGCTCAGGTCAAGAGCACCAGCAGTGAGAGCAAACATCAGCAACTTGTGACTCCCCCTTGCTGCTGCCCAAAAAGACCTTCTGAAACCTGCTCCTCATGGAACTTTGCACCACCTCAGCAAAGGTTTAACAGCAAATAGTGCTGAGGTGCCACAGCCCAACACCTTGGGAAGAATTTTTACTGGGCTGCTTCAAAGTACTAAGTGGGACTTGATGGAGGCCCATTTGTGGAGCTGGGCTCTCCCTCTCTGTGCAGCTCAGGAGCTGGCAGGGAAGGAGCTGCACCAGCAGTAGGTAGGAGATGATCCTTGGGCAGACAGCCTGAAGGCTGAAGGCTGCCTGCAAGCTGTGGTGATGCCTCAGATGCACACTAATGGTGGGCAGCAAAACCATGGGAGGGAGGCAGCCACTGCTGTGCCACACTGGGGGTGGTCTGTGGTTTGTTCTGCTACAGAAACATGGAAAAGAAAACAAAATGGGCAGTTTTCAGCTCTTGGTCTGCCACAGCAGCTTAGCTTCCCCACCATTACTTCCATTTAGGATATCAGGCCTTTGTGCTGGCAGTCTCAGGCTGGGAGCTCACTTGAGACCACCTGTAAGTAGAACCTGGGTGTAGCACATCAGTGTGAGAGTGAGGTTTGATTTTAAAGCAACCTGCAGCATTTTGGAGCCCAGGCAGCTCTTAGGCTCACCAAATTGATGTATCCTAATAATAATAACCACAAGCAGTCTGTGAGTGGGAAAGTAAGTCTAGGCTTATCCCCCAAGGACCATGGCTATGGGCTAATGGACAAAGAGAGGATGCAGAGTGTACTTTAACCCACTGCCACCTCACTGGAGTGACCCTCAGCCTTTCATTGTGCCTTGGCCCAGTCACATTTCAAAGTGTCCCTTGGTCCTTCTCTTAGACCTTGTGATGCCAGGAGCTGCCTCACTTTGCTGTGATACCATCAAGAATTGCTTGCCAATGCAGTGCAAACCCACCAGGAAGGGGCCCCAGCTGGAAGGGAAGAAAAACAGGGGCAGGAGACACAGAAAGTACCTTGAACTCATAGGACTCCTCAATGATAATCTCCAGCTTGGTGTGCTCCCCCAGGATGGGGCGTCCCAGCTCTGCGATCCGACGTTCTTCCTCCTCCTTGCTGGTCAGTGGCTGCTTTTCTTCATTCTCCTCTGCAAAGCAAAGAGCCTGTCGGTGAGCCAGGCCCAGCTGCTCACTCTCTGGAGCTGGCTTCCCGTCAGGAAGCCTCTGGGTGGCAGTATGAGCGACAGAGCAGCTGAGAAGAGGGAGGTCATGGAGCAACAGACAAGGTAGTTTTGCTGGGAAATGCTAGTAAGAGGTCTGCAACTCGTCCAGCCCCAGGAGGGCAGTTGACCCTCAAGGCTGGGGAGTGGCTTATCACCTGGTACCTGCTGCCCCTGCCACAGGGATGCTGGGAGGGGACAGAGCATCACTAAGGCTGCACCATTTCTCAGCTCTCCGGGTCTGCATCAGGGCACTGTCAGGACGTTTCTATCAACCTGTTACAATCAGAGAGAGCTGCCAGCAGCTCCAGGGCAGAAACAGGCATGAAATCTTGTCTCTGCCTGCTTCTGAGCAGGGCTTTACCTTGGAGAGGGGTCTGGCAGGTGGAGAGAATGAAACTCCTGCTGTGATGGCAGGGCTGGAGGGAATACTGCTGGGCCATACAAAGGTGAGGAGACATCTGCAGGGCACGGCCTGGCCCCAAACCCTGAGAGAGCAGACAGCAGAGGGGCTCCAAGAGCAATGGAGCAGGTCTGCCCCTCCACTGATGTCTGTGCAACATCTGCATGGCTTTTGTGACTGCCCCTGTGCAGACCCCACCCCCCTGAGCAACCCTCCAGTCCACTCCAGGGATGAGCAGAAGGACAGAAGGGCCGACAAGAGCTGGAGTCACTGGAGACAGGAGTTAAACTGCCAGCAGGCAAACACCCCCGTCAGTCCCTTGTAGACCACCAGAGCCCTCAGGTGTCAAGCTGCAGGTACCTTGGATGGTGACCACAGTGCAAGGAAGAGGATGATCTCTAGCCTGGACCTTCCTGAAGACAGGTTTGCCTATCAAAGTGATCAGCAGGAGGTCAGCAGGAGGCACTCTGCACCCCATGCAAACCACCGCCATGCGGTTAGTCAACTCTGCTCCTATTTCACCCAGGGTTAGTGCCACTCCCTGGCCAGCTGCCCCTCATCTCCACCAGCAGCACCACGCTGTGGGAAAGCCCTTCTGCTCCTGCTGCTCACTTGGCTTGTAGTTTCCAGGACTCCTAAGGGGCTGTTCTGTAACGTGTGGGACCTGAGACCTTCTCCCCCTGCAGTGCTTGGTCTGATGGTGGATGCTGGGCTGGTTAATGATGGATGCTGGGCTGGCTAATGATGGATGAGCAAACCTTGCTGCCAGGTCTCACTGGTGGGAAGGGCAGGGGCTGCATGCTTGAAGCAGCCATGGAGTCCCACAGTGCTTGGGGTCCCCTGGCTGCTGCCTGGGGAGAGAGGACAGGCTCCCTGTGCACGCCTCCTGTGCTGGCAGTGGGGAGGGGAAGGTTGGACCAAGTGGGGAAGCCCTCCCTGCTCCAAGAGATGGAGGGGGGCTGCCTGTCACTTTGGGGGGGTTGACTCATGCTCCCTGGGGTGGGGGTTAGGTGTGTGCAGCAGGCAGAGCACTCTGTGAGAGGACACAGTGTTAGGGTGACCAGCTGGGGCAGCAGGGCCACAGCACGGTGCCTTCTTACCCTTCCAGAGTTTCCCTCCAGGACAGAACAAAAGCAAAGAGGAAACCAAGAGGAAAGATCAGGGTGAGCATATGGTCATTAAGAGGAGGGAAGGGGGGAGTGGGAGAAGAGCAGAAATCCATACCTGTGATGGTGAAGCCACCTAGATGAAACCAAAAATGAGAGAGAGGGAGAGAGAGAGAGGGAGAGAGGATTAGCGTCAGCATAGCAACATGGACACCCTGCAGCCTGCAGGGACACAGTGGTCCTTCCCTGCCCCATGGCTGGGCACTGTGGACCTGGGAGGCTTCTCTCTGACACACTCCCCAGGGATAGTGCAGGGAGACCTGAACCCAGGTTGGAAAAGACCTGTAAGATCATCAAATCCAACCATCAAAATATATGCTGCAGAGTGGGTAAAAGCAGTGGAAGCCTGTCCTGGGGCTGAGGGTCCTACAGGGCATGAGGACAACTTTGCTTCCCTCCCCAGCTGCTCTACCCTGAGGATGGCCAGCAAGGAAATTTCAGAGGCTGGGTGGGCTCTAACCCTCCCCAAGGCTGGAGGTAAAGTTGGCACTATCCTTCCAAAAAGGACTGGCCAACTTTTCTGCCCAGCCACAAGCATCCCTAAGTGGTCAGGCAAGCCTGTGCCAGAGGAAGAGGCATTGGGTCTGGCACTTGGAGTGTCAGAGAGTTGACTACACCTGTGACAAAGCCAAAACGCTCCTCACCACCGCATTAGTGGCTTTGGGGCTCTACTCCAAGGAAAGGTGTGGCATTGGGTACCTGAGCTTACTTAAACCAGTGCTGCCCACCCTAAAAGAGAACTTTGGGAGCAAAGAGAAAGGTCAAGAGAAATCAAATGTCTTCTGAACATAGGCAAAGTGGAAGGATGGGAAAGAAAAATGAATGCGCGCTTACCAAGCTCATTCAACAACAGGGCTGTGAAGGAGACAGACAGAGACAAACACAGAAGAAGAAAAGTAAATGAATAATGAAATCAAAAGGGATATCCACAGAAAGACTCCAGATCCCAGGGCAGAGATTTCAGATCTGTAAAGCTGCAGGATACCATTAGTGTTGAGAGAAAGGCACTAAAAAATAAAGGAACAGCAATGTTTCATGGGGTTGTGGGTTGAAAACAAAAGACATTACAAACATGGGGTGGGTATGGGATTAAAAGGCACACTCCAAAAAGTCATTTCCCCCAAAAATTCATTTTCCCCCTTTGAACTGTCTGTGCAAGATCTTCCATTGGTCTCGGAGGCAGTTCTGCCCCTGGGGAGGACACAAGACCTCCCCTGTGCAGCGGCTACTGACTTTGACCTCCTCCAGCTGCCTACTGCTGGGGAGCAATAGCTCCAGCAGGCAGCTCGGCTTCTAGCATAGATAAGAGGAAAAAAAATGGTCTGTGGCAAGGCTTGGCTCAAGGGTCTCATTGCTCAATGTTTTAGGTCTCCAAAGCAAAAGAAAAAGCCTCTCCCTTAGTGCCTCAGTGGGTTTAAGGCACGGATCCCACCGTGGCCCCAGGGTGACATCTCAGAGGTGCTGCCATCTCCCAAGTGCTGAGCACACAGCTCACCCTGCCTTGCTACCTTTTGTCCAAAGCCAAACAGAAAAAATGAGTTAAAAAATCACTGCACGGCCAAAGCAGCAAATGGCATCCCTTAGAACCTTGACTTGCCTTCCAGCTAGTGAGTTGGCAAAGCTGAGCTTCCCTCAGGCTTCCTCAGTTCTCTCTGTCAGCAGGAAGATGAGGAACTTTCCTTTTCTTTTTGTTTTCAAGTAAAAACCTTGTGAAGCTGGTACCTTAATTCTCAATCCCAGGGTCTAGAAAGCATGTCTGCTCTTGCTGGACTGGCTGAGAGCCCACCCTGGTTCCTGTGAAGCTGGGCAAAGCCAGAGCCACTGAGTTGAGCTGTCCACGTGCCACTTCATCCTGGCCACTCTGGCTCTGCTCCATAGATGCCACTGGCACCGTTTAATGACACAAACCCCACCTGCAGAGCCTGGGCCATGCCATCGTAGCTGGCTTTTTAGCCCTGCCTCTGCTAGCTAGTCATAGAAACCAGCAGGACATCTGATGGAGGGGACAAGGCAGCTGACCTAGATGGCTGCCCTCCACCCTAGCTGGAAGAGAAGGTGGCATCACTGCTGGATGTCGTAGCCTGAAACACAGCAGCATGTCCCCACTCAGCGTGGGGACTGCTGGGGGCCCTTCTCTGGCCTGAACAAATGATAGAGTACAGCCCCATGCCTGCTGAAGGGAGAGCTTCTGTGCCAGAAATCAAGAGAGCAGCTCCAAGGCAGACAGACCAAATGCTGCTGTCAGGTTTTTTTCACAAAGCCTTTAATAAGGATGTGTTGAAGGGCAACTAATTATCTTAAGTAACTCTCAAACTGCTTCTTGCTCAGCCACCAATAGTCTGCAGAATTAGCTGTTGCCATTAATTTTCACTTAACTTCCTAGCAGGAAAAAACAAATGCACAGAAAAACAAGTGAACTCTGTTGTTGTTGGGTTGGTTTTTTTTTTTTGGGGGGGGAGAAGGTTTGCAGTTGATTTAGAAATGTGATAAAAAAGGAAATTGTTTTTATTATTCCTATGAGAAGCTATTACCCAGTGCAGAGCCACGGAACTTTATTTCAGTATAACCTGATTTCTCCTAAATTGATTGTGTCTTATGGTATTACCTGCTTGTGCCATGATTCTCAGCTCTTTTCAGGTCCTAAGTGCCAGTATTAAAAAGCTAAAATTACTGCTCTGGCCATGCAGTTTATTTCAAGCAAAAGCTCTTTTATCTTCTGCTAAAAACGAGGCAGCGTTGCCCTTTTATTTCTCTGGCCTGAATTTTCTCCTCAATTAAATGAAAGTGTAGCTGCAACATGGCAGGGCAGAGCTCTCAGAACATCCCTGGGAGCTGGTGATGTTCATCATCCCTTGCCCAGGTGCTCCGGGACCCTCCTAGGAGCACATCTTGCTCCGAGAGGAGAGGAGAGGAGGAGCCGGGGAGGGGGGGGGTGCGGAACCCTTGTGAGCGAGACAGAGTCCTCCCGAAATGAAAGAGGAAAGAAAACAGAGCAAAAAGGGGCAGTGGCCAAGCTTTGAAGGAGGGAGGGCAAAAAGGCCGGGAGGCAAAGTGCGAGGAGAAAGGCGTGTGAGAGTAGGGAGACACAGAGAAAGCGGACGGCAGCGTCTCGAGAGCTGGTCTGGTTTTACTCTCACACCTTTTACTCCTCGTCGTAGCCACACCGGGTCCCCAAGCACAAGGAAGAAACTGCACTCTTTCTCATACTCCTCACGGTCAAGTACTCTAAGGGTAATGAATTTCCTGTGGGAACACAAGACAAAGGCAAACACATGATTGGCATCGCACACGCATGCAGTTCACGTCCGCCCGGGGTGCTGTGGTGCCGGAGATGGTTGGGTGGGGGGAAAGCTGCTGCACATCCCCCCTGGGGCGTACGGGAAAGGGCAGGAGCGCTGCCACCACCTGCTCAGGGTTGCACCTTGGTGGACTAGGGAACGGCTGAGTTCAGGGAGGAGATGAGAAACGTTTTCGCTCCTGCCCTTTTCCATAGGCGCCGGGGATGTGAGCTCGGTGTTGCAGGTGCCAGGCATGAGTGAGCCAGACAGGGACACACAGGCTGGGCTCAGCCCCGGAGCACGTCCCCCACCTTTCTTCTCACTCATCTCCACCAGCCGGGGCTCCCCGATCTCTAGGTAGAAGGTCTTGTTTTTCTCATACTCCTCATCATCTATCACCTTGATTGATATCGTTTTGCTGGAACAGAGAAGAAGAAATAGAGATTCAAGAATAAGGGGGGAAAAGGGAGGAAGGGAGACAGGGAAAGGAGGAGGAGGGTGGAAATGGCAGGAGCAGGAGGCTGCAGACAGAAAACAGTGGCTTTGGAAGCACAAGCTGGAGGGGCAGCACAGCTGAAAGCAAAGGGCAGGAGCCATAGGGCTGAGCTTGCCCCAGAGAGCACGGGGTTGGAGCACCAGCAGCTCGCAGGGTGCCATCGTCTCTGGCACGGCTGAACATCATGCAGCCTGGACCAGCCTCCCCCTAGAGATGCCTCAGCCCAGGGTCAGCAAGACACCTCCCTTTCCAAAAACCCAGGGTACAGAACAGCCCTTTGACAGCTTGCACACATTGCATAGGCTCCTGGGGGCAGGAGTGCTGGGAACCAGCACAGACCAAGCCCCTGAAAGCACAATGCACTGCTTAAACCAGCCCCTGCACACACAAGAGGCTCTGTCTCGCCAGGCACAGCAGATCCATGCACAGCTTCATCACCAGCTGCTCAGTTTGGGCTTTGGAGGCTCCAGTTTACAAGCTCAAAAGGGACTTTTCCTCTGGAGGGGACAGAAGGGAAAGAAGGTCTTTCTGGGTAGGGCAGGGTGAAGGGAATTCTCATTGATGTTGAGGCTTGACTTCTTAACTTCCTTTTGCAAGCAGCACATCCTTCCCCACGCCCTGAAGGTTTGGTTCTCTCCTGCTTGAGGCTTGTGCAGCAAGTCTCTCTTCTCACATGGCCTGGGGTTGCTGACTTTCCCCCCTGTGGCATCAGCAGGATGGGTCCAGAACTAAAGCCCCGGCTCAGAGCACAGCCACAATGCACACACCAGGAAGGGTGAGAGTCTCACAGGAGGCTGTGGCCACCAGCAGAGGGATCTGTTCCTCGAGGCACCCAACAGAGTGAAAATTGAGTGAACAAATTGCTTTAATTGATCAAAATTAGCATGGAAGTTTTCCACCTCTTTTCAGGGACTCCTGTAAGTGGCCCAGAAACACCCAGCTGAGAGTTGCTCACCAAGAAGCCAACCAAAACCCTAGTGCACGGTGGGAGGGCTACTGAGCCCTGGCAAAGACCGGATTAGGGGCAGCAATCCAGCAGTTCCTGCTCCTGCCTGCAGTCTCCTGCTCATTGTCATGTGCATGTGGCATTGCTGCTGGGACAGGACCTCCTCCTGGCCCTATCCTTGTCCCAGACTAGAAATAAGAAGGAAATAACACTCAAGAAATAAAAAGGCAGTGCAGTGACTGCCTGCAGCCCTCTGCTTGCTGCTGACCTCTTGGCTGGGTGTGCTTTTTTCCCCCTTCTATGAATGCTCTTGTTTGAAGCAGCTTCCCAGTGGCTCTCCCTCTGTCCAAGCCTCTCTGCCCTGTCCTTCGAGGAAACACCTCTTGTCCCATCCCCAGGAGCTCCTCTGCTCCTTCCACAGGCAGCCAGCACTAAAGCTGCTCTAATATATGATCAAGGAGGAGCTGCTGTTCCTGGCTGGTCCCAACCTTGAAAAAATCCATAAACATGGAAGAAAGCCACACTCTAGGGGAGTGAAATTCAGGCCATGCTGCTGTAATTTCTGGCTTTCTCCCTTCCCTGCACGTCTGTACTGCCACCCAGAGCTCCTCTGTTAAGGTGACAAGCATTTGGCAGCAGAGTCAACATTTTATCCTCATTCAGAGCAAACATGGCCAAGCACTTGGGGGAACAGCCAGGATGATTTCTTGTGCTGTTTGCTGTGAGTCAGAAGTGTATTAAGTTTGCCCTTCATGCTTCTAATGAAACCATTTACTCAAGAGCAAGTGGTGGCTGTGAAAAGTGTACCCATGCAGCATGGCTCTGTGTAATTGCATTTTATAATGAATATCTGTAATAATTTGTTCTGTTTGTAATTATTACTCCAATAGATTTGTACACAGGAAAAAAATGGTTACCAAGCATGCAGCTCATCTTGCTTTGCATTGATGAGGTAGGGGAAATGATTGTGCATTAAACAACTAATGAAGGATGCAAACATGCTCTAAGCCAAGCTATAAACCAGGACCTGGCAGGATGAACAGAATGAGACCATTCCCAAAACACTCCTAAGGAAATCAATCCATTACAATGTGCACTGCCCCCACCTATGGTAACCAAACCTTTTCAGGAGTTCTGACAGCAGCAGAGGTACCAAGATGGAAACTTGCCATGGGTGCATTCCTCAAAGTTGCACAAAATCATCCTCCCTCTCCCAAAAAGAATCCTGTGTGCCAATGAAACAAGCTGTTCCTGATGCTTAGACCCAACACCTCTAGGACTTCCTTGAATAATGTGACTTCAGGGCTTGAAGCTTGCTAGGATGCAGTTTTCCAAGGGATCTTTTTGGGCTGGGAGCAAGGGCTCTGTGCTGGGCAGACATGTGCACTGCTGCTGTCTCTGCTGGATGAGATTGCTGGGGAAAAGGGGGGGAGGAACAAACAGCAAGTTTGCTCCCTGGATGAATCTCCAATCAGCAAGAATTGCTGAGGCAAACTTGTCCCTGGGGTGAGACTGCAACCCTGGAGAAAAGGATTTCCTCCTGATGGTGGCTGAGATCACATCTGCTTGAGGAACAGCCAAGGATTCTCCCCCACACTGCCTTCTGCCTACTGCTAAGCTCCTCTGCAGGGTCCTGCATTGGGCTTTTTTTCTCCTGCCTTGTCTCTTGGTCACACTGCAGGTGGGAAAGAGCAATTTCTGGAGCATCTCTCCAACAGATTTGGGTGCAGGGGGCTAGAAGTCTCTAAACCAGGCTTGGCACATCTCCTGCCTTCTTCCTCCCTGCCCTGTGACACTCTGGGGCAAGTCTGCAGCCAACCACTGCTGCTGCTCAGGTTTTCCTTCCACTGGTGTTGAGTCCACTTCACTGCAGCTAAAAACCCCTGCTCTGGCATGAAGGCTAAGGGCATCCATGGCACGTCCAGCTGTTTGCCTTTCTGTACCCAAAATTTCTCTTCCTCCAGTCTGTAGCCAAGGCAATTGCTGAGGGAATGAATTTCATCTCATTTCCATGTGCCAGAAATCAAAGAATAAAACAGATCTTGCAGAACTGCAGCTCCAGCTCTTTTCCTCTTGCTGACACCCAGCAGCAACAAGAGAAGGATGGTATCTTTGGGAACACAGCATGAAAATCTCTGCCCTTGCTCTCCATCAGGATTTAGGCTTCATTTCCAACCATGTTATTGCATTCCAGCTGTAAAGCTCTTTCAACAGAGCATTCCCACACAACCCTTAGTCACCAGAGCCTGTGGAGAAGTCCTCCTGGCTGGTGATGCTCTAAGGATGGTGCACCAAGAGAGGAACTGCTACACCTGATCTGACCCAATGGCCACCCAGCACAGCTTCTCCTACTGGCAACTGCCAAGAGCACCTTGGGGGAGAAGGATGGAAGAGCAGGATGAGCATGTAGACAGCACTTCCAGCTGATGTCCTCCCAGCCCCCAGCTATTTGTGTCTCTCCCAGGTTTCTCCCAGCTATGCTCTGCAGGTGTCTCCCAGACTGTGTCTCAGTGGGCACAGCACTGGGCAGAGGTACAAGGAGCTGGGACTCCCAGCTCTCCTATCTCCATTAGCCTTTTCTCTCTTATGGGATCAGATGGCACCAGGAATGAGTGGTGGCTACACAGACCTGTGCCTTCACCTGGAACCTGAATACCTGCACAGTCAAGGCACACCAGTGGAAATCCTTAGTACAGTCACAAAACTCCTGCCATTCCCAGTTCACTGCTCACTGTGCTGCTTAGTTATGTGACAGGGCAGAAACCTCACTTGACTCTGACACTGCAAGGACCAAAGGAGCTTGGTCCAGAAAGAGCCCCAGGAAGATCCAGGCATTGGAGATGTGGGGGATTGGAGATGTGGGGGATTGGAGACATCCTTCAGGGATGGTGAAAGGCAGTTGCCTTATTACTGGGAAGGAAAAGGAGAAGGTCAGGCTTTCCTTCCACCAGTTGCCAGCAATCTTGCAACAGCCTCACACTCAGAGAGAGCCAGGTCTGTGGTGGTGGCATTCAGCCCAGCTGCAGGGGACATGTGCCTGGCAGGGGACACAGGAGAAGGCAACGTGACACCTGCTCAGCCAGCTGAGGGACAGAGGATGGGCAGAAATGGGCCAGGTTATGCAAACAACCTCGTGTCACATGATTTCAGCTGTTACCCAGTGGTCTCTGCCAGAGGAGAAGGTTCATCAGGGCTCCTGTCCCTGCTGATGGGATCCCATCTTTGCAAGCTGTCCCATGAGTCACCCATGCTTGGTCCTTTGCTGAACCAAGCCCTGCAGACACAAAATGTTTCTACTTCAGGAAAACTTTGCCTGCAGCTTGCTGCAAACATCAGATGGAGGGCAAAAGAAAAAAGAATCTGCCTGAAGCTAAGCTTGATGCATGCTTTGGGAAGTGTGGATGTGAGCTGATCTGATGTGGCAGCTTGGCTGGCTGCTCCAGCAGCCAAGATCTCCATGGGGCTACAGAGTCCAATGCCCACTGAAACCTTGACTGAGCTCATCAGCCTGGGCAGTGCCAACAAACTCATCCCTTCACTCCTCCTTCCCCTCCAGAGTCACAATTCATCTGGCTGCTCTTATTCTCTTGGTTGCCCTCTACCTCTTTCTCCAAGGCTTGCTGAATTCTGTGGGGCTATGCTGTCCATTCCACCAACCCCTCTCCTGGCCTCAGGGTGCCCTGAGTTGAAATGACAACATGTGGCTCAAATCCCTAACCCTGGCCTGCTCCAGAGCATCACCACCAGGAAAGCCTGGGAAAGAATCCAATATGCTCCTCCTTGGCCTTGCAGAGAGAAGGAGGTGTGAGAGGTGATTTGCAGAGACAGGAGAAGTGAGAGATGCTGCTGCTTGACTAGCTGGGAAATGAAAGGCAGAGCTGATGCTCAGTGCCTCAGAAAACACTTTTCAGGAGCAACTGTTGTCAGGTGAGATGATTTCACATGCTGCACTGAATGACTCTTTGGAAGACCATCTTGAGCAGAATTTGCCAGACCAGAAATGCTTTTCTGGGCAATCTTCAATGTTTGCTCTCCTCTGACTGTGGATTTTGCACTCTGGCTAACACCCTTCTTCAATGTCCCATCTTGCAAGAGGCCAGCTAGGCAAAGATGCTCCAAAACAGGGCCTGAGGCCTTTCTTGGTCATGTTTAAAGGTTTCATGGTCTCAGGACAGGTGAAGGTGTGGCCTCTCCCTTCCTGTGGCTCTGGATATAGTGTTCTTTCCCAAATCCCACTGCCATGCATGTCTAGTGCTGGGGATCCACAGCCCCAGGGTGCCTGCTGGAGGACAGAGGAGAGGAAGGACTCCAGCTGGATCAGTATCTGGATCTCCAAGAACAGCAGGCAGAAAGAGTGCAATACAAGTGACTACAAGGAGGAGGGAAAACACATTTGGTGTGAATTGGATCCAAACCACCTCCAGCAGCAGCTGCTGAAAGCACCTGGGAGTGCTGACAGGGCAGGACTAACCACTCCCATGGCTTTGCACATCCCTGCCCATGCCAGCTAAAAACTGCCTTTAGTCCCTAAAAACCCAGCCTGTTCTGCAAGCAAAGGCTGCCCAGGGCTCAGCCCAACCCAGTGGCCTTGCTCAGTATGAAACTCTGCACATCCCATTCCTAAGGCTGCAAGGCTCAGAGCCTAACTCTGCCTCATCCAAGAGCTTCCTGCTCCTCTGGGCACCCAAATCCTCACGTGGCTTTTCTCTCCAGCCAGGGCCTCCCTGAGGGCAATCATTGCTCTAACCTTTCCAATAAATCTGAGCTGCTTTCCCTGTGGGCACCTGCCAGAGTTGCCATGACAATGCTCCTCCTCATCCCACAGGAGACATCTCTCTTGCTGAAGTGGCTTTGGCACTCCCCAAAATGAATTTCAAGGAGCAGCTGCCAGCAGAGAGGACACTTCTGCCCCTGCAACTCATTGAGCAGACTCTGCTGAGTTAAAGCTGACTACACAGAACAGTGGGGACCATGCCAAATCATTGGGCCATGTCTAATAGCATGGCTTCAGCACCAGGAATTGGGATTCACAGGATCCCAGACTGCTAAGGGGTCAGAAGGGACCTCTGGGGATCATCTAGTCCAACCCTCCTGCTCAAGCAGGGTCACCCAGAGCTGGTTGCCCAGGATCACCTCCAGGTGGGGTTGGAATCTCTTCAGAGGAGATTCTACAATCTCTCTGGGCAGCTTCTGTCCCTCTGGCTGCTGCAGCATCCCAACAAGGGCCACTCCAGTGAGGCTTCCCTGGACACACTCAAGGTTGGGAGCATGTGGGCAGATTCAGGAGCCACTGTTCACACTGTGTGACTGACACCCCAGCTGTTTACTGCCAACTAAACTGGGAAATAGAGCTCAGCTGAAATTCTGTCTATAAAAACCCTTTGAAAGAGACACCAGGTCTTCTGAAATCCCCAGTGCCACACGGGGTTAAAGCCTGTGGTGGGAGCAGAAAAGCAAAGACAGATTTGCTAAGGATCCCAGCCAGTGCTGAGATAGGCAGGAAATCAGCCCTACCAGGAGGATGACAAAACTCTGCTTCTGTCTCCAGTTGCCAAGGAGACTGGTTAAACAAAGCTGAAATACAAAGAAGCCAGTGGTCAAGAAGAAAGTGAGCACAGGAGAGCACTCCAGCTCTTTGTGTTGCTTGCTGCCTTCCAAGCTGGGCAAAAAAAAAAATCCTTGCAATGGCCTTGACCTTGGCCAGCAGCAGCTCCCTCCTGCCTGGGGGAAGAAGTCCACATTCCAGTTTATATATGCCTGGGCAAAAAAAAGGTGAGGAGCTAACAGCCCTTGCCCATAGAGGCCTCAGCTGTGTCAGCCCCACCTCTGGCAATCCTGGCAGCAGGAGGCAGCATCTGGTGGCCTCAGCCTGTGTCTTCAGGCCATCAGAGGTGACCTCCCTGGGGTTGCAAACCAAATCCAGTTCTCCACGGGGCTGACAATGACTTCCCTTGGTGGCCAGCTCAGCAGCTCCAGGGCCCAGCAAGAAGCTCAGAGGACTGGTGGGTATTTTGAACACCAGATGGAAAGTTCTCCTCCAGAGCCCTGTGGGCACACACAGATGCTGGATTTGCTCCTGTGAGTGGCAAAGGTCAGAAGCCAAAGCCCACCAGACTGCCTGCAAAGACAAAGCTCTCTCAAGCCCCCCAGGCTGCACAGCCCCTGTCAGAGGCTGCAGGAAGGCTGCCCCACGTCCAGCTGTGTGTTGCTGTTCCCCTAGAAACTGGCTGGAAACTGCTGATGCTACCTGGAAACAGCAGTTCCCACAGAAACCCCCAGAGCCTGGGAATTGGTTTCAACCCCTCTGCAGTCCTTAGTTAAGACACCAAGAGGGAAAAGTTCCCAGATGAGCTTTCTCCAGCTGATCCTCTTCTCACATACAGCTCATCCAGCTGCCTGCTGTTCTCAGGGCTTTGAGTGAGAGGCAGTCCTTGTCTGTAAACTTGCCCAGGACTTCCCAAAAGGCTGTTTCAGTTGGATACTTTGCCAGACTAGCCATTGAGACTGAAAGTTGCCATGTGGAGTGGCCACTGCTGAGAGAGTCATCAAGAACTCCAGCACCTTCTCCACTGAAGACTCAGCTTCAGGAAAATAAAACATGCTGCTTTGTCCATGCATTTCCCCCCCCCAGGCACCATACTGAGTAATTCTCTCTTCCTTATGCTTTGCTGCAGAGGATGAAACTTAGCAGAAGGATCTCTCCAGTGCTTAGGGTCTGCCAATCCCATCCAAATTTGCTTAAATTAGAGCAAGTTCTAAGACTCACATCTTGCAAACTGTGTAGGCTTTGAACTGGCAGCTCAAGGTCTTGGAAGATTTCATCTGCTCTGGAAATGCTCCATCCTCTCTCAGTGCCAAACTTGCCTTTGCACAGGCTGTGCCCTCAGCAGGGCTTTCCCTGTGCTTGGGAGCCTCTGGGGAGCTGGAAGCTCTCTGGCTACAGCAGCCAGGGTGTCCATGGCAGGGAAACCACAGGGCCTGGGGAAATCCCAAATCTGTGCCCTGCCTCCCCTCCCTCCACCTCCCAGTTGGCTAGGAATGTGACAGGCTCTCTGTGGTAGCTTTGGTGCCCTCCTCATCAGCTTGTGCTAGGGGAGCAGTCAAGCTTGTTGAGGCATCTACACCTGGCTCCTTGTACTCAGCCTGAGATATGTCCAGGGGATGAGTCTCCTTTTTGGGCTGTCCTAAGCCTCAGCTTGACTTAACAAGCCAGAGCTGTTGGGGAGAGTGCTCTGGGTTGGCTTGGTAGGGCCATGCTTCAACCTCTCCTTCTGTGGGCTGGGTGGAGAGGGAGTGGTGCCACAGAAGAAACCTGCTGCTCCTGGGAAGGGCAATTTAAACCCAAGATGACTTAAAAACATTTGAAACAGAAGGAGGCAGAAAGAGATCTCAGTGCTGTGCTTGGGAGTTTCTCCCTAGCCTGAGCCTGGTAGGAACCATGAGGATGGAGGTGGAAGGAGAGCAGGAGGGAGGCCAAGGGAAAGGCTGCCCCCCACAAAAAGCCCTCTCAGAGCAAAGCCTGTAAGGGGCAGAAAAAGAGGGAGAAACAAAACTAGCATTAATTGTCCTTGGCTCCAGAAAGCCATGCTGGTGATGGTAATTACAGTGCTGAGAGTGGAAAAAAAAGGTGCTTTTAAGAGGTGTTCCAAAGACACCATCTGTCAGGGACCAAGGGGACTGTAGCAAGAGGAAAACAAATTGACCAAAGCAAGCAGGCAGGAGATAAAGGCTGCCTTTTGTATCCTACCCTTCTTCCTCTCTGAAACTCATCAGCTTTCCCTTCAAGCACAGAGAGGTGCTGTTATGGGGAGATCTGAATGCTTTCAAAGAAGAGAATGAAATCTCAGCAGGAGACTCCCTGTCTCAAACAGGCCCAGGTGCCCTTCCCCATGCAGCCCCCACCCTTGTCCTTCACCACACCAATTCACACCAGCTCATCAGGACAGATCTATTTGGGGACTGACTCTCAGGATGCCAAACTGACCATCAGGATGTTTATATATTACAGCCAGGTAGGGCTCCTCTAACAGCCACCCTCAGCTGCAGATCTATTTTCTCCCTACAGCTCACATTTTTCCAGCTATTTAGGTGTTTATGGTGAATTTAAAGCCTAACCACAATAGCTGTAGCAGAGCTCAGGCATCTTCAGGGCTTCTGGCCATGTGCCTGCAGTCTCCAGCCTGAGTCTAAGAGGCCAGAAGCTGCAGGAACATCCATGGCAGCACAGCCCCAAAGACTTGGCTGATGGTAACCATCATGTGCAGCAGAATGTGTGGAGATCTGGACCAGATCTGAAGAGAAGGGCTGTGGGGCCACAGGATCCAGCCCAGTTTGTCCCCCTGTGGTTTTCAATGTGTTCTGACTGCATTTCAGAATGGCTTGGGAAAATCTGGGTAGCAAGCAGCAAAGGAGCCTCCAGAAATGCTCTGGGGAGAAGCCAGGATGAGTCCCAGCTCCATGGGCTTACATGTTGGGCTGAGCCAACTTGCCCAGGCACAGCTGCTGCAGCCTTGGACCTCTGCAGAGGTGACCATTTGGTTGTGGCTGCTGTTTCCCCAGAGGAACCTTTGCAGGGCACATCAGCAAAAGTCTCTTCCTTTTATTGGCATTACTCAGGGAAGATGTCAGGGCACAGAAGAAGGAAAAAAAACCCCAACACTAAAACCACCTTAGGAAGCTGGAACAGTTCTGCAGGCAGTTGGTGAGAAAGGGTTTTAATTTGCTGCCTTCTTTTCTGAGAGCAAAAAAGAATCCTCTAGTAATGTCTTGATTGTTTTGCTGCCAGAGAGCTTGGAGGATTGTTCTGCACAGAGCTATAAATGATGCCCTGTATTAATGACTGCTTTCAGTGATCTTTGGAGGAAAACTCCAGGGTGACTTCTGAAGATGAGATTTCCATTTCCACACCTCAAATAAACAGCTTTGTGTCAAAATCCTAGCAGCTAGGCAGAAAAAATGTGCTCCCAGGAACCCAGATCAAGATGCCCCAGGTGTATTCCAGGTGGATGACAATTTACAGATGATGGGCTCCACCAGAGAGACAGTGAACAAAACCTGATCTCCAGCTGAGGAGCAAAGAGGACCCTGCACCTTGTCCCTGGGCTAGGCAGCCTGAGAAGAAGAGAGAAGCCAAGAGACACTCAGTTTCCCAACTGAAACAGCTGTGCCATAAAAACTACCAGAGGAAGGCTGCTTTGGAACCTGAAGATTTACCTCCAATCCACACAAGATCTAGGGATAGGCACCAACTCCTCTGCCTTTCCCCAGAGGCAGAGCAAGCTCCACCTCAGCCCAGCCACTTCCATGGTACACATATGGTGACCCAGAGCAGCAGGGCCATGGATATTTAACAGGCACTGGCACACACACACACACAGAGCCTGGAGGCATGCAGACAGCTGCCTGAGACACTTGCAGCCTGGATGCTGACTCGGGTTGGGTTTGCCTTTTAAAGCCCAGTAGGGGTTTGCTTTCCAGCTGCTGGGCAGACACAACCCCTGCAAAGGTTGGGAGGAGGGAGGGCACCCCACAAGCAGCACAGACCTGTTTGCTGATGTGACAGGAGGGACAGTCACTATCATTTGTTTTCCTTTATTAGATCTCTTGTATTGACTCTATTATTCACTAGTCCATTCCCATTTCCTTCAGCTTCAGGGGAAGCCAAGAGCTAATCAGGATGTGTGCTTTTGGGGCTGGCACCCTTCACCCACCAGCACCCCAGGGGGATGCAGCCTGTGCTAGGGGAGCCAGGATTTCCATCCCAGGGCTGTTAGGAGCACTAGGAGAATAAGCAAGATCCAGGGAAGTCAAGATCAGCTGCAAAAGTCACTGCAGCCATTGGGAAAAACTTAAGCAGCCTGCAGGGCTTCTTTTTTTCTAGCATGCTGATAGCTACAGGGAACAGACACTTCTTAAAGGGTTCACAACTGGGCTTCAGGAGGACTCATCAGCCTTATTAAATAGACTATTTCACTCTGTGAGCCCTTATCTATTTCTTTGTCTTGGCCTTGTCACCCTCAGAGAGGTGCCTGGAAGCAAGGAAATGGCCTCCCTGAGTTTCAGACTAAAGCAACTCTCTGGCTCTGCAAGCCAAAGGAGATCAGAAGCCAAGTTAAAAATATACATGCATATAAATGTGTGTGTATATATATACATATATGCAATTATTCATTGTGGCAAGGCTTGGGGAATTTGTTTTGGTGGCTTTCATTGTGTTCAGAGACCTTCTTTACAAATCTGATCCTTAGAGAAACAGATTTTGTTACTATATCCAGCATCCACCATGATGACATCAGATCAAGATGTGACAAGCTATTCCACCAGCCAGCCTCCAGCCAGGCCCTGGTAAAGAGGAGAAACAAGGCTGAGAAGGGAGGTATCTGGAAGGCTTCTCTGTGGGGTTTGTGGCTGTTGATTGAATAAAGATCTTTGCAGAAGCTGGATTCCATATTTGAATGCAACCAGAGCAGATGGCCCTCAGAAAGTGCAGCCAGGCAGGGGCTGATATTTTCCCATCCTCTCCATGCTGTTTGCTTCAGCTAATGTGCTGAAGATCACAAGTGGGTCTGTCCTCTTCCTCAAGGAGATGTCAAATGCCTCAGAGGAAAGGAAAGTGCTGCTGGTCCCTTCCAACCTTAACCATTGTGGCATGCTGTGTGACTCTGGGATGCACACCAACCCCTGGCACTCATTTGCATATGATTTGCATTTCATCACTCAGCACTACCCAAATGGGTGGAAAACATCATTTTGATCAGGTGGCTGTGGGCAAACCAAGGACCATGCCTTGCAGTTGGGAGCTGATCAGCTCCTGGCATGGCATCAGAAGGGAGGTAAGTTGCCACTCAGATGGCCTGGGCATTTCCCTGGCAAGCCAAGCTGCCAGCCTGTGGCCACCAGGACACCCTGTTCCTGCCTGTCTGCTCTCCTTTGCTTTCCTCCCCCTGGCAGCCAGCATTTCTTGTAGAAAAGAGGTGGGATGCTCTCTGCTGCCCAGGCATTGCACCACCAGATATATCCCAGCTCAAGCCTGCAAGCAGAGCCTGGGGGCACAGGACTCATCCCAGCCCTCCCTAAACTGATGGACTTGCTCTTAGCAGCCCCCTCCATCTCTGGACAGACAGCTGTCTCCAGGGGAGACACCATTCAGGGAAGCCAAACACCTCACAGAAACCTGCTTTCACAGCTGGGGATGGGCAGGTGAGCAGCTGTGGGCTCAGCAGCAGCAGCAGCTTCTCCTCCTCAGCCTTTGGTTTTCTTGTCTTTGCACTTCAGCTCTTCCTAAAATCTGCAGGTGGCTTTCAAAAGCTTCCATACATGAACCTGAGGAGCTCACAAAGGGCTCTGCCCTTGGACAGGCATGGAACAGGGAACTGTGGCCACAGCTTGCTGCTGGAGGAGGATAAAGATGGGTGCCCATCACCAGTGAAGTGCAGTGATTTCAGAGGGTAACTGGGCCTGACTGTCCAGCTGCAGACAGAGGCTGTTGGAGTGACACACCTGGCCCTTAGAAAGTCAGCTACTCCTTGGAGAGCTATTTTTAAAGTGTTCTTCCCAGAGAGAAAGAATCTAGCAGTGATTTACAGCTCTCTTCCTGCTGCCTGACACTGTGGGAAGAGCCTTGCAAAGCCAGGGCAGATGGCTGTGTCCTCAGACACACAGCCAGCACCTGCTGCAGCCCTTCCCACCAGCATGGCTCTGCCCCTGCACCCTCAAAGGAGATCATGCTCCAGGACCTGCACTGCTGACCTGGGGGGCCACAGGTTGGATGTCCCAGCCTGCTTTCCAGGAGAGTGAGGCTTCCAGGATGCCCAATGCACACTCCTCTCCCTGTCCTGCCTCCTTCCCTTCCCTCTCCTTGGGAACTTCATGACTGCTTGGACATTTTATTAGCCATCAGAGTTGTTGCCTGCCAGCAGGCTTTCTGCTGCTCACCACCTGCAGCTTCTTCTGCAGCAGAGTTATGCTTGGTGTCTCACTCCTGTGTGAGTTTTTGGGTGTCACCCACTCCAGGCATCCCTGAACAAACCAAAGCTCATCAACCAGCCCAATCACAAACCAAGGCCCACTCACCCCAGCACACATGGAATATCTAGTTTTCCTTCCCAAATCCTTCAAACCCAGGCAAACCTGTTCAATTTGCCTTGTGAAGCTTTGCTGATAGGTCAAGGGAGAAGGTGGGAAGTTCTGACCCAAAGAGGAAATCTCTGGGCAAGTCCAGTGGGACTGGGGTTCCTGAGGACAGAAGTGGCCACGTTGGTGAGCCTGGGGCTGAGATATTCAGCAGAGAAATCCCAGCTCTGCTCATGACCCACTGTGAGTGAGGGCTCAGAATGAGCCACATCAACATTTCAGGCTACTGAGGTCACCCAGTCAGCTGGCCTAGTGCCCAGTGGCCAGTGTCACCCCAGTGGGCAGTGGGCCAGCTGGGCAGCTCTGCAAACACAGCCTTTTTCATGCAAGCACTGAACTGGGGCTGGATGTCTGGCCTTAACAAACCCAGATCAACCAAGGACTGACTCCACTCTGCTGCTATTTTTAGCTTCCAAACCCAGTCTGACCATGCCCTGCCCTAGCATCCTCTGCCTGGGAACCCTTTCAGCTTGACTCAGCTGAGGAACTGCCTCCACACAACTGCCTCTGTAGCAGTTACTCATCTCCTGTGGTGCTGATCTTTCACCTCTTCCCACACCATACCCTCTCCAGGCCAGAGTTTGACCCCTGCCAGAGAGGAGGTGTCTCCAAGCCTTGGTGGACTGGTTCCCCAGGAGCTGCTCTGGGGCAATGAGGCTGCCAGGCTCAGTGGGATGCTTCCAGCAAACCCACCTGACCATGAACAGTGTCTCCTCTGAACCTCCACACTAACCCTCTCCAAGGAACCTGCACTAAGGCCTCACATTTTACAGCCTTTGTGGTTTTTTACAGGGCATAAAACTGCCCTGAATGCTGCATCCATGGCATGATACCTTCAGAAGGATGAAGGTGACCTTGAAATGTGTTGGGAGGATGTTTAAAAAGCTCAGGAGGGGTCGGTTAGAGGAAACCTCAGGGTAGCAGGGTGCAAACAACCTGTCTGTTGGACAGGGGAGGTGGTGGTGCTGGTGGCACAGAGGCAGGTCAGGCTAGAGGCAGGCAGCAGAGAGCATTCCACAGCCTCTGCCGTGCCAGCCAATGCCTGGACTCCTCACCAGCTCTCCCAGCTTTCCTCCCTCTTTCCCACCATTGCTCCATCCTTTTTTCTGCAGAGAGGGGAAACCTACCTCTGCCTACATCACCAGGCAGCTGCCCCAAGGCCAGAGCAGGGGGCTGCAGTGCCAGGAGAGGTTTATGGCACCGTGAACCCTGGGGGGCCACGAGTGTGCCCTGAGGAGAGGATTACAACGAGCCTGTTGCACGCAGGACTCCACATCCAACATCGTTAATGCCTCCTTAATCACTCATAAGCCACTCTGCTCTCAAAGAGTAATAATAATGACAAAACCCCTCTTTAGTCTCTTTGTTTCCCTGTTGGTAAATCCTAAGGCCATCAACAAAACGCTGCCACTGCTGAGTGAACTTAACTGTTAACCTCCCCAGAGCCACGATGATTCTGCCTCTGAAAATAGATTTCCTCCATTCCCTCCACTCCCCTTTCCTGCTCTAGACACAAATGCTTAGTGATTGTTACTTGGCAACCACAGGAAAAATGTTCTGAGCTACAAGTGGCTACAAAAGATGAAATCACTGTCATGAAATCCCCCAAATAAGGGCTGGAATACCAGGACTCTCTTATTCCTCAGAGGAACAAGTAAATAAGTAAATAAATCTTTTCCCTTTGTTTGCTTGCTTTGGTTATTTTGTAATTAGCAAAGTACCGGTTTTCTTCTTGCTTTGTGAAGCTTCTTGGTGTCTTGACTCAGCTTGTTTTGCTGCAGAGAGTATCCCAGCCATGCCTCCATGGGCACCTGCTCCCTTCTCCTGCTGCCTGCTCAGCAGTGCACTGCTGTGGAGCTGTTCAGGTGGGCAGGGACCCGTGGAGGTTCTTTGATCAGAGGTTTTTGACCAAGCAAGCCCAAAGCTAGGCCAGGATCTTCCCCTCTGCCTCTGTACAGATCCATGCACACCCCCTCCCACCCCATCTGGCAGGCTTTCCAGCCTCTCAGGAGTGAGGCCAGAGCACATCACAAAAGGTTAATCCATCTGAGACTGCTTTAAATGAGATAGCAGCAGTGCAATGAAAAGCTGGGATGGCCACCAGCTATTGATTCATCACCCACCTGAACCTACAGTTGTCAAACATCCAACTCCCATCTCCATAAAGCTCTTCTTCTCTGGCTTAGCTCCTTAGCTCCTGCATTCAGTGCTACACAGAGCCAGGGATTACCAAAAAGAAGATGTAGGAGATATATCTGCAGCTAATGAACTTCTGAGACTGGATCTCTGAGAAAACTGTTTCAGAGTGGGGTGGCTGTCATATGGAGAAGCCTCTGCCTTTCCAGCTGATTGAAAGCTGCCCTTGGAAGCCTTTGATTAGGAGATGTTTCCCTCTTGGGCTCTCAGTAGAGCAGGGAAGAAATGAACGTTGTTGCTTTGCTGAAAGGGCCAGAGGCTGGCCAGCTTCTGAACAAACTGACACCACACAACCACAGAGGGCCAAAACCAACCTACACCAAGCCTAGTTTTTGGAACAGAAGCTTCTTGAAGTTGTCTAACTTCCCAGCAGGGAAATATTTCATTCCAGAGATTAAACATTCTGTCTAGAGACTCATCAGAGGCAACATGTAATGCTGATTAGCATTTGTCTCAAAGCCTGATTATTCATACTGTTCCCCTTGCAGGGAATATCCTCACACACAGATCTGTGCCCACAGGTCTGCTTTCTCCTCTGATCAATATCCATTAGCTGCAACTCTTCCTCCAGCTGAGCAGCAAGGGCATCTGCTCCTCTCAGACCAATGCCAGATGGGATCCACGACCTAAATTCAGGTTCACCCCAGCCCAGACCCAAAGCCTTCCAGGCTACCCTGCTGCTTCAGGTTGAGGACAAGGAGTAGAAGGAGGTGCTTGTCCACCTCTGCCATGCTCCCCTTGGCAGCAGGAAATGCTGCAAGGGGCTCCCAGCTCCTGGAGGGGGAATATCTGCTCAGCTCCCTTCTGCTTCTGAGGGTGTGAATTCACTGGCAGCAAAACAACCTGCAGCATCTCTCCCCACAGGAAAGGGCTCAGGGAGGAGGCTCTGGCCCTTCTCTAGGGTGTTTCTGGGCTGAAGCAGGCACTCCAGCATGCTTGGAGTCTAAGTGGGTAGACTCAGAGAATCAGCAAGCTTGGAACAGACATCCAAGATCATCAAGTCCAACTGTTGGCCCAACACCCCCCTGCCACTAAAACCATGTCACCAAGTGCCATGTCTACACAGATTTTGAACCCCTCTGGGGATGGTGACTCCACCACTGCCCTGGGCAGCTTCTGCCAATGCCTAATCAGTCTTTCAGGGAAAAGATTAGTGTTCCCAGTAGCCAAACTGAACCTCCCCTGGTACAACTACAGGCCATTTCCTCTTGTCCTATCTCTAGTCACCTGGGATAAAAGACTGACCCCCACCTTGCTCCAGTCTCACTTCAGGGAGTTGCAGAGAGTGAGAAGGTCTCCCCTGAGCCTCCTCTTCTCCAGGCTAAACAACCCCAGTTCCCTCAGCTGCTCCTGAGCACACTTGTGCTCTAGATTGTCCATATCACCTCAACTCTACACAAACACACCTGATGGTACCTCTGAAGTTCAGTGTTCCTGGAGGTGTACACCACCTCCAGCAGCCAAAAGGAATGGCACTGCCAGTGTAAACCATCCTGAGCACACAGAACAGGGCCACCAGGCACACCTGAGTGCTCCTCAGAGACTGGGTGGGAAACATCCCTTTGAAACTGTTTCCACCCTGAGCTGCCATCCCTGGGAGTGTTCTGAGCTCAGCAGCACTTCCAAGATTCAGCTCCAGCTAAAGCCCATTTCTACCCCTCCTCCAAGGCAAAGGGCAGGGGAAAGGACATGTTCCTTCTGCCTTACAGGTAGCCAAAGGAACCATTTCTAGGACATTGTGGTATTTTGGTTTGTATTTGTTTTCTCCAACATCTGCAACAAACAAAAAAACCCAAAACTTCCCACTTTAATCCCCCAAAAGCTAATGACCTCCCTGGGGCAGGGGCAGGGGCAGCACATTCCCCCCTGCCAGCCAGTGGCAGATCAAAGCAGCCACCTTCACTGTGGTTCTTCAGCCTGGAAGCTTTTGGAATCCAAATGAGACAGGCTCTTTGCCAGTTCACTTTTAGATAAAATGTGGCTTTCAGTGGGACAGGAGGACAGCTGGGGACATGGCAGCCTCCTCTGCCTCCTGCATGCTGCTGGCAGCTGGTGGCTTGGGCATGTCACACTAGGGCAAGAGGCACAGCAGCAGGGGTGTGCCAAAGGGGTGACCAAGGTACCAGTGCTGTCCTGTGTCCACCTTCTCCTTCCACCTCTCCACCCTGCTACAGTTTGGTTCATCTCTCCTCTCTCTCTCTGCCTCAGCTTCCAGCTCTCTGAGGGACCAGAGTCCCAGCAAGCCACCAGGGCAAGAGGCACAGCAGCAGCCAGCAGCAGGAGAAGACATCTGCTTGGCTTAGACAAGTGAGGGTCAAATCCCCTCAACAGCATGGCATGGACACCAAACACCCAAACACCCTTGTGCATGCCTTTCTCCATTTGCCCTGCTTCTCCTTACCTTTCCCTGTCTCCCTCTGCTGGAGACAGGATCAATCCAGGCAGGCAGCTTGATAACCTGTCCCCAGCCTACAAAAAGTGGCCCTTAAATAACTGTTGGTGGGAGGAGGAGCACAGCCAGGCTGGCTAAGCCATCTCTGAGCAGCAGCCTTTGGAACTCTGCCAGTTGCCAGAAGAAATTGGTCATATTTTAAGAAGGGTTATGATTCCCTCCAAGAGCCCAGGACCAGCCCAGCAGTCCATCAGGCTCTGGCCAAGGCTAGTTTAGCAATTCATCTTTCAGCTTGGAAAAACATCTTCCAGCAGGTGATGAGTTGTCCCAACTTCCAGAGGCATCCTGGGACACACACGTTGTCCCAATGGCTTTAAAACTGCTTGGAGATCAAGACAAAGGTAAAGACAGGAGGTGTCAGGAAGGCAACAGCCATTGGAAGAGCCAAGGGTCAGATTAGTTTGCATCATTAATTCCTGCACTTCAAAGGGAGCTGAGGAGCCAAGGGCTCCTCTTGCTGAAGTTGCTCTCCTCTGCTGGCCTGCAGCAGAGATGTGATCAATCATGGCCACTGCAGCTCCCTGGTGACACTTCTAAGTGCTCTGCTGAGCAGAGATGAATTAAGAGATGGTCATGGTGGAACTGTGGGGTGCCCAGGTCTCTCTCTTGGGTTCCTGCAGTCACCAAGATTCCTCCTTGCTCTCCTCTCAACCACATTTCCTGAGACAGATGGGATCAAGGAGATAATGCTTGTAGATAGCAGCACCAGGCCTGATAACAAGCTATTAACAAGAGGTGTTTTCAGGCTGTACCACTTCCAACAGGAGATTGACAACTGTGGAGTAAATAACACAGAGCAGATAAACCCCAAGAGCTTCTCTGTTCCAGGTGCTGCTCAGAGCCATGGAGCAGCACTCAGACTGCAAGCCACATGCTGGGGAACTCAGCACTATGGTCTGATCCAGCACATCACCTCTGCCTCAGCCTTTCTGTGCCTCAGTTTCACCTCCCTCTGTGACAGCACGACCCAAGCTGGAGTTTGTGAAGCACCTAGGGACCTCTGAGGTAGAAGCACAGTCGTGTTGCTGCCAACTGCTGAGCTACTGCAGATTTATGCTGATGGCTTCCTTGGGTTAAGTAGGGGATGTGGACAGCAGCATAATCAGTTGGGACTTGGCCTTCAGAGCCTAAGCATGCTCTGGATTTTGTGTGAGCACCTCAGCCTTGTTGGTATCAGCTGCCCCTCTGTAAGCAGGAAGAAATCCTCTGCCAGGTTCATCCTTGTGCACAGTGCACTCCCTGGGGCCACAGCTGCTCTTCACTCTCTGCTTGTCCAACCATCTTGATCTCAAGAAGCAAGCCCTGAGCTGTGATGTATTCCCCCTCAGCTCTCTTTGGAGCCACAGCTCCTGCAATGAAAGGATGGGAGAGCTGTGTGTGCCCTTTGCTCCCACCAAGGGCAAGGACTGCTCCATCCTGCAAGTGCCTGCTTATGGCATCATGGCCTCTGCCCAGAGGGATGCTTCCCCTGTTGGGGCTGTGCTTCTCAATGCCAGGCACAGCTCCCAGCTGCAGCTATTTCTTACTGGGTTGCTATTTTTACTAGGTAATGCTTTTGCAGAGCACAGGACCTTCCACTCTGCCTCTGCCCAAAGAGCCAACAATCTGCTGAGCAGCTGTTTTCACATCTGGGAAGGAAGAAAGGAGCTCTTGGGGTGCAGCAGTGCTGGGACAGCACAGTTTGAATGCAGTGCCCTTTGTTGTCTGCTGTCTCCATTCCCCCAGCAGCATTACCAGGGTCACAAAGCTCCACATGAGGTCCACAGCACTGTGCAGAAGCACCTGAGGAACGTGTGGGAGCCCTGCCAGGGCATGGAGAAAGCAAAGGGGCAATGTGGCACTGCCACTGCCATGGCTGGGTCTAGGCACGACCCCATCATGCCAGCCAAGCTCAGAACACGAAGGGACTCGCTCCAGCCAGAGCAAAAGACATCCCCCAACAATTTAGGTGCCAGTGAAACCCTGAGACTGCTAGGCTGGCTCAGAGGGTAACCTAGAACTGCAGGGGAAGCACAAGAAGCTCTCAAAAGCTGGTGGAAGGAAAGATGGTTCCTGAAAGAAGAAACAAGGTGTGAAGTGATGAAGCCGCCGAGCCAGGAGACGACGGCACCGTTTGTGCCAAGTGCTCCAGGGGCAGATTGTGAGTGGAGACAGCAGATGTGGTGGGAACAGGCAGTGCCCAGGGAGCCAAGGGTTCCTCTGCCACACAGACACCCAGCCCCCACAGCTAAAAATACCCTGCTCCCAGCAGGATGCCTGGGAAAGAGTGGGGTTCCCATGGCACAGCCAAAAAAGCAGGGAGGATGCAAGGAAGCTCAGCAGTAGCTGTGCAAAGCCACCATCAGCTCTGGGAGGGAGCTGGGCTGGGAAGAGAGAGGCTCTGGGAGGAAGCAGGAGGAAAAGAGAATCATGGAATGATCTGTGAATGTGCCCTTGTGGCCAAGAAGGCCAATGGTCTCCTGGGCTGCATTGCCAGTGGGTTAAAGGAGGTTCTCCTCCACCTCCATTCAGCCCTGATAAGGTCCCACCTGGAGAACCAGGCTCAGTTCTGAGCTCCCTGGGACAAGAGAGACTTGGAGCTCCTGAAGCAAGTCCAGTGGAGAGCTACAAAAGATGATTAAGGGCTGGAGCACCTCCCTTCTGAGGAAAGGCTGAGGGAGCTGGGTTTGGTTAGCCTGGAGAAGAGCAGAGTGAGAGGAGGCCTTCCTGAGGTGTAAATGATCTGAAGGGAGGGTGTCAAGAGGATGATGGAGCCAGGCTCTCCTCAACTGTGCCAAGCAACAGGGCACAAACTGGAACAGAGGAAGTTCCACCTAAACATGAGGAGGAACTTCTTTCCTGTGAGGGTGCCAGAGCACTGGGAGAGGTTGCCCAGGGAGGCTGTGGAGTCTCCTTCCTTGAGAAGATTCAAAATCCATCTGGACACAATCCTGAGTGAGGTGCTGCAGGGGACCCTGCTAGAGCAGGAAGGTTGGACTAGAAGACCTCTGGAGGTCCCTTGCAACTGTTCTGTGATTCCATGGGAAATGGGAGCCTTGGGGCCAGCTCAGCTCAGCACTCCTGGGCAAGAGCACCCAGCAAAACCCATAGCTCCACTCTCAGCTTCACCTTGGGGGGCAAGTCACTGCCAATCCACAAAGCCACCCACCCAGCAAGGAACTGAAATCCATGGTGTCTATTAAACAGACAAGGGGATGTTGCTTACAGGGGCAGGGGCTGAGATCTGGTCTCTCCACTGGGGGAAGCAGAGATTTGAGTCCTGGGCAGTGCCATTGTTGAGGCTGGGGCTGGCATGAGGGGGTGCATGCTGACTGCAGCTCCCTTTGCTGGGAGGCAAGGTTCTTGCCACTCTCAGCAGTACCAGATGATGTAAGGAGATCATCCATTATTACTATTTTCATCCTTGACACATGGAAAAATTAATTTTCTTTTAAAAAGTGATGTATGAAGAACCCAGATTTGCCTGAATAATATAGGAACCTATAATCTAGCTGTTACCCTTTGTCTGAAGCATTAACATTAGCAGAAGGCAATTTAGGATGATTGCTTTTAAGTTGTAAAGCCAATGTTCAATTAGAGCATGAAATGAAAGACTTATCACTACTACTGGCACAGAGATTTATTCTCAAAGTATTTCTTTTCAGTCAGAAAGATGCTGGTTTTGTCAAAAGTGACATGTTTAGAACAAGCTGCTTTTGTCTAATATCACTAGGAGAAGTGGTTTGGAAGCAAACATTTTTCTGTTTAGGATAATGATAGCATTTTGCCTCAAAAAAAAAAAAAAGCAACAGGATGCTTTGAATTTCACTTGCAATTTGGTTTGAGACTTCTGCTCCTCTGGGGGGCTCCTGCTGCACCATAGGCTGCAGAGATGAACAGTACTTCACCTCCTCTGGCACCTCCTTTGCTAGGGAGGTGGTGGTGGGAACTGGGGGGGTCAGGGTCACCCATCACCGGCAGGGGGGGAATGGAGGAGGTGCACATCTCCCAGATCCCTCCCAGATCAGAAAGGCCCCTAAGTGGAGCTCAGGGGATGCTGGGGCTCCCAAAGCTGCGAGAGAAAGTGGCCATCGGGGCTGAGCTGCGCCTGGGAGAGGGGAGTCCTCCCCCCTTCCCATGGGGGGCAGCCACGGTCTGCCTGGTCCCAGGGAAGCTCGCCAGTACAACTTGTTCCCCGCTCAGCACTATTCATTTGGCTAAGCAGCCAGAGCTGGCAACTCCTCTGCACAGAGTCCTGCACTGAATAACAAGGTCCAACGTCCAGACACAAGCTAGGGCCAGGAGGGAACAGGCAGCAAGCTCTGGGAGCTGCTCCTCCCCGTCTGGTGCTGCCTGTGCCGTGCCTGAGGCTCTGTCACTACCATGCTTTTTGCCCCTCCAAAAAGCATCCCTGCCTCCCAGTTTCCTGGCTGGGATCAGGAGCTGAACTTCCCGAGGTTGCAGCTCACATCTTTCTCTGATCCTCTCGCAGCATCCGTGTGAACAAGAGGCGTGGGGGCGATGGAGCACACACAGAGCAGTCCTCAGTCCTCTGCTGGTATAAAACGGCCAAACAGAGAGGCACTGCTCTCTGCACCACCAAAGTCTAGACCTGAATTGCTACCAGGACTACTTCTTTTTGGGGAGGAACATTATCCAGGCACGTTTTCACATGCTCAGGTTTGCCAGGGTTCAATTGAATGCTATGATATGGCTAGTTAAAGCAATTAATCCCTGCCTGAAACGAGCAACACACTCTGCTTGGGCCTGAGGATGCTGATATGGAAATCCCAGGGAAAAGATTAAAGGAGAAAAAAGGACATAATATCTCCAAGGGAGGTTTATTGCCACAAAAGAAACTGCTGGGTCCATTTATACAAGGCTGTTTCTCCAGGCTGTAGAGATTATCACCTTGCTGAGATGTTTTTCCAGCTGCACTTTGCAGAGGTCTGGATGGATCAGAATTACACCTTGGTTCTGGGCAGCCTCTGGCAAAAGTTTATAGAGCATCAAGAAATGGAGAAAAAAAAAAGTACTAGAAAGTTTCTTGCAGTGAGAACATTTGTCACTGAGATGTTTCATGGAATAAACCCTGGGCACAGGACCAAGAGAAGTAATTGGACTGGCCATGCTCCATGTTGAAAATACTTGTCTTGGGCTTTTCAAATGTGAAAAGAATATCAGGTCTTTCTTCCAGAGAGCTAGGAAGAGGAGGGCTGATGCCATTTGTTTCTCAGGCTCACAAAGCCTTTAGGACTTCATCCTGAAGTGATCCTGCTTCGTGCTGCCAGCATGAAAACCTGCTCTTTACTGCTGTCCTGAAAGCCCTGAACCACACCAAGCCTGCTGCAGAGAGCTTGCCTGAGCAGGCAGGAGCAGGCAGGAGTGGGCAGAAGCATGCTCACAGGGGATCATGCCACGTGGGAGTCACGCTGCAGCACACAGTGAAATTAGAGCTGGAGTCGTGCAAGGACAGTGTCTCCAGAGAGGCACCTTGCCTCATGTCCATGGCTCAGCAGAGCCGTGTTTTCAGCATGCCCTTTTCTGGCAGCTCCCCTGGGCCAGCCATCTGCCACCTTGGTCCCAAGGGAGCCTCCAGACTGCCAAGGAGCAGACAAACCCCAGCCCTTTTGTGCACAAGCCCCTGCCCCTACCCAAATTCCTGACGGCTAGGAAAGGGAGGGAAGAAGATGGTGTGAAACGTGGGGAGAGAAAAGACCATGGCAGGAGCTACTATCATGCCATCAGGAGACAAGGAGACTACAGCTGGATCTAAAGGAGCTGGGGTCAATGAGGCAGCTCACATAATGCCAGCCCTGCACAGGGAGAAGCTAGCTTGTAAATGTCTCTGCTTCTCAACTCCATGCTGTGAATTAAACATTTGGGCTGGCACATGCAACGGACCCTGCTGCCTTGCTGAGCTGAGCACCCACCCATCTCGTTTTGGGAATGACTCCTGTGATGAGCTCAGATTCCATGGATGGGCCCAGCAAGAGGCCAGGAAGGAGCTAGGGGAGAAAAAACCCAGCAGACCCACAGCTTTGGGGTTCACCTGGGGCAGCTCTGAATTTATCCTGATGCAGGCAGCCCCTCTTGGACTGCTGGGCTTGCAGCTGGATTTGAAGGTCCAGCTGCTGTTGCAGGTGTGAGGTGGCCAGAGGAGGCATGGGTGGCATCCACCTGGGAAATTCAGGGTCTTACAGGGCAGAGTGTTTAGAAAGACTGGGTGCAACTGGCCTGGGCAGAAGGGGAGAGACTGTGCTGGCTGCATGGACCCCAGCCTGGGCTCAGGAAGCTGCTTCTCACTCTGCTAGTCCCTCATCCAAGCAACCCCTCAGGCTTCTCTGGCATCACATCCCTTTCTCAGAAGGGATCTGTTGATCTGGATTTATTTTTGTTTTAACTAGTCCTTCATAGCCCATAATATGTGCCTGAAAGGTTTTGAAGGGAAAAGAATAGCAACTGGAGCCACCAGTTAGCCAAGCAGCAGCACAGCCGTAGCCCTGTGAGTACAGGACCTGCTGCAGTCCCTGCTGAGCTTGCCCACGCAGCTCAGGGCTGTTGGAAAGGCTCAGCACATGAAAGACTGCAGCTAGCTGATGCTGTGCTGCTTGCTAGGTAAGTATTCAAGTACAGATTAATTGCTAGCTTCAGGATGTAATTAAAGGGACTCAGCCCCACTTTTACCCCAGGCAGCAGAGCCCACATGTCTCTGAGCCCATGTGGCTACAACTGCACAAAGCCTCTGCCTCCTGCACCGTGGCAGTGACCTGAGACAGATAGATTTACACCAGATTTGTTTGCCAACAGGCTATCTGCCATCAATATTTAAAGCTGCCTGCATCTCAGGAGAGGGATGAAGAGCCCTTCAGAAGGCATCATCCATCATTTGGGGGTTTAATTTTGCACTTGCTCACTTGCTGCACAGCATTAGATGCAGATCAGGTAAATGAATAACAGATAAATAATTCACCACATTACTCAACCTCTTGGTTCTCCCACTTATCAGGCTCTGGACCTCTGTAAAGCTGCTTGGTTTGTCCCCAAAGCTTTATGGCTACACCAGGACTTCTGCAACCTCTGGTGCCAGAGGAGTACACAGGCAGTGTCACCTGCTCCAGAGCAATCTCAGCTCCTCTCTGCCTGCATGTCCTGGCTTAAGTTAGAACAGAACTAATTCTGACCAGTGGTTTTCCTCTTCAGCTCTCAGTAACTGCACTTTCTGCAGCTCTCTGGCCACCACCATGCCCAGGGTGGACATGTAGTGGTACAAGCAGAGGTGGGGAAGTTCACTCCTATTCCTTCCCCCCAGCTATGTTCCAAGGAAGAGAAACTTGAGCCCAGCATCAAACCAAAGGTGACCAGATCCCTCTCTCTCCTTGGCTTGTTTTCTGCTGACCTTTAATAATTGCAGAAGGGAAAAAGGACTGCCCAGTTTGCATGAGAAATCCACTGAAGGTGCTTTCTCCTGCATAGCAAATCCAAGCCTCCTGGCTGAGCCCAGTGAGCAATTAGAGCTACAACTTTCAGCCAGAAATTTTACAAGTCCATTTGCATACAGTTAGGAAGGAAAATGTTGATTAAGTTGTTCTGATAGACTCCAGGAAAAAAAACCCTGCTCAAAAGCCTGCCAGGGAGCTCAGGTTATAGATTGCCTTGCTCAGGGCTGTAAATATTGCATCCATGCCTCCCTGTGTGTTTTAAAGACATCTTCATGGGCTGTGCTTGTGTGGAAGAGATTTGCTTTAATATTTTACCAAGGAATGCATATTTCATCTGGGTGGTGCTTGTGAGGGAGGGATTCTTTAGTTCTGAAAAGCTTCTTCAGCTGTGAGGAGAGCAAGGGTGGACCATACACAGACATGCAACTGCAATAAGCCAGGATGCTGCAGCTGCCCTGAGATGTGATTAAAAATGCAGAGGCCAGGAGTGAAAAAAAAAAACCAAAGAAAATAAGCAAAGCAAGAAAAATGAAGCAGTTAGTGCCTCAGTGATGAAGGAAACAAGGCCCAAAGCACAACACAACTGTGAGTGCACCAGGGGCCAGCTGAGCTGGGGCAGAGAAGGACCTTTCAGTGGCAGCTGCTGTTAATTCAAGGTGATCAGCTCTCACCATGGATAGCCAGGCATTCACTAAGCAGGGCTGGCACAGCATTAACATCAAGGGATCTTACATCTGTATTTGCACAGGGCATGCTCAACACCACATTTGGATCCCTCCCATGCAGGGTGACAAAGCTTTAAGGCACTTGGGTCTGCTGATGGCCTCTCCTGCAACATTAGCAGCTGATCCCACACTCTCTTTTTCCCTCTAAGGAAGGAGCTTCAAACTTCAAACAACCTTCTGACCATGAGGGTAACAGCTTCACAGAGTCACAGACTGCTAGGGATTGGAAGGAACCTCTGGAGATCATCTAGTCCAACCCCTCTGTCAGAGCAGATCACCTAGAGCAGGTGGCACAGGCTGGCATCCAGGTGGGTTTGGAATGTCTCCAGTGATGGAGACTCCACCAGCTCCCTGGGCAGCCTGGGCCAGGGCTCCACCACCCTCAAAGCAAAGAAGTTCCTCCTTCTGTTTAGATGGAACTCTCTATGTTCAAGTTTGTGCCTGTTACAGGGCACCACTGAAAAAAGACTGGCCCCATCCTTCTGACACCCACCCAAGCTCCCTGACCTTCTGGAGTGATCTTCACAGACCTTTTAGGGCTCACCCAGGGTCCCTCACAAATTCAAAGCAGAGGTGCCCAGCACAGGATGTTGCCCAGGATGTGCAGGGCTCCATTCCTAATGTGCAGTGCTTCAGCAAATGCTGGTTTGCAGGACCCTGTGCTGTGCCAGCTAATGCCCTCCCAAAGGTCTGATCTTCCCAAGCCTGAAGGCTATGGGAAAAGCTACATTTTTGTTCACACAAACCCATGTTTTCCTCCATTCACTTGCACAGGGAAAACTGAAAGTGTGAACTGGGTACAACTCAGCAGCTCCCATGGCCAGGACAAGAGCCCTCCACTGTCACTAATTCAGCTGTCTCAGCCAGGGATACCCTGACCTGGGAGGTTCCTTGCAGCACCAGGGCTGCCTGAATAGATAGATAGGCCTGAGCTGAGCTGTGAAAGCTGTCTCCCCAGGAAAAGTCTCTGTCTCCTGCAGCTCCTTGCCATGGTGGGCTGTAGCTACAGGTGCTCAACAGTGTGCTCGGCCAGCTCCCAGTAACATATTTGCTGGAGGAAGCAATGAGGCTGGAATCTGATGCATGCAACGACCACAAAGTGACCCCCCTGCCTCACCAGAGCCAAGGATCTACCTGAACACAGGGCTCCTTGTCTTCAACAGACAGCAGAAACATCCTCAGGCCCTGCACCCCCACTGGGACTGTCACACTCATGCTGGAGGGTGACAAAACCCCACAAGACCCCAGCAGAGCCACATGCCAGGGAAGGCTGCAGAGCTCAGCTGCAGGACTGAGAAAAGGTGGCAGCCATTCTGTGCAGCAAGCAACATTTGAGGGAGAACATTAGGAAGACAGGCTGAAAGAGGTGCCTTTGAAAGAGCTGCTAACATTTAAAGGATGCCTTGAAGAATTTTGGCTATTTTTGTGCTATGAGTTGAGCTCTGCTGATCTAAATCCAGATCTGGATTGCAATTCACAAACAGGAGCTCAGCCTGGTTTAGCTCTGGTCTTTTATCCTTGGGAAATGTGTCCTGCTCCAAAGATGGGAGGAAGCACACAGAAGAGAACAATGCTATCAAAAAGACCTGGAGATCAGACCTGGAAGCCAAAGAACCAGACATGTGGCTGCAGGGGGGAACAGCCACGTGCAGCTAACTGCAGTTATCCTGAGCCACTGCAAGCAAATGGGTAATTCAGCAGCCAGCCCATCCAGCAGGGCAGCCAAGAAGAGGAAAGATGCAGCAGAAATGAGACTGTAACTCACAATTCCTACCAGGGATGGATTTGGTTTAGATGGTGGTGTGGTTTACCAGTGTTGGGTCAGCTACTAACAACAAGATGCAGAACATCTCAAGCTCTATGGAGGGATTGATGGGCTGAAGCCAGTGGGATGAGGTACTGCAGGGCCAAGTGTCAGGTCCTGCACTTGGGTCACAACAACTTCATGCAATGAAGGACAATGGAGCTGCTGAAGGGTCTAGAGTACACTGCTGTGAGGTGGAGCAATGCTTCAATACAGAGAGGAGACAGGACACACAGCCAACATTTGTCTTCTGCAGAGGTCTGGGCAGACCTCTGTACTCTCAGAGCTCCCTCCTAACAGTACCCTCAGACACTGATGAGCTGCTCATGGCTGAGCTGGTGGCCTGGCTTTCAGTCCTTTGATTTCAACCTCAAAGCATCAAAGCAAGGCAGAGCATTGCTCCATGCTGGAACATCTTCAGCCTTGGATCAGTATGCCCTGAAAACCACTGCTCTAATACTCAACTGCACCTCAAATCAACTGCTTGCATTAAGTAAGGCCCAGAAGACCCCCAGCTGCCTCCTTGGGAGCAGAGGGAAAAGGAAAGGAAAGGTCTGCCACTGCACAGCAGCTGTCCTGCAGCATGTCTTCCAGGTACCAACAGCTTATCTAGCAGGCATCACCTGCCCCAAACGGGCTGTATCCATCGCTGTTGCTGGGGTATGTGCCTCACCACCTTTTCCAGCTCTCTGCAATAGAGGGAGCTGGTGGGGAACCGAGGGAGATGGTGTGCATGAGTCCTTGGAGTGGGAGATGTCCTCTCTCAGCTCCTCCCCACCAGGCTGCCCCAAATCCCCTTGCCCCACGACCTCCGGCTCCAGGGTGTGACCATCTCCACCCTGGGGCAAGCAGCAAGGATGAGGAGCTTGGTCTCTGCTCCTCTTTTCTCCTGATGTTCTCCCTAGTGTTTTAAAAGCTCCTGCTTCAACCTCCTCTCGTTGCATGGCAGCAAAAAGCCTGCAGAGCAAAGGAGGAAGATTGGCCAGATCCCCACAGGGCACCCACTTGGAGCCTTTGGGAGACACTTGTGATTTCCTCAGCTGCTGGCCATCAGCAGGAGGTCCCCAGCCCTGTGGCCACCGGCAGTGGGGAAGCTGAACGCAGCTGCAGCTGACCAGAGATGTGTTTGGGTGGCTACACTCCCTGCCTGGCCTCTGGCAGCCAGCCTCCAAGGGGAAAGCCAAATTGCTCTCCCAGACCCATAACCTTGTGTCTGGATGCACAAGGGAGGGCTCCAGCAAAGGCCAGGCACCGCGGGCAGGGCATGACAGTGACCAAGGATTTACTTGTTGCATCTGCCTTTGGTTTTCTCCCTGTCAAGTGGCATAAACTATCAAATCGTTAATAAGGGAATTTGGTGGAGGCTTTTAGGTTCTCCTCCTGCTTTTAATGATTCATTCAGCTTCCCTCAGCTCTTACAACCCAAGCCCTCCCCATCCCTTCGAGAACAAAACCTGCCAGGGGCCACCCCAGGATTTCTCAGTGCTGTCTGGAGAAATAAAAGGGGCTTGGGCTACGTCCTGACTGTGAGGACTAAAGGACTCACAAGAGGAGGAGGATTCCTTTGTAGAGGCAGACAGAAACCCGGTTCAGCTCATTAGTCTTAATTAGCAGCTCCAGAGAGTGGAGTCCCCACGATACTCCTGCTGCCACCACATCCAGCCTCGTCGGCAGCAGCCTTAGCAGCCCCCGGGCCCCTCCTGCCACCACACGGTGACCCTGCAGCCAGGCTGCTGCTCTGTCACCATGGAGGGGATGGGGGAGCAGAGGTGAGGGGTTTTTTTCCCTCTCTTCACCCCTCCATTTCCTTTCCTCCATCAAACCGTGGCAGCACAGCAGGGAGAAAGTCCCTGTGGCTGGGGGGTAGGAGCCAGGGAGTGCCCCACAGCACTCTGCCCCCAACCTGAGCACAGCTTCTTTCCTCTCTGCATCCTGTCAGCCTAAGCAGCTCTCCCCCCCTGCTTTGTCAGGAGGGGAGAAACCCTCTAGTGCATCTTTCATCCATCAGGCAGCTCTCCCTGCTCCTTGATGCTGATTTATGGTCTTCTTGTCCATCTGCCAGAGGAACCCTTTCTACCAGATCACTTTTATCTCAAAATAAGCCCTGGAAAAATACCACAGGCTTTATTTGTCATTTGCTCTGGGAAAGTTTTGATCTAATAAATAAAGTGAAGTTATTTTAAAGGGCAGTAGCTTCCCTGAAAACTTCAATTCAGGCTTCTGACAGAAACAACAATACTGCCATTGCCTAAATAGCCAGAATGTCAGCTCCTGTAAAATGAGGTTTCTCAAGCTGCAAAGAACAAAACTTTGCAAATCCAACTGCTTCACACTCATGTAATTAGCAATTATCTCCCTGGTGGAAAATGATTCCCCCACACAATATTTGGATGAATAATACCCAAGTGGTTTGTTGGGTTGCTTGGGGTTTTTTTTCCCCCCCTTGTTTTTTTGCATGTGCACACAAACACAGAAGCACATCAGGATCTTGGCCAAGTTCTCCTCTCTAATCTGCTCTTCATTTGAGTGCAATTCAGACCAGAAGTCTCTGATCTTAAACCTCCAGAGACTTCAAAGTGTTAATGTTGGTATTTAGCAATCCCACTGCCCCACTGACACTCCATCAAAACAATCCTGCTCCCTGACTCGGTCAGGACTTCCAAGGGCAGCTGGAGAACTCCTGCACAGTTTGCAGAGCTGGTTCCAACCCTGAGCAAAGAGCTGTGGCCATGCAAGAGGCACAGCAGCACACAGGAGAAGGATCTGGCACCATGAGCTGCATTTTACACCCTCCTTTTCCCAGAGCAGACCAAGGCTATCACACCCTCCCCCAAGACTCACTTTTGCCTAAAGAGCAGCCTTGTGAGAGTCCTCTCCAGGAACAACTATATTTCTCCTTGTTCTCCTGAGCTTGTGGGAGCAGACCTGGCCTTTCATCACTTTCCCAGCTGGCTGATGAGAAAATGAATGTACCTCAGTAAATAACATCCAGTGCTGGTGGCCAAAATGAATGGAGTCTCCCTGCTGAGGACACTAACACAACCACAAGCATCAGTGGAGCCATTAGAACAATATCTATCCAGCCATGTACCTATATTGTGATGGTAACTCATGAAAAGCTGGCCTTCAAAGCTCCCAAATCAGCAAGAACACAAAGAACCAGGCCACATGGTAGCAGAAATCAGAACTGCCTCCACCATCCTCTGAAAAACTCAGTCTTAGGGCTTTGCCCTGATAGAGAGGGTTCACACACACTCTGGATCTAACCCAAGAGTTCTCAGTCACCTCCCAAAGGCAAAACCCCCCTGGCCCTGCAGAGCAGCATGGCATTTGCACCCATGAGAGGAATGCAGAACAGGAGCCACAGGAAGGGTTCTGCTTTCTTTTTAGAGTGGCTCAGACAGAGGTTGTTGACCCAACACCCCCCTGCCACTAAACCATGTCTCCAAGTGCCATATCTACATGGTTTTTGAACCCTTCCAGGGATGGTGACTCCACCACTGCCCTGGGCAGCATCTGCCAATGCCAAGTAACTCTGGCAGGGAAGAAATTCTTCCCAATGTCCAACTTGAACCTCTCCTGGCACAACTTGAGGCCATTTCTTCCTGTCCTATCACTAGTCACTTGGCAGAAGAGACAAACCTCCACCTGGCTCCAACCTCCTTTCAGGGAGTTGTAGAGAGTGAGAAGGTCTCCCCTGAGCCTCCTCTTCCTCAGACTAACCAACCCCAGTTCCCTCAGCTGCTCCTGTGCTCTAGACCCTTCCCCAGCTTCACTGCCCTTCTCTGGACATGCTCCAGCACCTTAGTATCTTTCTTGGGGTGGCACAAAAAAGTCCAACTGTTTTTTCAGTACACAAGACGGTTTTGTGCAGTAACCAGATTAAATTTGGAGACAGGAGGATCCATCAGGAAGGGGTGTCTGCTATCAGAGCAGGAAATTGGGAGGATAAGCATCTGAGAGCACTCTGCAGCACTACCTTATGAGTAGTTCAAATGACTTCAGCCTGGTCCTGGCCTCACAAAAGGATGGCAAGGAAAGCCAGTGATCAGCAGTTAAGAGATCTGAGAGCGATCACAGCTTTGAAAATAGCTCAGAAGTAGAAAACAAGGAGGAAGAATAAATGGGTAGTTTACAGGAGAACAAGCTCCCCAGAGGGATGCCATCCAGCTGCATGGGAAGATAGACAAGGCTTCAGAAATCCTTAAACAGCCTGAGGAAAAAGCCCCTACACACACACCCACCCCTCCATGTATGTATACACAGATGCACACACACAGAAATATGCATATATACATCATGCTTATGCATCCCTGACTCCAGCTCAGAGAGAACTGTGGGAGAATCTTCACTAGCACCCAAGAAGGGTGAGGGAGAGGAAAGCTGAAGTCTGAAGAAATTAATGCAAAGCAACACACATCTATGGGAAGAAACCCAAACCACTCCTACACAGCCTGCATGCAAAATCAGCTGTAGCTGCTCGTGAGAAGGACTCCACAGCACTCAGCCTGCTGAAGAACTCTGCTCTGACAGGAAGAAAACAAAAGAAACCCTTGGATGTGCAAACAGTAAGCTGGAAAAAGAAAATCATTATCAAACCACAACAATGAGATGCAGTAAATCTGCAGTGAGGCCATCAAGGTGATTCCTGACAGGGTGACAGCTGCTAAAGGGGTGCAGAGGGTCCCACAGCAAGCCAGGCTGCACACACTGGCTTTGTTTAGCTTAAAGAGAAAGCAACACACAGAAAAGTCTACCTGACACTTCTCATTTCTCCTTCCCTGACACAAGAACCAGTGATCTCTTGGTGAACCTAAAAAGCAATGGCTCTTAAAAGACACAAAAGGATTTTTATGTTCCCACAGAAAGCACACCAAACTGTGGCACTAACTAAGTATTTTTGAGGTCAGGAGATCAGGGTTGGTGTTAGAATCAGAGGTTTAGGAGGCAAACAGTTCCTTGCAATCAGAGTCCAGAAAGCAGCATGCAAGCCCCTGTGTTTTTATGAGGAGGTATCAACAATATGCTGTCACACTCAGCCCAGGTCCAACAACTAGAAACAAAGAATTGGTCCAAAGGTGGTGGAGGAAGGTTCATAGAGCCAGAGCAGTGACCCTGGCAGTGGAGCAGCTCTTCCATCACCATGCTGTGTGTCCTGAGCTGGGTGTGTAGAAAGAGAGATGTTGGCTTGTGACTCCCCCAGCACCAAGGAGACCATCACTGTAATATCTCCCACCTCCCATGGTCACCTTTCAATATGGCTGTTGGAGAGCCTGAGAAAGGCTGCAGAGCAGGGGAGGTCTGGAAAGCTCACCTGGCAGAGCAGAGCCAGAACAGGAGGGCATCCTCCTGCTCATTTGGGAAAGATTGATCTAACCTGAATGGCCAAGAGCATCATCTGAGCTAAGAAGAGCCTGAGGAATCCAGATGTTACTGAAACATGTAAATGCATGCAAAGAAGTCAGATGCACAAAAAGAATTGCTATGTCTGCAGCCAAAACACAAAGGGTTGAATTTACTGGCTAAAGGGAGTCATCTAAGTCCCTTTTCTCTGGAGCAAGACTCAGCATAACTCCCTAAGCAGGGTTTCCTTGGGCTCCCAGTGGACAGGATTTCATCCATCAGCTGTTTTTAGCCTTCTTTCCCCATGCTCCCTCCCTGGCTTGACTCCTCTCAACCTTTGTGCCTCGTGGCTGTGTGCTTTGGTCAGAAGAGATGGGTGTGGAAGTTAAACAACTGCAAGCTGCAGAGGGCAAGCAGGCAGCCCTGGGGGCACTGCAGAGGCCATGGCCTCCTGGCCTTTCCTATGGGAAAGTGCTCTCCAAACCTGCATCCACCCTTCTCCAGCAGCTTCAGAGCCTGAAGCTGACCACCCAGTTGCATGCCTGTGATGCCTTTCTCAAGCCAGGTTACCCTGGGAGGACTGCTGCTCCGCTGCAGGCAGCAAAAGGCTTTTCCCTTTCTCCTCCCTGGGACACTGATGGTGTTGCTCAGAGTTAGAAGGTGACTCCCCCTGGGGAAACGTGAGGGAAGTGGCTGCTCCAGGCCAGTGGTGGGGATACAGCAAGGGGAATCAAGCCTGGCTGAGACCTGGTTCCATCAGGGCAGAGATAATGGCTGCAACAGGTTCTCTTCTAAGTTAGTGGGGCCTGGGGAGTCCTGCTGGTCCCTTGGAGGAGAGAGACTAGGCATGGTGCATGCTGAAGGGGAACTCAGAGCTGGAACATCACTAGGAAAGAAAGAGAG
This sequence comes from Galbula dea, assembly GCA_013399015.1. Lineage (NCBI taxonomy): Eukaryota > Metazoa > Chordata > Aves > Piciformes > Galbulidae > Galbula > Galbula dea. The sequence continues at coordinate 523,993 of VWZX01010698.1, read as the reverse complement.
CTCTGGGTTTTGCATGGACAGAGAGGAGGCACAAAGACACACACAGGAGGAAGGTGTCAGAGCTGAGAGTCCAAGACAGTTCTCTAGGAGGTACAGAAGTGCAGCTGGCCCTGGCCCTGGCCCTGTCTCTGGCACATCCCCAACGATTCCCTCAAAGCTAGGCATCAGTCAGGTTTAACTCTAAGGTATCTTGATCCTTATACAAGCTCTAACTCTACACTGGAGTCCTTTAGGAAACCAAACCAACAACCACAAGTCACTTCCCTTTGGAACAGGAGCTCTGGCTTTGCACCCTCAAGCATGTCACCACACATTAGACATGCTCTCCTCCAGCCCCAGCTATTTCTGTCCCTGGCTTTCTGCAGCTTCTTTCAGAGAGGCCAGTGTGGTATCCAATTAACTCATCAGTCACAGCTCCAGGAGCATTGCTGGGTGCAAACTCTTAACTAGATAAATAATAAAGAGGCAAATTAACATCTTGTCTCTGTTTCTCTACTCCTCTCCATCCCAAATGCATCTGGTGCAGGGACCTTGGTGTGTAAACGTGCACTGGCACATGGAGAAGCTAAGTGCCTGCACTCCAGTGTGATTAATTCTGCATTTGGGGATGAGTTCAGTTTGTGGCAAGGCTGTACCCACAACCAGAAAACAACACTGGCTTTAATAGGCCTAATTTTCCTTCTCTCTCTCTTCCTTGCCAAAGAAAGGAGCTGAGGTTAATCAGGAACAAGGAGCCTCCTTTGCAGAGCTGGGGGGAGTTCACAGCAGGGCTCTCTTGGTTATTTTCCATATTCCCCAGAGGCCTGTGGAGGAGCAGACATTTAGCCCAAACTATATTACTTGGCTAACAAGATTTACAAGCAGTTTGAGATAATGCAATCATTTCCAAAATGAAGGAAAGGCAACCTCTAAAAAAGTAAAGCTGGGAGGAGGGGGCTGGGGGCTCCTTTTCTCAAAATTCACCCTATGCAGCCTGGGTTTTGCCTGTGTCAGTGCGTGCTGCCTTCAGCCTAGGAAGGCTGAATTAAAGGCCAGCTCTCTACCTTCACTGCTAGCCCTTATCTGCAGCATCATTTCTTATCTTCATCTGGCTTTTTCCCCTCCCTCTGCCTCCCATGAACCTGACAGAAACAAACAAGGCAATCTAATCAGACTGCCCAGCCTCTCCTCACGGCTGCTGCGTGCTGCTCCACGCAGCCTTGGCTTGTCAGCAGCAATGCAGGAGCAGCTCATGTATCACCGGGAACAGAAATGCTGAGCTAATGCAATAACGCCTTGGGAGGAGGATGCCTGCTCCACACTGTGTCAGATCCCAGGAGATCCACCTGTTCCTCCTTCACCTGACACTCTAGGATAATGGCATTAGCTCTCCTAAACGATCAACGGCCATGGAATCATAGAGATGAGAGATGGAAGAGCCAACTGCAGCGTGCTGCTGTCCACCACCGCGGTCGTCTGAGTATGCATCCACGCCTGTACGTGTAAGCTCCCTGCTGCCAATGCAGGATGTCTCCCTGGGTTTAAATTACTCTGTTAATGGGGTTTCCAGCACCTCCTGGGAGTGGGTGAGCTGAGCAGGCACAGGTCACCACTGCACTGACAGTCCTTCCTCCTCAGGTGACTAATGTGCACTTGGTCCCTCATCCTTGCTACGCATCCTGCTGAGTTCCCTGCCAGAAAGCAACTTTGTCCCAGCTCCACCAAAGCTCTGCATACATGTTTCTGTTCTTTCCCTACAACCAAATCCCTCAGGCTTTCTCCACCCTCGTGTCTGTGGTCCTCCTGGGGCTGTGCACTGAGCCATGCCCACTGCAGGCAGCTGAGGTTTCACTGCAGAGGGATGAGATGCGAGCGGTGCAAGGGGCAGGATGGCCAAGGATGGGCCAAGCACTGTGCTCAGCACAAGGAGATGATGCACTAAAGGTGGGACTGGAGAAGCAGAGGGAAGAGCAAGGGAGCAAACCTTGCTCACCAGAAGAGAAAAGAAAGGTGGCACATTAGAAATCCTGCATGGCTTAAAAGACAAACTGCTTTCATGCACTTCATTGGCCAGGTTTCACGTGGGCAACACGCTCTGGCAAGTGCACAGCTCTTTAATATTAAATGTACTATTTATTATTTACACAGCAAAAAGTGCATGCTAAAGAGCTCTTCCAAGGCAGACACGCTGAGCTTGGCCCCAAAAAACCTCCCTCCCTCCCTCCTCCCAGTGAGGAGAGGAACAAACTCTTTCAGAGTTTGGGAATCCATCCACTAGCAGCATGGATGTATGTAGGTCATGACGATGCAACGGAGCCCCAGGCCAGCAGTGGGGCTGGGCCTCTTCTCCCCATCAGCTCTGCTCATGGTGCTACCTCCCTCTGCACCTCCCCTCCTGAGCTGCACTGTGGGGCAGCTCTCCTGCCCTTGCTGTTGTCTGATTTCTGACAGAGGTGAAGGCAGCAAGGGGGAAAATAAGTCATTTCAGAGCAGGACAGTGCTGTACATCAACAAAGAAAGGCCAGGCTGAGAGCTCAGCAAGCCAGGCTGTGAGCATAGAGGAAGTTTCTCCAGGGCTTTGGACATGAGCATGTGGGGGACAAGAGAGTAAGGCTGCAGGGATGGATTCTTGCAGGAGGGGATGGGAAAAACTCCAGATGTCTTTGGAAATGCCTCTCATTTCCAAGCAGCTACACAACAGCCTCAATGGCCTCAAGCTGTGCCACATCTATATGTATTTTAAAGCCCTCCAGGGATGGTGACTCCACCACTGCCCTGGGCAGCCTGGCCCAATGCCTAACAGCTCTTTCAGGGCAGATATCTGGGAAGATTATTTTCCTGATATCTAATCTAAACCTCCCCTGGTGCAACTTGAGGCCATTTTCTCTTGTCCTCTCACTAGTAACTCACCCTGCAGAGCAGACAGAGACTGTGCCTCTTCATGATCAACATGTGTGTGCTTAGCCCCAAAATCCAGACAGCTGGGGAAAATTCCTTACCCACATCACACCATACTGAAAATTTCTACATATAGAAGATGGAAACTCACAGCTTTCAGGTTCCAGATGCCCAGTGGTTTGCACACTGCATCTCACAACTCCTCACTGCTCCTTGGCAGGCTTGTGTTGCACTGAAACTGCCTGATAAACTAGAGCAGCTCAGAGTGATGGAAGCAGCAGCAGGCAAACCACTGGAACTCATTAGACAATGTAAGATATCTTAAGTAATAAGCAGCAGCAGCAGACTACTAAGTGGTTTATAAAGAGCTTGATGAGTAACTCAGCTGAGCCTCTGGATTACACACAAGACAAATCATTTCACTTCTGCCTTTATGCAGCAGCCCATCTGCAGTGTGCAAGGAACCATCCCTTCTCTTCACTTCTCAGGGGCTTCAAAGGGAAGGATGAGAAGAGCTGCTAAAAGCAGGCAACACAAGGTGATTTCTTCACTTACTCCTGAAAGCAAAGAGTGATCCTGCATGCCTGGTCTCTGTAACTGGGGGGCACTTGATGTGCACAGATGTGCAAAGCCCCACATGGACACACAGCTGTGGAAACTCCAAGAAGCAAGTCATGCTGCCTGATAGCTGCTCCCAAATTCAAAGCCAGATTTGGCTGGAGGTATTGACCTACACCTTGCAAAGCTGCACTGATTCCTGCCCTGTGCAATCCTGGTGAGATTCAGGGAACAAAATACCTGCAGGGGGAGCCAGGGTGAACCTGCATACTGTCAGGTGCAGAAGCTACAAGCACCCACTTCTCTGACTCCATCCAGCCACCACCTCCAACACATCAGTCCTGCTTCCTCTACAGAGCCTCCCTGGCTGCCTGCCCAGGGGGATCCTACTGCTTCAGCTTCCCTCATCTCCCAGGATTCTTCCCCAGGCAATTTCCACTCTGGCTTCTCATGAAGGGTCCTCGAGTAACCTGCTCTCTCCTTTGAATTGCCTGAATCATGCAGAGACAGGAACAAGCCAACAAGGACCTTGCCTTATTCTCCTGAGGAATTTGGGTCAGCACCTTTGGAGTGTTTCCTCTGCTTGCAAGAAGGAACCTTCTGCTGCACGTGCAGCATGCGTGTGCAGGACACATCACAGCTCAGGCACATGCTTCCTTCCAGGTTCATCTGAGAATGCACAGCAAGGCTGATGTGGCCAAAAGGCACTTGGCTCCTCACAGAGCACTTGAACAGGCAGACCAACAGTGAGCTGTGTGCATTCACCCAGGATTGACAAGCCTCTGGGACTTCAGCCCAAATAACCCTATTCCTCTGCTTGCACAGAGACAGTGCATTGTGAAGGTCCTGTCCAGGGAGAAGCAGACTCCTGCAGCCAAGCACCTAGCCAAGAAACAACTGAGGGGGAAGATGAACCCTTCCTGGAAATGGCATCTGTGGTTTCAGAGTCACCCAGAGACCAAGCATATGGAGTGCAACCAGCCCCAAATGCTGCTCATCACAGAAACCTTAATTAATTAATTGTATTTATGGCAAAATGTACAGATGTGTTGATCTTGCCAGAGAAGCTGGAGCACTCCTGGAGGGTCCTGACTTTGGGATATGTGTGCATCTCACTCTTCAGTGAAGCCCAGGCCCTAGGGACATCCTTTCTTTTCCTCTTGCAGGATGGGTGGGTGAGCAGCTCCTGTCCCCAGATGTGGGCTCTGCCAGCGAGCTGAGCTGCTGGGCAGAAGAGCCTGGGGCTGAGGGGGAAGCCAAGCTCCAGCCAGCTCATCTCCATGCTTCCTGTGAGGCCAGACCTGCTGTGACCAAGTGACAATGTGCTTCTGGGCTCTTGCCAGGCGAGATGGGTTCATGTCAAATGGAAAGACATCAGGAGATAATGTCTTCGAAATGCTTCGGATCACTGCCTTGCCTTTCAGTCCACTGCACCCAAGGGGAATTGCCCAAGCCACCCTCCTCTCTGCTTGCCTGTCTGCAGTGGCACCACTGCCACCACCTGAGAAAGTCACCAGCTAGGCTCTGGCATCTCTGATATGTCTCAGGCATGAGGATGGGGGATTTCAGCTCACCCAAAGGAGAGCCGTTCCCCAAACCCCATCCATCTGTCACACAGCACTGCTGCTCGATGGAGCATAGACCTTTGGCCCTCACAAGCTCATTTGGCCCATGCTCAGCAGCAGCAGGCAGGTTTTTGGCTGCAGATCTCACCATCAGCCTCAAACCATCTCCATACCATGACATTCTGAGGCAGTCCCACCATTCCAGCACCTCTCACTCTCAGAAATAGCCAGAGCTGATTCTAAGCCTTAAAGGGTTGGTTTTCACCACGCCACAATGAACCATACAATTGCACCCTGGGAATCACCTAGTTGCCAGAGGAGAAGGGCTTGTTATGAAGGAGAAAAGAAGTGCCTGGGATCTTCTGGTGAAAAAAACACACCATCTCTTCCACCCCAACTTGCTCTTGCCTTCCACATGCCCAAGGGTTTGTGGGACTGAATAAGGCAGTTCAAAGGCATTTGTGGCCAGATCCAGCAGCATCTGCCAGCCTGCATTTTAGACCCTGAGCAGGACATCCTGCAGCAAACCCAAAGAAAGGGCACTGATTTCACAAGCCACAGGCTTCTGTGGAATGGAAATGGCAATGGAAAAACACCTCCTTCCCATGCTAAACTAGGATTTGTGCATCTGTCTTCGGTGCCTCACACAAGGAATTATGGCTGCCTCAGCAGCAGGATTTAGAGCTGCAGCCAGCTCAGAAAGATCCCAAGGCTGTATTTCCTTTCTGACAGATGTATGGATTTATCACATCCTCTCCCTTGAATATAGATGCCCTTCAGTATATATACACTCAAGGCAGAACTCTGAGAACATGACTGAGAGAAGATCCTGCCCTTTTCCTAGGCAGTTAAGCTCCCTGGCCCAGCACAGCAGGGCTGGTAGCACAAGGCATGCTGGAGAAGGAATTTCCTCACTTGTGCAATGTAACCAATTTGGGTCTAAATTTGCCTTGGTTGCCAGCTACTCATATGAGAAAGACTTTAAGCAGCCATGTTCTTAGGGTGCTCCCCTTGCTCATGGGTGGGTGCTGGGTGATGTGATTGCATGCTGGGACTGTGCATCTAAAAGGATGGCATCTGCTAAACTGAAGGCAGAAAAGGAAGTTAGAGCTCAAGCAAAAGTCTGCCAAGTTCCTTGAATAAATAAATAAATAACTGAAATGAAAGATTCCAAGCAGGCAGGATGATGAAGGCAGCATTTGTCTGCATTTCAGTCTGCCTTGAAGTCCCCTGAGCAATCAACCCACGTGGAGGCAGCTTAAGGAATGGAAAAATCAGGCACTTGTATATCTCATGTCTTTTTTAGCCTGCAAAGTACAATATGCAGTGGGAAAATGAGATCCAAACCACTTACTCGGCAACAAAAGTGATTTGGGCTGTTTTCAGCTTGAGGAGATCAATGATACCTCTCTTCCCAATGCCTCTCCTGACAGCTGCCCATGGATGCTTGACCAACCACCTATCCTCCAACAGAAAAGCTTCTGAAAAGAGTGTGCTTGTTCTCCAGCTCCCCAAACGATCCCTTAGCCCCAGTTTCCATGGGTACACGTGTTGTGATCCAAGAGGCTTCCTCACAAGCCTGAGCAACAAAAGAATTGCTTCCTCCCATCATTACTACTAGCTATTTGGTGCTGCCTTCCCAAGCACAGGTTCTTAGTCAGTTCTTGTGAAACATCCCAAAGGGAAGAGGCCCCTGAACATTGCTGTTAGGTCTGTGGTTGTGTTCTCCATCTCCTATGGGCAAGGTTTGGGAGATCCCAGCTGCCAAGGTCCCTGTTGCCTCCAGTCTTGCAATGCAAGCAGCTCCTCTAGCGGTGGGAGACACACACAGATACCCTGGAGGCGTCACATTTCTTTCTTGCACGTCCTTGTGCTGGGAGGAGAGTCCCACGGTGATTCCCTGATGGTTTCCCATCCTGGAGAGACCTCAGCAAGGGCATTTCTCTCAGGTCCAAGCAGGCAAGACAAGGCTGCTCTCTTCAGCCTAAGCAGCGTGGCTGCAGGCACTCCTGTGGCCAGAGGGCCACTACACAGCTTGCTGGACACCACTGGTACAGGGAGTAGGGAGAGGGAGGCCAGTCTGGCCTGGGACATCTGCAGGAGGACCCTAAACTGTTATTCTCTGGGTGAAAGGAGGTGGCAAGGTGTTTGGATCAGTGTCTGTGGTGGCAAAGTGCAGAGCAGAGCACAAGGACCATGCCATGGCTAGCTTCCCTTAGGTGACCCTAAGCAGGTTGTGAGAACGAGGAAGCCCACCCTACAACATGGGGAACAAGCTCCACTCCCAGAGAGGGACACTGCAGTTGATAGCAACCTAATACTGGGCTCAAAGGAGACCCAAGTCTCTTAAGCAACCTAACCAATATCAAAGTAAATATTTGATGGATGGAGAGGCCAAACCTGGGGCAGGAGGTGCCCATGGCTGTGCAAATCCCAAGGTCTTTATTGACATTGTGCCTCACAGCAACATGTTTGCAGCTTGGAGGAGAGAGGAAAGCTCATGAGGAACAGCTCTGAGCTACAAGGAAGTGCCTCCCAGAGGCTTTATCCAGGCCAAGGTGGAGAGCTAGAGAAATCCTCATGGAGCTTTTCACTAAGCAATGGCCCTGAGTTGCAGCTGCTATTTCCTGAGCTCTGAGGATGTTAAGTTGCATCCTGGTGTTTGGCACCAGCTCTTCAAATCACCATTGTGTGCAGCAATAAATAATAAACACCATAATTATATACCAGCTAAATCCCATCATCATAAATAAACTAAACACCATAGCTCACATTTCAGCTGCACCTGTAGTACCAGCTCACATGAGATGAGCAGTAGGGTCCTACAATCCAAAATACCTTTGCTTGTGACAGCTCTGGCTATAAATTTCATCTTTCAAGTACTACCTGCCCTTGTGGTGGGAGTTTTCCCAGTTTTCCCTTTGAACATAAGGGATCTCACCCCCTCACACAAGGCAGAGTAAATCACTGCCTCTGAGGAGAGACTACTTGCTGCTCTGGCTTAAGGAAAATGTCTTCATTTCCTCTAAATGGCCACAATTCCCTTTGAAGGAATAATATTTACTGTCAGATGGCTTGTTAAAAGGGTCTTTCCTTCCCCCTCCCTCCCAAAAAAACAACTTACTTTGCAATTACCTTCTGAAAAATTCAAGCCCTCTCTACTCTCCAAACAAAACATCTGAACACCAGAGTTCCCCTCTATCATTATAGCTACCCTATATAACATTCCTCAATATCATTTCCCTATATAAATGATTCATATTTTAGAGCAGTTATTCTATTTCTTTCATTCCCAATTTGATTACCAATATGTAACAGGAAATATCCATTTCCCTGCCATTTCAAGCCCTCCCTGTTGCTGTTTCCTACCCATTTCTTTCACTTTCCTTCCAGCATTTCATTCATTTTTCACAACTGTCAAACAATGGAGGGAAAAATGTGCTCTCTCATTTCTTCTTGCTAAACACTTCAGAAAGCTGAGGAAAGTCTGCAATGCTACCATGTGAACACAGCCATGGTTTTACTTTTCATCTGCCACAGCAGAGATTTCTTCCCATAAACCCAAGGAATTCTGGAAAAGATGGAGAGCAGGAAAAGAGAAAAGAAAGGAATTTCTTCCCCAGCTCTCTCTGTGGCTTGAGAGTCACCTACAGTCAGGGTTGAAAAGGCAGAATAAAAGCCAGAAAGCACAGTAAGGTGAAGATCCCAGGTCTGGGGCTGACTTAGGGATTGTTTCCTAGATTAATTTGGCATTTTCTTAATTCAACACTGTGAGGTTTTATGTTCTTTTCAACCACATTTCTCCTCCCCCTTTTCCACCAGCTCTGCCCTTCAGACTCTGTCATATTTTTCCCTGTTTGACATTAGACTAGTTCATCTTGCACTTGCCTCCAATAATAGGGTTCAGCAGTAATTATTTCTGGTTCTGGGAATAATTAACTGAGACAGGAGCCCTCTCCATATGCAACCTGCATGGCTCCTGCCCACACAGCTCATTGTGTCTACATTTATCACATCCAAACACAATTTCATCATCCTTTGTGCAAAGAAAAATCATAAAAGCCCAGGCTACTAAAGCCTGCCCTCATGTTTTGGTTTCCCTCTGCTCAGGATACACCCCAAAGCCTCCATCCTGGGCAGGTGCTGTCTCTAAGGCCATGCTACTCCCAGGAAGTCCAAGGACAGGTAGTTTCCTAGCTACAAAGTATTTGTCATCTGCACCAAGTGTCCCTTTACTGCTGGTGAGCTATGGAGAAGGAAAGCTCTGGGGCATTATCAGCCTAAGTCAACACATGCTATTAATAATCATTACTTGTGCACTTCATATTGCTGGGCAGCCCCAGCCAGAGCAGCTCTGCTCCTGCATCCTGCCTCTACACATGCTTCTTACCACACAGCTCAGAGCCAATGCAATTACCTGGGCAATTATTAAAAACTACAGCTACAGCTGAAATACTCTTCTTTTTTTATCTCTTGAACCATCAGAGAACAGCCAGAGCTAGCAAAGCAACAATGAAGTTATTAAGGGATTAAATGAGTTTTCTCCCCTTGTGCTGGCTCCAGTGTTTGCTTTCTGCCTGGTGGACATGCAGAGCTGCCCTAGTCACTCTGGCAGCAGCACTGCCAGGCCTCATCTCTTCTGCTGAGAAGGGAAACACTTGCCTGGTGGAAAGTCCTCCCTGCAGGCACAGCTGAGCTGGTGGAGGGTAGTATCTCAGGGCAGGATGGGTGAGAGGTGCAAAGTGACCAGCTCGGGCAGGGACTGGAGGAGTCACTGCTCCATCATCACAAATTTCTGGCTATTTTCAGAGCATGGAATCATTAAAGGCTGGTAAAGACCTCTAAGATCATCAAGTCCAACTGTTGACCCAATACACCCATGCCACTAAACCATGTCACCAAGAGAGACTTACTAACTTGGCTTTGGATTCCGAAGCATAACACTTCCAGTCCTTTAAACTGTCTGAATTAAGAGAGAAAAACACAAAAGGGAAAAAAACCCACCTGGAATAAGGACAAGACAAAGAGAAACCATGTTCAGAGAAGCCTCCTGATGCCTCTCAATGTCCCATGCTGGAGAGAAACACTCAAATCTTACACTTTCCTACTTCCAGCAAGTGTCACAGACAGTAAGAGGACACCAGGACCACAATCTGTTCTGGCTGATTGCACTCTGTGTTTCTGTGTGGAGAGGGAATGCCACCAGGGGTGGGGAGTGAGGGCAAAAGCATGTGATCTGCATGGTGACAGGTAGAAGCACAGCTGTGGGCTGCAGAGGAGGTGAAGGACAGCAGAGACAAAGCAAGGGTAACCCATCTGACCCAGGTGCTCTCAGGAACCTGCACTGGGGTTCAACTGCCCAAGGACAGCTGGTAACACACCACAGACAAAGGATCCTGCATGCACTGAGGAGATTGGCAAGCAAGGGCCTTCCCAGCACAGGCAGGGTGATTAGACAGCAAGGAGAGCAAGGCTGGGCTGGATAAACCCCAGGGGACCACTGCTGGATTAGCATGGGAGCACAGGCAGGAGCAGGCTGGTTTTCCCTGCATGATGTCTAGGACACTTTTGGGGCAGCAGCCCCTCTCAACCCCCCTCAGATTCCCATTCACAGAGCCTCAGGCAAATGGGAGATACTGGCTGCTGGCCCCAACCACATGCAGCAGGGCAAAGATTTTCCTCACTGCCTTGAGGCATCTATTTTTAAACCCTTGCACATGTTTCCTTTCATTACCAGTCATACTCATTTGCTTTGAAAGGAGGTTACAAATAAGGAGAAAGCCCCTGGCTAATTAAGTGACTGGCTGGGGCCTTGCCTTTGGCTGAAGTGATTTATTGCCTCCTCCTTCTCTCAGCAGCCACACAGGCTGAAAGGCTGCATGAGAAATAGCTGCTCAGCTGTTGTTTGGAAGTGAACTGAGTGAAGACCAACATGGAGGAGATGAGATTGACCCCAGTTGTTGGCTGCTTGTTTTTTACCCTCCAGACAGCTCTTTGAAGGGGAGGTCTCCAAAAAGGGAGTCCTCCCTGCATCTTGCCCATCACAGGTTGAAACTTGCCTGCAGCTCTGCCAGCAACTGTGTTTGGTGTTATTTCCTCTGGAGCATCAAAATTTGCTCCTCTTTGGCAGTTTTGAGAGGTGTATGAATACAGAGAAGATGAATGGGCAGAGATTTCCTAACATCTCATCTACAGGCTTTTTTCCATGCCCAGAAATGCCCCCAGCTCTCTGCCAACTCAGAGGGTGACTGGTACCATCCTGAAAGTCAGTCCCAGCTCAGCAGTTAGGTTTCTGGCTGCCTTCAGAAAGAAGGCCAGAAGGTACCACTGGGAACTGGGCTTCCCTGGGTGATGGGAGAGGGAGGAAAAAGATCAAAAAGGCTTAAAGGAAAGGAACAATAATATAAGGAATAGCAGAATGGAAAGGAGGAGGGGGGACAAAAGAAGGGAAAGTGGGGAAAAAAGTTTGAAACAAACTTCAACAGCCATCAGGAAAGCAGACAACAAACCAAACCTCTTGGCCTCTACCAAGGTGTTCAAATGCCTCAGTTTTGGGTGTCAAGAGAAGGGCTCAGGCAGGCAAAGCAGAGGGCTGTTATTTGGAGCAGCTTGCTGGCTTTCCCTAGAGTTTAATAATAGCAACTGTATTTATACAACTCCAGTGTTGCTGTTAAAAGGCTAAGTGCTGGCATGTCATGCTAGTCACTTTAATTTAAAATAAATTCTCCAAGTTCTCACTGGAAAGGCTTGCAGCTAACTATAAATATATGCAATATGCAGATGTGTTTTTTTCTTAAAAAGCAGATTTATTCTTCTTCAGAGGCACTGAACTGCACAGCAGTGCAGCATTTCTGTGGCACCAATTTCCAGAGGCCCTGGGAGTCAGGATTTCTAACTGATCTTGCTGCAGTGGTTTTCTGCACACAGTGGCAGCTCTGGCTGGTCTGATGGGGGGGTTTGGTAGGTGAAGAGATCTTTATAAGATAGAAGAGAGAGGGAGAAAGGAGAACATGAAAAAAAGAAGAGTCCTGGGCAGGGTGACAGCCTTCATCCTCCCTGTTATTCTGAGTGTTTGGAGGAAAAACTTGGTCAGCCAGCTGTGAGACTGAAAGCAGCTACCCAGCCCCCAGGCCTGGGGCTTCTCTAGGTGAGGAACAATGGCCTCAAACACTCTCTGCATTCATTCCTTCTCCTCAATGGAAACTGCAGAAAGTGTCTCCCAGGAATGTCCAGCCTGTGCCTCCTCCTCCTGGTTGCACTCATGTACTCCATGCAACTGAGTCCCAGAATGATAGAATGGCCAGCTTGGAAGGGACCTTAAAGATCATCTAGCTGATCTTTAGCCCATCCACGGGCAGGGATGCCACACACTAGATCAGGTTGCCCAGGGCCACATCCAACCTGGCCTTGAACACTGCCAACAGGATGGTGTTCTGGAAGGCACTTCCTTGCCAGACACAGGGAGATCTCTGCTGGTGGGCAGCAGAGAGCAAGGGCCCAGGGGAATTCCTTGATTCCCATGATGCAGGGAGTGCTCAGCCTCACCTCCCATCCCCTACATGGCCACAGCAGCAGAAACTGGAGAAGGATGCAAGTGGACTTTGTGGTTGAATACTACCATGTCCTCTGGAAGCCTGAGGATGGGGCAAAGGAGGTTCATCTGCATTTGAAATGCCAGCTCCTGCAAAGTGGCCCAGCTCTGGCCAGTCCACCAGCCCCTTGGGCAGGAAGGGGAAAGCAGCTCGACAGGTTTGATCCTGCAAAGGGAACAGCAGCTTCCTAGCTTTTTGTGCTTGCAGGGAGTCTAAAAACATCCTTGATGACCTTTGCATGAGCTTTCCAGGGCCTGTGAACGTGGCTGGAGTGTGTGACATCATCCATTGGCGTTGCCCTAGCAGCAGTCCCACAGCAAAGCAACAGAGCTGCAGCCCCAGAGATCCAGTGGCCAGCAGGACCACAGAGGGCTTTGCAGCAGGGCTCTGCTCTCCTCACCTGACCTCTCAAGCCTGAGAGAGTCCTCCAGCACATGGCACAGCCCAATCCCACCAGGGCAGCACGTCCACCCACAGGCCCTTGCCAGGAGGAGAGTTTTCAGGGCAGCTGTTGTAAAGGATAACTCCAGTGAATTCCTCTGGAGGGACTGAAGTCAGCCTGCTACCAGATAGTGGGAAATATTTATAACAATCACTTCCAACCTCAGCTTTTCATCTAAAATCTAAACAAAAGCTGAAATCCCCAGGCCTGTAAGTTGATACCTTGGCTATATATGGTCAAAGAACTAGCCAGGGGAGAAGAAGATGCTAAGTCCCTAGCAGCTCTCATACACACAGCACCAACGAGACCCATTAGCCTCTGCAAAATTAACAAGCCTGGATCATCAGTCAGTTCTGAAGAATGACTGTCACACTGCTGCATGAAGAGCTCTGCTCTCCCAGGGGTGTCTCAGCATGCCACACTCACAGCCAGGGCACAAGCCACTGCAAGTGCACAGGGATGTTCCCTGGCCTGGCCTGCCTGCCACAGCAGTTCTGGGTGACAAAGTGCTATTAACTACTGCAAAGGCACTGGGTGACCTAGTGCACCTTGAGGTAAAGCACCTCCTGAATAATCAGCAGCTTTAGCCCTGGGATATCAAGTGCTTTCCCTCTCCAAGACACTGCTGTGCACATTGCACTCCATCCTGGAGGTGGTTTCAGGCTCCCAAGCCAAGAGCTGGCATTCCTGCTCTCCCTCTGCTGCATGCAGGCTTTGAGCAGCTCCCTTGTAACGTTCATCATGAACCAGCCAAGTGAGTTCAGCAGCACACATCAGCCTTGAGCTGCAGCTCACAATGCTTGACCCTCATCAAGAGATCCTCTGCCTCTGCACAGGACATCTCCTAAAGCAGGCTGACAGGCAGCTGAGTCCATGTGCCTCTGGGGTAGCCTGCTTCTTTTGCACTGCAGTTGGATGCCTTCCTGCACACCCCCAGTTCATGACTTGCAACTCCATTTCAAGAAAACAGCAGTGAAGATCTGAGTTAAAAACCCCAGAGATCCTAAAAGCAAAGCCATCTCTCCTTCTGGGAGAGCAACCATTCTGTCTCAACCTGCTTATTGTTACCAGGCAAACAGCAGCAGATTCACTTCTGCATATGTCCCTGCCATATGTGGTGACAAAACCATGAGAACCATTTCTCTTCAAATATAAACTCCCTTTTGGTTCTCTTTCATAGAACCATGGAATCATTTTGGCTACACAAGAGACCTTGAAGGTTCATCAAGTCCAACTATTAACCCAGCACTGCCAGGTCACCACTAAACCATGGCCCTCACCACCACATCTCCATGTCTTTTCAAGCCCTCCAGGGATGGTGACCCCACCATTGCCCTGGGGAGGCTGTTCCAGGGCTTGATAACCCTTTTGGGGAAGAAATTATTCCTAAAGTCCAACTTGAATCTCCCCTGGCACAACTTGAGGCCATTTGCTCTTGTCCTATTGCTTGTTACTTGGGAGTGGTTATCCCAACCCATGCTGGGGACCATAGTGTAACTCCTGCCTAACCTTCTGCATCTCATGCTGTATCTTAGGGCATGGTCACAAAACCACCAACCAAACAACCAAATTTTGGCCTCAGGCAGTGCCAAAACAGCAGTAATGGCAACTATTTATGGCACAGAGTGGAAACAACCATCACACACAATTTCTTTCCAGTGTCCCTTCACCCAGCAGGAGCTGCTCCCAATGCCTCAGTGCTCACAACCCTGAGACAAAATGGCCTGGTGGCCCCTGCCAGTGCATTCTCCTTCCTCCACTCAGCAGAGTCAGTGCAAAGAAAGCTCCAGTTGACAAGATAATGAGAAGGAAGAAGTACAAGCCTGAAAAAAACATCTCTGATGGAAGCTTTTCAAAAAGCAGCCAGCTTCCAGAAGGCAAGAACTGTTCTCCACCACATCAATTACTTCCAGAGATGCAAGAAACTGGTTGACAATGAGAAATTAGATAATAAAAGCTCTGATTTAACTCATTAAGGTTTCCTTTATGGCTCCAGGTACATGTAGTCCCAGTGTGTGCTGAATTTTATTTATGCCTGCCTTGCAAGCACCTTTGGAGAGCACTGCTACAGGGCAGAGAGCAGCAGAAGGAGAAATTGAAGGCAATTTCGTTCTGCAGCTCTAGAGATGTGAACCACTTCCACTGGCACAGCATGCAGGCAGACCTCCAGCTCCCTCACAATTGCACCTCAACTGATGTGACTGCATCCCTCCAGCAGGATCATGGCCCTGGGCCTTCCTAGCACAGTCAATCTCTGCAGGTCTCTTGGGGTCAGTGCTGCAGAATGGATTTCTGTCATCCAGGACTGAGGTGGGCAAGGCTGACATATTGCTTTGTCCCAGGTGTCTCCTCTACAAAACAAACCAATCCCACCCTCTCAATCTACATGGTTTCTCCTCCTCCAGCTTTTTCAACTCAAACCAGGGATGCTTCTGTGGGGGAGCCAATTTTCCTCTTTATCACTGAAAGGAGAAAATTCAGTGAGGTGCTTTCAGGGAAAACCTCTCAATCAAACATCTCAGCTCCAGCTGTTGCAGGAATGACCAGCAACAAGCCTGGACAACCTCTGTCACACAGGGAGGTCACTCAGATGACCTTTACAGCAGCTCTAGCAGCTTTGACACACATAGCTATGTTGTATTTGCAGTTCAGAGCAGCTGTGAGATGAAGCCCTTCTCTGGATAAAAATCAATGGCCTCCACCTCAACCAAAATCTGCCTACATCCAGCAGAGAGATTCCACAGAGCAATGAGGAAAACTCTGCTTGAATGCCAAGGTCACCTGGGCTGCTCAGACACAGCAGCAGGCAGAGAAGGTCCTCAGGAGACAGGAGCTGAGTTTTCCTGGCAGGGTTTTACCCTCCTGGGGTTTGCCTCTCCTGGCAAAATGTGCAGAGAGATCCTGGTGAGCTCTGGGGCTGCCTGACCTGCTTTGTACTGGGAGGGATGGGGAAATCAAGGGAGGAGCAGGACAGAGTAGTGCTTGTGCTGGCATGTCTCCAGACCCACTCTGCTCACCCTGCTGAATGCCTCAATCCTCAGGAGGATGTCCATGTGGGAAGGGCTTCCCCTCATGGATCAGCAAGTGTTTGGGCTTCCAATCTCCCAAGGGATTAAACTCAGCTAGTTAGTCTCAGGTTTGTGACAAGCTTGTAATAAACCAGTCTGCCTGAGAGTCTCCTCTTCATACAGCAGCTTCACAGCACCCTGTTGTGCTCATGGCACACTCTTCTTTCTGTGTTAGATGTCATTAGTGCAGTGCTGTTGGGGAAATATCTGCTGCCACATCAAGACCTCTGCTCCCAATAACTGGTGCAAAGAGAACATCATTTTACTTCCATTTTTAATGACCCAAATGCAGGCCTAAAGCTACTCATGCTCAAATGTGTCAGCAGAGCTCACCAGTCCTCCTCTAATTAGTACATGTGCCCAAGCTCAAAGGGAAAGAAAGGAATAAAACTCAGTAGAATCATTAAGGTTGGAAAAGAACTTTAAAATCAGTAAGTCCAACCATCAACCCAACCCACCCATGACACTAAACCATGTCACCAAGTGCCACTTCTACACATCTGCTGAACAGCTCCAGTGGTGGTGACATCACCAACTGCCCTGGGCAGCCTCTGCCAAAGCCTAACTGCTCTTGCAGGGAAGAAATTCTTCCTAACAGCCAACCTGAACCTCCCCTGGTGCAACTTGAGGCCATTTCCTCTTGTCCTCTCACTTGTTACTTGGGAGAAGAGACCAACCCCCAGCCTCACACCAACCTCCTTTCAGGGAGTTGCAGAGAGTGAGGTGGTCTCCCCTGAGCCTCCTCTTCTCCAAGCTACCCAAGCCCAGATCCCTCAGCTGCTCCTCACAAGACCCTTCACCAGCCTTTTTGTCCTTCTTTGGCCACACTCCAGCACCTCAATGTCCTTCCTGGAGTAAGGGACCCAAAACTGGACCCAGTATTCAAAATGTGGCCTCACCAGTGCTGAGTACAGGAGGACAATCCCTGCCCTAGCCCTGCTGGCCACACTGCTTTGGCCACAAGCCTGCATGGCCTGGCTGCCTTGCCCCCACTGTAAGCCAGCCCCATGCTCATGGCCATGTAAGCAACAGACATCTCTGCTCACAAGTTTCCTCCCAGCACTGCCAAGCCTCTTGCCCTGCATCACAGCCAGCAGCTAACAGCTTCCCAGCATCTCCCCTCTAAATGCACTACTTGAGCAGTGTAATGAGCTCCCCAGGTTGAGTCTATTACTGACTCCCCACAAATCACTGAAAGGACAAACTGCTGATTTGGTTCATTAGCAAGTGCTTTGGAGAAGTCTGTTTGGATATTTGCAAGAGCCCAACGTGCTGATTCATACCAAGTTCAGGAAGACTTGAACTGAGAAGCAACTGAAGCCTCCTACCTTCCCTCTCTGCTCTGTGGGATTGACAACAGAGAGCAAATTCTCTCCCCAAAGCATGGCAAATTGTCCCCTGGCACAGCCAGGGCCAGACAGGGCAACCTGGATGCTAACCAGCTGGGTTTTTTTGAAACCCCAACTCCCAGAGCTCTGAGATTCAACAAGAAATTTAATTTTCACCTAAAGCACAATGAGTAGGGAATCCTCTGAGGCTTTAGCTTTTGGCAGGGCAGAGGAAAACATCTCCAGAAAGGCTCAGGGAAATAAAATGAACCTCAACAGCATTGGCATCACTTTCAGGTCTTGTAACATTTTAAACAGCCTAATCACCAGGGAAGTTGTTTGTGACAACACTGCAGATGCAGCTCATGGGTTCTACACGTGGACCTGGGAGAAGGTGGGAGTAAAGATGAGGCAAAGAGAAACCACCAGGAAACAAGGATGGAGGAAAAGGAGCTCCTGCCTTTCAAAGTTACTGCCTTCATGAAGCAGAAGCCCTCTGGCACTTAATAGTTAAAAATTCAAACAGGCAACACCTCCTTTGGCACCCAAGGCTGAACTAAAGCCTTCCTCAAGGGTTTGAAGTTGCTGAGGAAGAGGAATTCTGGAAAACTTCAGGCTGGTTCTGCAGTTCTACTGTGCCAGATGACATGAATCCATCCAAGCTTTCCCTCATGGTGGTTTTACTACATTAACACCCAGAAGCAGCCATGAGATAAAAGCTGCTGCTGCAGTCCACAAATCTTGCTGGCTCAGCTGGCAGAGAGCACAAGAGTGAGTGTTTGAACAGAAGGCAGGCACTTCACAGGGAAATCAAACTGCCCTTCCTGGCTTGGAGAGGGCATGCTAAGGTTTCAGAAGTCAGGGGCTGTGTATGTGCTGTGCCAAAGGAGCAGGAGCTGCTTTAGTGGCTAGAGCAAACTTGGGGGAAAATAACCTAAGAGAACTTTGCAGGATAGTGGAGCAAAGGGGAGCACTGGCACAGTGCTCCCTGGAGATACCAGGAGGCCCCTGGGTGGCAGGAGCTTTGCCTCCTGTGCACAGGGAGAGAAGGACACACTCCTTCTCAGGCCAGGTCCTTCCAACCCTCTCCAGATTCCCCTAGGCTTTCAGGATAGCCTCTCCTTGTGTAGGTGTCTGCAATGGGTTGTGCTCAGCTTCATGGAAGAGCAGAGGAATCCCCTTTTCAGTGCCAGAGCTTTGAGTTACCATTAGCTGCTCAGGCAGAGGGAGGACATCATGCAGAAAGAAGGAGCCAGTGGTCCATGGGAATCTTCCCTGCTCTTCTCTTCAGGTGTGTTGTGTTCCTCAGGTAAAGCTTAATAAGCACAGCCCCTAGCCCACCACTGCCTTCAGACCTGTTCATGATTGTGACTAGCACCTTTGTGAGGGCTTTCCAAGGCTGCCAGTTCTCTGGGGACTAACATGTGCTGTTTTAATTGTATATAATTAAATACTGCTCCCTTATCTAGATTTTAAGGTTTACTGTTGGGGCTTCAGTATCAATGTTCTCTTCCCCTCTAATTAGCTTCCTTAATCTGTGCAGCCTTGCTTCTTCACCCATGGGGACTGGGCTCTCCTGGAGGGATGCTTGGCTTGCATCTAATTATTAGCAAAGGAGACAGGCAGCAGGAGCCCACTGGCCCTGGCCCAGATAGCTGCTGTGAACAAAGAGCCCAGCTTGGGTGGCCACAGGGGAGCTCTGAAGGTTGCATGTGTCTCCATGCATCTGGTCTCTCTGCTCCATCTGTAGGTTGCTGTGCATCTTCCTGCACCACACACTTGCAGCAGAAGCCCAGGCACGACAGAGGCCACCTGGCTGAAGTGCAACTCACATGATCAGTGCTTTCTGCCTGGCTAGCACATGACCAGGAGAGGAGTTCCCAAGACCTCATCTGACCCAAACCTGCCCTAAAAGAGACAATACACCTGGATAGCTTCAGTAAATTGTTGAACAGTCTCTCTAAGCTGTTCTCTGTTGTTGACAGAGGTCATCTGCTCCCCCAAGCTACTCCTGAGTGGACCCATCTGTGCTAGAAGGAAGCTTTCCCCTCCTGCCTAATCTGAATTGCCTCTCTTGCTTCCTCAAGTCCCTGCAGGCACAGAGAGCATCTTATTGCCCTATCCATAGCTCAAGACTATGGAAATAAATCCATAAACCTAAATCAAACAGCCTCAGTTCTTGCAGTCTCTCACATTTCTCAGACCACCAGTCATCTACTGGGCTGGGCAGAGACAGCATGAAGGTAGCTGCCTTCCTTGTGAACATCTCCAGGATGATGTCTGTCTCATTTATTGCAAGAGCATGGTGTTGGGAGCTCAGATGTGGCTGGGGGGTCACAATGGCATTCCCTGACTTAGTTGCTCCCCTCCCACTTGAATTTGTTCTTCTGACTACTCTTGCACAAGCACTTTACAGGCTCCTGCTGTTTCCCAGCCCCTCTCTGTGAACCCCCCTCTCACCTTCAACAACACCTCCAGCCTCTCCACTCTTTCTACCTGCAAGTTTAAACACCAGCCTTCTCTCTCTCATGCCCAACAAGCTCCAGTTCAGGACAGGAACCTGCTGAACACCTTTTCACCCCTGCCCAGGGCCACATCTCTCCTTCCAGACAGGTATGACCCCACCACCCCAGTGGCCATTTAGTCAGTGCTTCCTTCTGACAGTACTGAAGAAGACAACATTCAAAGCCCTTCTGAAGCTGACTGGTATGACAAGCACTGCTGCTCCCTCACCCCAAAGGCTGGCAGCAAAGGAAATTAGGTTGGCATGATAAGGTTTGTTCCTGAAAAACATACCCAGGCTGTTATTCATCTCCCTGTTATCTTTGAGGGACTTACAAATAATGTGTTGGTTGATTCTGGGTTCTTTTAGGTACAGAAGCAGACCTCATCTAGCTGAGCTGCTTTTGAAAGCAGCTCCTGAGTTTGCCTGCAGATCTCACCTATTGCCCAGGAAACCTTCCAAGGGGACTGCTAGCAGTTCTAAGAGCCCCTCAGGCACTCCCCTCACAACAGGAGGCTAGATTTCAGCATACTCCCTGGGTCTGAGGACAGGTGGGTTTCATTGTCTCTGTGCTACACCTCATAAACACAGACATGCACAGAGGGACCTGTTTCTTGGTGGACTCCACTGTTCAGCTCCCTTCCCCTTAAGGCCAGGACATCTCCTTCCCTTCTAATTCTTGTCCAGTTCATGCTCAGCCTGACTCTGACCCAGCTCTCCCACACTGCTCTCTTACAATCCTCTCCACTAAACTGACCCATTTTCAGGTTTTTGCATGACTCTTTTTGAGTTCCAGCTCAGTGGAGAGCTTGTGAGTCAGGTAAACCTCCTGTTACACTTCCCTCCCTTTCCCCTGTGGTAGGAAAGCAAGCAGAGCAGCCCAGACTGGGCTGGAAATGGCTGAACAGAAACCAAGGTCTACAACCAAGCTTAAAAGACAAGAGTGATGTCATAGATAAAATGACAGTGAATAGGAAAGAGAAAAACAAGTGCAAGTTAAAAGGCTACTGAGAAGAAGAGAAAGGACTCAGAAAGCTTCCTGGAGGTGGCTAATCCCTTTTTGTTTCCTTCTGGACCCAGCAAGACATTTCAGGTCCTTCCCACATCTCAGCCAGTGAGATAAGAGCTTTCTCACCTGGTGACAGTGAATCTGGCCCTTGGGACAAGGTTGCATTGGGCCCGTGGTTCATTTAGAGCCACTTTGCATGACCCCAGAACAGGGCAGTGTGTGACTAATGCACACCAGTGTTGTAACAGGAGCAAACAGCCAGAGGAACCACTCAAACACTCTGAAGAGCAAAGAAGCTTCCTGACAACACCATAAAACTTAAAGCACCTCTGAAAAACCCCAAAGGTAGCAACCCTGCACTGGCCTCCACCCAGCCCATCTCCATCCCTGTCCTCAGCCCTCTGACAGCATCTGCACTCAGAGGACCTTCCCCTGGAAAGGACTTTGCTCTGATGGGGCAGACATATGGCCACAGCTCCACCTCTCTCCTCCCAGCAGCCAGGTCACAAGGATCTGGTCTGTGCCCTTTTGTTTCTCATTGCCAGAGAGATTTTAGTGTGACTTTGTGTAGGAAGGAGTCCAGACACTATGGAAATGGAACCATATAGGGACTGGATGGAAGAGGCACATGCTGGTCACCCTCTTCCTTGCACAGCAGTGGGAATATTTTCTCTCTTACACTAAGATATTTTTAAAACAGAGAATGCTGGGTTTATTTGTTGTCACCCAGGATCCAGCATTGCCATTCTTGGAAACCAGCTCAACACCTCCAATGTCAGTGTCAGAAACATTATTAGAGGAGTTTTTGATCTCTCCCAAGATGTCCTCAGGCTAAATGGCATTTAGGACTTGGAGAAGGTTGACCTTAACTCTAACTGTGCAGTGAAGTGCATGTGCACGTGCAGTTTTGTCCCTGGTGTGAGCAAAGCCTGTAGAGATGCTTACAGGATGGATTCAGACATGGAAAACCATGCATGACCTGTGGTCCACCTGCCTGCCAAGGGCAGAGAGACATCACTTCCCCACCAGCAGAGAGCCAGCCTCTGGGCTCAGCCTCTCTCCCCAGGGAGGGTCTGGTTCTGACTCAGGCAGTTGTCTGCCAGGTCCAGCTTCTCCTCTCCTTGGCTTTGGATGATGGCAGATGTTTCTCTGCCTATGTGCACAGATGCTTGGATACCAGCTGTGGTCAGCTGTCTGCTTTTTGTTCTACCATTCTTATTTTAAGCCCACAAATGCAGCCCTGCTGCTGGAAGACAACAGTGTACTGAGTGCCATCCAACAGGGACAAACCTGGGGGCAAAGTGTCAGAGGCCAGAAGCCTATTTCCAAGGCAGATGCACGAGCACCCAGCTCAGCACTTGCCCTGGGGTCCTGCATACCAACCATTTACCCCTCCTCCCTCAAGGATTTGCCACAGTAAAGGATTCCACGGGCACAGGAGGGAAAGGGATGGGATCCCTGCTCTGTTGAAGACCTGCAAATCACAGCTGGTGTTACTGCTGCCAGCTGTGCTCCAGCACGGCCAAAGAAAGAAGAGAGTCTGCAAAGGGCAGAGGGTTTTTTCTCCTGGCCCTCACTCTCCTCTCCCCAGCAAGGAGCTGCAGAGCAGTGCTTCACTCCAAGAGAACTTATTCCCATGCCAATAAGCTTCACTGGGGTTGCTGCTTTAATTTCTTCAACCAAGCAGAGATCCTGTGTTTTCTAAATTACCACAATGCATTTAATAGGTAGCCTTTTCATAAAGGAGCACAGTGGATGTGTACACAGGCCCTGATGAAGCTAATAACTGCCTCTCCATGGCTTTCAGAGACTTAGTACATATTTAAGATCCAAGCTCCCTTAATCAACCACAGAGATGCAGCTGGCAGCAGTAAATTGCCAGCAACAGCTCATTACAAATAAGGAAACATTGGTTTTTCAAGGACAAAAACTGTGTCAGTTCTTCAGCAAGAGCTAACCACTCTTGTCCTCACCCTTCTCCTCCCCTCTCTCCCCCCACCCATGTGTTGGCACAACTTTCTTCATCCAACAGCACAACCTCACTGCCTAATCCTCTCCACAGGGGACATCATCAAATCAAGTTCCTAGATTTCATGACTTATTTGGGCAAATGGCACAGGCTGTGTCCTGTCCTCACCCTCCCCAAGCAAGCTATGGGCAGGACTTGTCCCACACCACCACGATGACATGCCACTGAAGAACACCCCCTGGCCTTACTCTGGGGAGGACAGGACCAGGTCAAGCCCTAAGACACTTAAAGACAACACTTGGGAGCATGCACTTTGCAGGCTTGAGACTTGACATTGTACTTGGGAATGATTTTTTCCAGTAGACACCATGTCTGGGTCACTGGCTGCCCAGTCTGCATGCACAGGACAACAGCAGGCACCTGCAGGAACGTGGAAGCAGGAGAAAGGGGAAGGTCTGTGAACACCATGTGGCCTTATTTCCTTGCTAACAGAAATGTGGGGACTGTCCAGTGCAACTGAGACAAGAGTTCAGCAGTTTAAGAGAGATACCTGGGTCTTGGTGGCTGTAATTGCACTGCCTGCAAGTCCCTCTGGGCCAAGCAAGACTGCCACTGGTGAGGTGAAAACACACTCTAACCCCAAGCTGAGCACTGGCAGTACAGGAGAACACACTCTAAACCCCAAGCTGAGCACTGGAAGGAGGGGAGAACATGCTCTAAACCCCAAGCTGAGCACTGGAAGCAGGGGAGAACACACTCTAACCCCAAGCTGGAAGCAGGGGAGAATATGCTCTAAACCCCAAGCTGGAAGCAGGCCGACTAAGAGTTTAATCTTTGTTTGGTCTGGTTTGATATCTCACACTGTGCCTGCAGACATTAACCCTGCAAAGGCCAGGGCTTGTGAAGGGGAGGATGCAGATGGATCCACACAAAGTGGGATGGACAAAGGAGAGGGAAGGTGTTCAATGATGGCACATGAAAAGGGGACTATTTCTTTGCTTCACCTTCAGCCTGGATTACAGAGGTCTCTCTGCCATATCAGAAGACCATCTGTTGACCATGCTGGAGGTTTCATTTTCCTCCTCCCAAGCTGCAGGCCACAGACACAGAGCTGAGCTAGAGAGGTTCCAGGAGCAAGTCAGGATTTTATTTGTGCTGTTTCTTTAGAAATACTTCAACGAATTTCTTTTGGAAATGAAAAGGGGAACTTAAAAAAAAAAAGCAGTAGCTCTTAGTTCCCCCCATCTATATTTATTGACATGTTTCTAAATGGCTCTTGAGAGGGAGGTTGTGTGGTCTCTGAGGACACTTCCCCTAAAACATCAGCAGATTTAGCTGATGTTTGTGTCACTTAGCATTTGGCTCCTAGATTTATGCTTCCAGAGAAAAGTCAAATTCAATGGGCCAAGAGGGTGCAGAAGACTCTATATTATGAATAGCAAGATCTATTGACACAAGATTCTCCATGCATTTACAGGTATGACTGCATAGGTGAAACACCAGTTTAATTAGTTATCCATGTAATTGCATGTGCCATTTTCTTCCCTGGCCTACTAATGCAGTAAAATCTTTTCTTCTGGGGGGTGTGGGTGCAGACAATTGGAATGCAGACTGTAATAGAATGTTCTCTCTAGAAACATGAAAAAATACAGAGTTTTCCTACAGCTTTTCAGTCACATCTGGAAGAGGTATCCCTTCTGATGCTTCAAGACAGCCAGGAGAAGAGATCTGATCACCTGGGGGAAAGATTGCTTCCTCTTCTAAGATAGGAGGCTGGGTTTGCTTTGAATTCTTTGGCATTTGGTCAGGAGATAAAAATAGCAGGCTAGATGAAACAGTGACTCCTTCTACAATCACAAGAGCTGGGGTAGATGGGTAGGCAGGAAGAGCCAACAACTACACATCTTCTCCATATTCTCATCAAGAAAGCTTCAATCATTAATAGAGAGGTGGCTGGAGTCACCTTGCTGAGGATGGCCCCAGAGGGAAGGCTCTCTGTTCCACTTTAAACCACAGCACACTGTGCTACACTGATGTCACAGACCCCAGGTACCCCTGCAGCACCAGTGAGACTGATCATGCTGAGACCCAAGCCAGACCTCTTCAGCTTTCCCAAACAGCTTGGAACAATTTGTTGTGCAAACCACCCAGCTAACCCCTTTGCAAAACACCTTTTGATGCCATTTCTTTCACTTGCACTCATCAAACTCACAAGCTGTGCTTCAGGAGCAAGGAGCAGAAAAGCATCAGTGCATGAGGCTCTCAGGCAGTGCTGGGATAAAATGTTCCCTAGGAGAACCAATGGCTTCTCCAGAATACAGCTTTATTGGTAGCATCAGAAGGAGCTCTTCTTTTAAATGCACAGGAGTGGCATGGCTGTAGCAGTTCCACAGCTATTTTGTGTGCTCTGGGAAAGAGGACATCAACAGATTGCAAAATGGAAGTGTCTCTCTGGATGCTGCAGACAAACACTGTTACATAATTAGGCTTTTTGGGATCTGGAGGAAGGTGTCCAGAAGATCAGGGCCCTCCTAGAGCCTTCTCATTTAACTGGGACTTACCAGCAGGACAGTCTCCTAATAATAGAGGCTACTACACCATTTTCTTTCATCCTCATGTCCCCCTGCACTGCCCTACCTTTGTTGTTAGTGCCCCAGTAAAACACATCTGACTCAGTTTTATCAAAGAGTGATAAAGCCAAGAATGGCAGAGCTGAAGACCTTTAGAAAGAGCACCAAAGCCACCTCTTGGCCACCAGAGCACAGGAAAACCTGAAGTTTCAGACCTTCATTGAACCAAACATGCTGAGGAATTGCACCATTCTACACAGCTGTATTTAGCTGAAGCACAGCACTAACAAGCAATGACAGCAAAGAGGATTTAGCTCTACAATCCATACATAGTGCTAACTTATCTTCTTTATTCCCTTTACAGCAAGCTCTCCCAATGGAGGACACTGCAAGCAGCACCTCAGCACCAGGACCACACCACTTTTGTGCTGCAGGGTTATCCTAAAGTTGTGCCCAGGCAAACACTGACCAGGGGAACTGAGACCAAACATCAAAGTCTTCCTGCCAGTAGCCCAGTTTTGCTAGTGCTAAGTGACCTGGTTAAAAAGTAAAGAGCCTTCAGGGGATATCCTTATAGCCTAGTTCATGGCATAGAATCACAGAACCCTTTTGGTTGGAAGAGACCTTAAAGATCATCAAGTCCAAGCCTTAACACAAGTCTACCACTAAACCATGTTCATCAGCAGTACATCCACATCTCTCTTCAATCCCTCCAGACTGCCCTGGGCAGCCTGTGCCAGTGCTTCACAACCCTTCAGTGAAGAAATTTGTCCTCATAGCCAACCAAAATCTCCCCTGGCACAGCTAAACCTCCTCTAGTGCAATTAAAAGTCTGCAGACAATTCAAAATGAACTAAAAAATAAAAATAAAATCAAATAATTGCATTTCTCTCTACTGCAATTATCATTCAGGAGCCAGGAACAACAGCATGTCATGTGCTCTTGATGCTTCTGTCAGCAACATGCATGTTCTGGCCTGCAGATTGCTACAGCTGGGAAGTTCTTACTCAGTTTTTCCTGAGAAGTCAAAACCCCAACTGGTCTAATACCCTGCCTGAGAACTACAAATAATTCTTTTTCTTTCCCCCTACTTCCAGAAGTTTTATGACTGCCCTGTTTGCTTCATTCTCTGCATGCACCCAGAGCAGATACAAACAAGAGACAGAACATAAGGCTGCTTTTGGCACTCACTGTGGGTCTGTCTCAGCAACTAAGAGACCAGTTGTGTGACAGGCAACAGGCAACACTTAGCAGTGGCCTTTAGCAGTGACTGCCCCAAGTTCTGTGCAGTGGTTTTACCCTACAGACCAGGGACTGACCTCCAAGACACTGACTTCACTGTAGGAAGAGCCTGAGGCTGAAACAACACAACTCCCAAGCCTTCCTCCAACCAAGGACTCAACTGGGCAAGGAAATGCCTTCATGACATACCCAAGTATAGATGCTTTCTACCATGATTTACTAGGCAACTTTATATTCTCCACATAACGTAATAAACAAGGCTAGAGCGTAAACAGTTTTTCCCACCATTCCCCTAGCAACAATTAGGAGTAGCCTCCAACAGCTTTCAGCCTCTTTTTTATTTGCAAGCAGCCAAATGTTGCTACAGTTGCATCCTAACCATAAGGCTTCTCTGCATGACAATACTTTTTCAGGACACGCATTGGACAATGACCCAGGCCTGTAGCCTTTAGAAGAGGAGGAGGTGAAGTGACCTTCACCAAAGCCCTGAAGACAGTACCAGTTGAACATGCTGTAACCCAGTCCTGGATGACCTGACCCTCAACAGGCAAGGGGAAGTAGGCAGCACAATTCATACCATCAGTTTAGGCCCTTGTGATTGGACGGTAACAGCCACCTGGGCTTTGTTTCTGCTCCATGGCAAAGCCAAGGGCTACAGTAACCTGCTCAGTGCACGGGTAGGGTGTAGGAGGCTGGGCTCACAAACCAGTCCTGCCTCTCTGCTAATGGAAAGGTAGAGTGTCCCTGAGCAGGCATCACTCTCTGGTCTGTCAGCAAGGCAGGAACACAGCATTTCAGGCCCCCCCAAGCACATAAGGCCATTCACGGCTTACTGCAATACGCTGGCACCCCAACACCTCCAGTGCAACCCTGGGAGCCAAGTGCATTTAATTTCAGGAGAACCAGAGACTGCAAGTAACAGATAAAACCTTCACTTACACTATCTCATCGTTCTGGAACTCCAGCTCCCCACAGGTGTCTTCAAAGTCCTCTCCTCCACCTTTGGCCGTGCCTTCAATGGTTTTGTAGGGCACAATAACATTTCCTCGTGCACCAGAGGTTCGCAACACTTTCACTTCCATGGTCCCCACACTTTCACTGACGTGTGTTACCGGCTCCTCAAAGGTGAAGATGCCAGCGTGGTCATCATCAAAGATGGTGACAGTGGCAGTAGATGGTGATCCCAGGCAAGCAAGTGTTGAGACACGGCTGGCCTCCAGAACGCCTTCATCCGAGGCCTCAGTGCTCACACGGACGTTGCTGAGATGGACCAGGAAGTTCTCATCTTCCTCAAATATGTCATCATCGATTATGCCAACACGGATTTCCTTCTGGGTTTCTCCAGGCTTGAAGACCACTGTCCCTTCAGTGAACTCGTAGTCAGAGCCAGCATTGGCTGTCCCATCCTCTGTCCGGAAGTCAACGTACACCGTGTTGGTCAAGTCACCTCCCCGGCGAATGATGGTCAGGGCAACAGTGCCACAGTTCTCCAGACACTGGTAGGTACCCTGCTCAAAGTAGAGCTTGCTGATGGGATCATTTTCTGCCACCTCACTGTTGACCTCGTGCATGCTGACGGCTTTTCGGGCCTGGTCTGCAGCATGTCTCTTCAAGATGTTGCCAGCTCCTGTCATGAGCCGAGTGGCCTGAATGCGGTAAAAGGCCCTGCTCTTCTGCTGCTGGCTCAGGACCTGGTAGTTGGCCAGCTCTATAAGCTGTTCGATTTCCTTGTCGGGGTGTTTTTGTTTCAGCTCCTTCAGGATCCGAGCCATTTCCCTCCTGGCTTCCTCATCATCCTGATCTTTCTCATCCACTTCCAACACCAGTGTCCCATCCAAAAAGTTCTCCACGTGAGAATTAACCACCTTTCCGTCCATCTCGATATCAGCTTTGGAGGAGGGCCGGTCACCCTCGTGCTCGATGATCATGCCTCTCTGCTTGCCAGCTCGGTACTTCTTGTAGACGTACTTGTAAAATAAAAGCCTCCTGTCAGCTATCCAGGCAAACACCACACAGATGGGGAAGAAGAAGAAGGTGAGCAAACCTTCCCAAACCTCCACAATCCCAGGAGAAGAGACAGATAAAATAATGTAAAGCCAAGTGTAGGCAAAGATGCTCCAGGCCGCTGTGACAAAAAAGACTCGCAGGTGCTTGATCTTCCTTATCTCTCCATCTGGAACAACGTAAACACAGATCGCAATGATGACAAACATGTTAAAGGCAGCACTCCCCACAATGGTGCTGGGCCCCAGGTCCCCTGCCGTGAAGCCATGGCCACACACTTCGATAACAGACAGGAGGATCTCGGGAGCAGAAGAGCCCAAGGCCATCAGCGTGAGGTTGGACACAGTCTCGTTCCAGATCCTCACCGTGGTTTTGCTGGTCTCACCGTTGGGTTTCTTGATGGTTATTTCCCGCTCTTGGGACGTGATGACTTCGATGGAGGACATGAAGCGGTCAGCGATGATAGATACTCCCAGGAACATGTACACCATGGCTACAAAATACACCGTTGCCCGAGCGATTTTGTCACCGAATGAGGGGTCTTGGGGCTCCCATATGGGTAAAATCACCCCCTTTTTGCAGATGTAGGAGCCACCGCACTCCTCGGTGTCGTTCAGGGGCAGCTCGCTGGGGCTCTCCGCAGGTATGGCCTCTGCATGGAAGAGCAACACCAGCACGACGCTCAGGAGTTGGAAGCTCACTGGGAGGGTGGGTGGGCGAGTCGCGCGTGACATGGCCGCTTCCACCGAACAGGTCCCAGACGTCCTCAACCTGCAGAGGCAAAAGGACAGATGCATTAAGTGAGCCCACCAGAGCTGACAGATTTTTCCTCTACAGTCTGTTCACTTCCCATCGTTCCCAAACATATAATCGAGTTACCCTGTTAGTCCAGAAGACCTATCTAATGAGCCCATCTGTCTTACGATTACTGCGGTTTTCCATGTACAAATCACCTAGTTCAGTTATCTGGACAAGGACAGATTCAGATGCTACCAGTGGGCTAGCACCTACCTCCTTGAGCTACCACAGTCATAGAATCATTAAGGTTGGAAAAGGCCTCCAAGATCATCAGGTCCAGCCATGGACCCAACATCCCCATGCCACTACACCATGTCACCGAGTAACATGTCCAAATGGTTTTTAAACACCTCCAGGGATGTTGACTCCACCACTGCCCTGGGCAACCCATTCCAATGCCTAACGACTCCTGCAGGGAAGGAGTTCTTCCTAATAGCCAACCTGAACCTTCACTGGTGCAACCTGAGGCTGTTTCCTCTTGTCCTAACACTTGGGAGAAGAGACCAACCCTCGCCTTGCTTCAGCCTCCTTTAAGGGAGTTGTAGAGAGCAAGGTCTCCTCTGAGCCTCCTCTTCTCCAGGCTAAAGACTGCCAGTTTCCTCAGCCACTCCTCATAAAATGCCACTTTCCTTCTCTTTGTTGAAAGCTTATTTGTTCAATTGCATTTTCTTGTTTCTCACCTAATTAAAGCCCATCATTCTGCTTCACAGCTGGCAGAAGCATTTCTCATTCCAAAATGACAGCAGGCTCCCTCGCTGGAGTTCAGGGTAAGAGCAGGAGAGGACAGGGAAATCTTCTATCCTCCCATCATTTTTAAGAAGTATTTTTATACTTGCCATTTTTCATCACTGTAAACTCTGCATTTCACAGCCTTTTCTTGCTCACAGTCCTCCCAAGCACCTACTCCACATCAGAAACATGCACAAAGCAAGCTCAAGCCCTGGCAAAACCTTGCTCTTAACAGGACCTTGGTGATAAGGTGCACCAGAAGGGCAGCCTTTCATGAATGATTTTGGAGCCCTTCCTTCCACAGTGCATCACTTTGCACCTTCCCAAAACTGGAAGGAACCCCATATGCATCCAAGCCTGGCTCTCTTGGCACGCTTCAAGAGGAAACCTGTCCTTCTGCTCTCTTCCCACTAGGTCAGCTTTGACAGCTTCCCTTTCAAAGGCCTTTCTCACTCCATTTACAACACCAGTCACTAGGAATGACAGAACCTTGCCCTGCCTCAGGATTTTCCAGCCGTGCAAAGGAGCTGTTAAAGATGTTTGCAGTTAGTTAGCAGTGCATAAACAGACAGAACAGATGCCTCTAACTACATAGGGATGCTTAGCCCCAAAACCTGAGCACGCTCAGTGTTACATTCTCAGTTTTCCTAGCCAATAAAACCCAGAATTCTAGTTATTAAAGCTGTATTTTCTCCTCAAAGAGAGCCTTTGCTATACTATGCTTCTCCATTCCAAGTTAATTTAATCACACAGTACTTAAAAATGTGTTTTAACATTTAAGAGAGGAAAATGAGTATGTCAATACCTTTAATTTGCTGGAGAATACAAAAGGCTGAACTGGTTTGCTGATAAAAAACCCCACATCCCAGAAAGAAGAAAAAAAAGAGCCCAATCATGAAAGGCTTAAACTCCTTAGAAGAGACTGTCCCTCTCAGACCCATATCAGAGACAGGACACAAGCAGGAAATACAGTCAATGTCCCCCAGAGTCCAACCCCTGCCATGTCTAGCAGGTCCCAACCCTCCCATTTGCCATCTGCCTGGTCTCCAGCAAACACACCACCAGGTCTGCCAGCTGCATGCACTGGGAGACACACACCAACTCACCCATGCTAAAGGCAGCATCCAGGGACAGCATCCCAGCTGCCACCTGGGCCTGGCCACGGCGAGCATGACCCAACCAAGATGGTTAAGCACACCTTCCCTCTTCCTCCTGAAAGAGGGCTTCTTCCACAGCACAGCTGGGAACCAGGCTGGCTCTCCAGCCACACAACACACAGGCTGCATTGCTGTCTGCACAAGGACAGCCAGGCAGGTGTTTCTGGGGAGAATCATTAACCCCCTAAACAGGGACACATTGACTTCTTGAAGAAAAGCATCTGGTCACCACCACCCATCTTCTCATCCCCTATGCCACAGAAATCACTCCTCACCATTAAGGCAGGGGAATATGACACAGGGACAGGACTGTAAGTGAAGAACCACCTGGAGGAAGTCATGGGCACCATCCTGCACCTATGTTATGGGATCTACTCCACAAAGGAACATTATCATTATGGAGCAAAGCCCTCTCCTCCTTTTACTTTTATTTAAGGATGCTGCAGTAGGATTAGTGGGCTGGGATAATAATACTGAGAAGTTATTAAGACAGTTTTATACTGGTGGCACTGACTCACCAGGAACTGTTGTCCTGGCTCCCCCTTCCCACTGCTCATCTCAATCTTCTAATTAAGCAAAAGATATCCAGAGCAGGAAGTCAGCAAGTCAGAGAGCTAGGTGATAAGAACAGATAAGCTGAAGGAGAAAAAGTAAGTCTCCTGTATGAAGACAGATTCAAAAGAAAGAAGTTGTTTGCCTTAGAAATCCTGCTAAGCTCCAAAAAAGCTCTTACTGCTGGAGTCAGAAGCCCTGAACATTGCTCCCCTGATCACAGTCCTTGGGTACCTTCTGCTTTCCACCATGCAAAGGCTACAGCCACCACTTATGAATCTGAAGTAAAAACCTGACAAGATGTTTGTAAAGATAAGTGCCTTGATGCAGGCCATTTGTCTGAGAGCTACCTTGAGACAGATGTGTGCTCATGTTGACTGAAGTTCAGTCAAAGCATCATTTAGTCACTCAACACCTGAACTCCTGTGGTTCACACTGCTCCAAACCAAGTCTCAGAGACATTTGATCAAGGGGCTGACAAAACACAGGCTGATTTGGTATCTCCACTGCTTACCCCAGATAGCTCCCATGTATTGGAGGGTTTTTTTAATATGTAGGCTTAAAAAAACAATCAGTGTGGGGATAAAATATTAGTCACCTGCATGATTCTTCACCTTCTCTTTCTAAAGGGTAGCAGTTTCAACAGAAAACTCAACAGCCCTCACCTGCCCTTGTTCAGTTAACATTCTCCCTGTGGCAAGTCAAGTCCTTGCACATGTACAATTATTCAGAGCAAGCAGGCATTGTGAAATCCCCTTGGCAAGAAGAGGAAACAGATGGTTCTAGAGAAAATATTATGCTTTGGGTCACTGATTTAGGTTGTAAAGAACAGGAAAGTCCCATCACACTTTGGACCAAAGTCTACAGTCTCCAAAGGATTCAAGCACTGGAAGTCTTCTCTAGAAAAAAGCCACACCTATTAAATGAGATTAATAAGTCACTTGAACTTTATTTGCCATGTTCTTCCCTTTCAAGAATCCAATATAAGCTGGTTCTGGCTTGTTGTTTGGTTTTGTTGTTTGTTTTGATTTTGGTGGTGTTTGTTTTTAATCAGGTCCCATATTACGTTAAACAGAAGGAAAAAGGGCCCAGAGGCTTGCATCTGAGCAATCCATCCTTCTGGCCTTCTCATCTAGCTCTCCATCTACAAACAACATTTTTCCCTCAGACAGCAGGAGATAAGAGACATGGAACTTGTCTGGAGAGTTCAGGTGGGTGGGGGAGGGCTGGAGCTTTGGAGGAAAACCCACTCCCCCCTTACTAATGTGCCAGGGCTCTTCTGAGCAGCAGTAGCATCCCCCAGCAATATGTTGGACTTCCTCCAGCATTCAGTGGTGCAATCATCAAGTAAGATCCACACACCTTCCCCAGCTCTCCTACCTAGGCCAATTCACAATGAGTGTTATTAACACCATAGTCAGGAATTATGGAGGGCTAGAAAATTCTTGGCCACAGCATGCTGGTTCCACACACTCAATCAGAGCCTGGCACTCCAAATCCTCTGACACTCTTCTCTCTGAGAAGCAGCTGCTATAAAATTAGCAGCATTTCTTTATTTGTACAATCCAAAATAAACAGCTTAGTCCCCAGAGACCCTCTTACTCTGCATTTGCAATGGGTTTCGGCCCATGGACAGCACACTGCTGCATGCACACTGGTAGGAATATTCCCAGACAAATCACTCCTATTATCCTCTAACAAGAAGCAAGGCTACCAGAAGGCCAGCCCTCCCTCCAAACCCAACTTTGTTAGCTTTTCATTAAGGTGTCTCAATTGCATTTCCCATCCCAGCCATCAGCAATAAAAGCCAAGGCGTTAGCAGCCCTGGCAAACCTTGCCTGCTGCCGTGCTCCTGGCCTCGTCATCGCTGCCCCAATGCCTCTTGGAGCGGATCTGTTCTCTGGCTTGGTGCTGGACCTACACGTGTGGGGAAGAGCCCCAAACCACCACCAGCACGACTCTGCCCATATCTCATGCCAGAGGCAGCACTCAGAGCCCTTTTTACCACTGAGGGAGGTAGCTGTCCTGGGGGTCCCTGGAACTCCCTGCCTGAGAGCTTTCAGGTAGAGCTGGAGCTAACCAAGAGAGCCAGATGCCAACTTGGGCTCTCTTGAAGTCACAGCTGTGCCCCTTCCCTTTGTGGACAATAGGGCACTAGCAGTTGGTTTTGCACAGTCAGGAGGAAAGCCTGCAAGAGGCTGCATGGTCACTTCAAGGCAAGCTCAGTTTAGATGCAGCTCCTGGCCAAGAGACGTTGGTCCAGCCTTTAAACCAGCCCTTGGCATTGTGAAACATCGGGAAGACAGTTGTTTCCCACAGCAGGGCTAGGAGGCTCGCAGAGATATTTACCTCCCCACTGGACACACGAGCTGTAGGTTTTACAGACCGGCAGGAGAGAGCTCCTGCTGCCAGCCCGTGCTCCTGCCCCCACCCCCCGCCCCGGCTCAGGAGCTGCCAGATGGGGAGAAAACAGCCTTTTAGACTCTGCTCTGACCTTTCCCTGGCAGCAGTGCTCCTTCAGGCTGGCTGGTTGCTGCATGCAAAGCGAGCCTGAAAGCCGCTCTGCGTTTCAACAAAGCACAGCTTTTCCTTTGCAGCAGCCTCCCCAAAGTCCCATCTCCATTTGAGCACTTTCCCCTTGAAATATTCACCATAAGACCCTTCCTGTTACTCTCTGACATCTTTGGATCACACAAAGGTTTATGACCACCTGCAACAACCTGCTAGCACCATTATTTTTTTCACAGGACTGAAGAAACACTGCTAGCCAAGACACTTTCATTACAGAAGAACGATTGGGCTGGGAAGGAAATGGCCTGGGCTTATAAGGAAGGAGTAGCCACACAAAGAGAGAGTGAGAGATTTTCCATGAAGGACTTCCCCCCCCCCAGCATTTGACAGACAACCTGTACAGAGCAACAACACCACAACAGCATCCACACCATTACAGCCACCACCGACACTACCCAACGGCACCTACCCCACTGTGACACCAGCCTCAAAGTAAACGGCATCCCTGGGAATTTACTACCAGCGTGCATAGGAGAGGGTTTCACTGATGTCTGGGATGTGGGAGGAGTACCCTCTCCCCACAGGGTGACTGGTCACTTGCTGAAGGGCAGTAGGAAGTGTGTTTTCTCCGTGAGAGTGGCTGCTGTTCAAAGCAATGTGCTGTGGGGACACATCCAGGAACACATTGCAACACCGTGGGAACTCCCAGCCAGCCCTTCCCCACCCCACAGTCTGAGCTAGACAGAGAGGAGCTCTTCCTAGTGAGAGTGCACTGCCAGAGAGAGACAAGGAAGGCAGCACAGAACCCCCTTTGCTGGTGTCAGGGACAGAAGAAAGACGGTTTCTCTTCAGCCAGTGGGGCCAAAAACTAACAAAGCAGCAGCTAGTAGCTACTGCAAGGCACAGCTAGCCTGCAAGCCAGAAAAACTGAGCCTCAAAGCAAGCCAGCTACTCACTCCCCTGCCAGTGTCCCTAGTAGAAACACAGCAACCCCCAAAAAGACCCCAGGTGAAAGGACAGGCTCTCCTAGCCAACAAGTGCATCCCCCCAAGTCCTCTCAGCAAAAATGGCTGTTTCAGGTTATATGCCCTATGCTCCCCTTCTAAGGTAAGACCTGAAGTCTCCAAGCCACAGCAACCCTTTCCCATTTTCTCTTGCAGGAGAGCAGTGCTTAAGAGCCTACTACAAGCAATGACCAGCCCTAGTACTGCACCCTTCACCTACACAGATGGGACTCATACACAGCAACCCATCTCTTGAGAGCTAGCAGAGCTCTCCTCTCGACCCTTCCTGGCCATGCTGGAGCCTATACACCTGTACCTCATTGAAAGCAGCAATCTGCTTCCAAGCAGGGCAGCTCCAGCAAAGCCTGCACTGGGAAAAGATATAACTGTAGGGGGAAAAAAAAAGCCCAGATAAGTTGCCTGGTCTCTGACCATGGATCAGTAAATCAGTCAAGAGCCTAGGTCCAGCTTCCTACAGCCAAGAGACACAAAACGGATGCCAACAGCCCTGCAAGGTGACAGGGTGCTTAAGAGATTTTCTAGGCAGCCACATGCTCCACTTCTGATCTTGATGCTGACCCATGGCACAGCTTTGGCAAAAAGCAGCTCCTGCCAGCTGTGAGTTTTACCCACCAAAGGAGGAGAAGAACCTTACAGCCACACTAGCTGTACATCCAGACCTGAGAAGAGCTGTTACGTCCAAACACCATGTTGCCACTCAAGGCTGCACAGTGTGAGGGCACTTTAAACACAGCTTGGAAAACCCTTGGCTCACAGCCCTGCTTCAGCTCTGCCCGGCTCCTGCGCTCTTCCATCCAGCTCTGCCACTCCAAACCAAGGCACAGCCTGCTGGCATCCCTTACCCATGACCCTCCAGATCTCCACATCAGGAAAATGATTTCCAGGCCATCAGCATCCTGACTGCATCAGTATATAAAAAAAAACCTATCAAAACCTTTCCAAATATAGTCAGAGGCACAAGCCCTCCATAAAGCCAGTCAAGTAAAATCCACATCAGGCCACCCTGTTTTCTGTAGAGGACATTAAAAACTTAGAACCATTATCAGCCTGCAACTGATTTTTCCAAGTATTCTATCTCTTCAATGAAGCATCCAATCTCCTCCCCCAATCTCCCCAGCAACTTTCCAAAATAAACAGATAAATAAGAGAAAATAAAACATCCTCGATATAAAACCTCAGCCAGATTGGATGAATTTGGGGGCAGCTTGTAGAGACTGAGTTTGGAAGTGTTCATCAGGGAGATGATGATCCAGCCTTGCTTTTTAACACATGGAGACCAAGTGGCAAGTTCTCCCTTTCCCATGTGATTCAAGATCTCAGCAAAAGGAAAATGCCAGGAAATGAGAAACAAGGGAGAAATACTACATTTCTTTGGAGGTTGTAGATTCAGTTTTCTTCACATCTCTCTTACTTGCTGCTGTCTCCAGACAATTTCTTTACCCTTACCACCTGATTTTGGTCTTTTCTCTATCAAGCAGCATCAGGCTGGTATTCCTCATGGGCTGTTCCTCTCTGCCTGTGGATCTCTGTTGCTGAATTAAGCACAGTGCTGTTTGCCTGGGCCCCAGGAGCCAGCTTTGAGGCTGTCTTGCTAACAGACTCCCTCTGTGATCTCAGGGCAGCCCTGTGCTCTGGATCTCCCTCTGTAAAATGGGAAGAACACCTCCCATGAGTGCTGGGAGAATAAACCACTGCTAATAAGCCTGAGACTCCTGGGTAGCCTAGGGAGGAAGCATCTGCCTAGAGATGCCCCACAGGGGCCAGAAGAGAGGATTTAGCAGTCCCATTGCTTTCGTCTCTGACTGCCTGTGTCAGCTCTCCCCTCCAGGCCCAGTTTTGGACCGAGTTTGTAGCTGTCTGTGGGTCCTCAGTGCAGCAAGAAGCTCTCCTGGGCTCTGCAGGAGGAAGGAGTAGAAAGCTTCCAGGGAACAGGGACAAATCCCCAGCCTCAGCTCCCTGCACCCATCCAGGGACAAAGAGGTGGGAGTCGTCCCTGGTAATGTGTGTGTGGAAAGGCTGAGGTAAATGCAGGCTGTGGATCTGGATGGTTTGGACATGGTCCTAGAGAGAAGCTGGGCAAGCTAGGTTGGGTTGGAGGCCGACGCTAACACATTCCATCCATCAGCTGGGCGCCTAGCCCTGGCCCGTGAAGGGTGGGAGCACCTCCCAGATGAGTGACCATCCAGAGGTACAGCTCCTGCAGCGCTGACTCTAGAGGGAGCTGAACGCTAAAGCAGAGCACATGCCCAGTTCTCACACCACTAGATCTCAGGAAAGGGAGTCTAAGCCCAGGTGTGTGCTGGCCCTTGGTGCCTATCTCAAAAGCAAGCATTACCACCCCTTCCTTCTCT
Source organism: Galbula dea (assembly GCA_013399015.1). Taxonomy (NCBI): domain Eukaryota; kingdom Metazoa; phylum Chordata; class Aves; order Piciformes; family Galbulidae; genus Galbula; species Galbula dea. The sequence goes on along the minus strand of VWZX01010698.1, from coordinate 486,143 downwards.
CCAGTCTTCCCCACCTTCTCTGTCTCCCCAGGAGCTCTTTGCAGCAGCAAACCACACTTCTATTTGTAGCCAGGTTTCCTTTTCAGAAGCCAGGCATATGAAATCACAGTTTCCATGTCTGTCTGTCCATTCACATCACTCCCCCCCCACCTCCCAACTTCAGCTACAATCACCAGAGGGATAGAAGTAGCAGAGAAAACCAAGTTCTTCCAAACTTCCTGAAAATAGCTGGAGAGAAACCACTCACCCCCTTAGCAAGAGACAGACTGGGCAATGAGCTCAGCCCACAGTGGATGCTGGAACTCTGATGGCACAGCACTCTGAGTACCCTGCAGAAGCCTCAGGTGCAGCCAAGGATTTGCACAGCTGCAGGCACTAATGTCCATGAGCTGGGAACACAGACAGCTCACAGCACCCTGAGCTTCAACAGAGTTCCACGTTGTTCACTGCACCCATCACAAGAAAAGCTGGTATCATGTGCTGTTTGTGTTGTCTATGACCAACCTGGTGGTTGGTTGCTTGGTTGTCCAGTGATGTTCATGCCTTGGGGGGCACTGGGCTTTATTTATAGGATCTGAGTTTCACTAGGATGCTGGAAAACAGTGGCTTTTCCCTGATAAGCCAGCAGGATCTCCACAAAAATCACATCAGAAAATCAAATCCTGTCTTAGACACTGTGGTGGAAAATTGCAACCCTGACAGCCCTGAGCAGATCAGGATGCTACCAGAGGCCCAAACAGGCTGAGAAATGGCTGTGCCTAGATGGCATCATGAGAGTTGCTGTGGAGACTCCCAAGAACAAGGACGTGAGTGGAGTTCATGGCATGCCACGTACAGCAGTGCCAGGAAAGCAAAGGAGGTGCACCAAACCTGGGCAGCCTGCAGGACAGTGAGCATCTAAGAGTCAGGAGCAACTGACAATGAAAAAAAACACAAAAAGCTTAGTGAAAGCAGAGAGAAGCAAGCAAAGTTTCATCAGCCTAAAACTATGCTACTAGGTATTGGCATTGATGGACATGAGGCATAAAGAGTACAGCCTCAAGTATCTTGAACACAAACCCTGGTACAGAGGAAGCTTTGAGCAGCACAGCTCCCCAGCACTGTTTTAGGAGCTGTTTATGCCTCCAGAGAAACAGAGCTGGTGGGGTGTAAGGGGGTACCAGGCAATCAGCTGATACCCTGGGGAGACAGTGGTGGGGGTCTCATGGTTTCGCTGCCAAGTTCTGCCTCTAGAAATGCCAGATCATTTCCCTATTTGGGCTAACAGCCTCTGCTGGAAAAGGGGCAAAGCTGCTATTGAAGAACCAATCTGAAGGCAAAGGGGAGACAGGAACATTGCTCAGAAGAGAACAGTGATGCCTTTCTCTGGTGATGTCCACTGCCCCAGCCCAAGCCAACAGCAAAACTCTTTTCTTCCCGGCCGCCATCATCACATCAACATGCACGTGTCCCAGCTTCCCTTTTCTAGCTGAAAGTGCACCTCTCCTTTTTATGGTGCTGAGGAAAAGCACGAGAATGCCTAGGCAGATGTCAGGAGAACACACAGACAACCTCACTGCCATGGCCCTGCCTCGTGGATTTCCCAACATTTGGGACCAGAGGAGGAACAGTTTCCTGCGAAGTGCCAGCAGAGAGGAGCTCAGAAATGAAACGCTCGCACCCACACGCCTGTGACCTTGTGGGTTTACTACAGCTTTCATTTTCAGACTCGGGTTCTCTCTAGTGCTCCCTGCATTTCCACAACGTTTTGGCAGTTTGCTTTCACCCTGGAGACAAGAGCCGAGCGTGGGGTTGCTTAGCATGGCTCAGCGGGGAGGGAAGCAACAAGGCTACGATTAAAGAATTAAACTCGAGATGACGGAAGAGCCCCAGCCATGCTTTCACCTAGACAAAGCCTACGTGATGAGCACTGCTCCATGCCAACCCTCGATAACACACACGCTGATCGAGATGGAAACGGCAGTTTTCATCGCGGCTGCAGGTGTCTCTGACCACTCATCTCGGAAACAGTTTCAAGGCAGAAACCCCTAGGGCTGGAAAGGAAGCAGCAGCCCCAGCCCCGGGGGAATCGCAGCAGCCCTAGCCGCCGCCCGTGGGGGAAGATGCCCGTTATCCCCCGCCCCGGAGGGGGGGGTGAGGGAGAGCGTTTGCTACAGCCCCCTCCCCAGCCCCACCTGCCCCGCAACGCCCGGCCCTTGGGGTTGTGGGGAGGCAACCTCCCGGGAGCAGCCGCGCCCTCCTGTCGCGACATGTCGCGATTAGCCGGAGGGAAAGACGAGTTCCATCGCCTGCCTAAAGATGCCGTGGCTGGGCTGCAAAAAGCACTGCCAGGGCGGTGGACGGGTGGGAGCATCCTACCCTCACCTCCCCATCGTCACCCAACGCGGCTCCGGGTCCTCCTATCCCGCCTGCCTCATCCTCTCCCGGCACCGGGGACCCCGGTGACAGGGCGGCGGTGGGATTCGCAGAGCAGCGTTGGGGCCGCTCGGTCTGTCGATCGGTCTGTCGCGGTCCTACCTGTCGGGGAGCAGAAGTGGGGGCGGCCGGGGCCAGCTCAGCAGCGTTGGGGCATCGCGGCGGGGCGAGCGGCGGAGCCCCTGTGCGCGGCGGCTGCGGCGGCGGGAGGCAGGGAGGGATGGAAGGAAGGATGGATGGAAGGAGGGAGGAAAGGATGGAGGGAGGGAACGCACACACACACACAGAGGCACAGCGCCACGGGGATGCGCTCAGCCAGCCCACCCCGCAGGCAGCCTCCCCTCCCTCCGCATCCCTCCGCGGCGCTGCGCGGGCAGGGAGAAACCCTCCGTTCCTCCTCCGCGGTGGCAGCTTCAGCCTTCCTCCGGCTGCTGTTGCTGCTGGAAATATTTCCCGATTTCCTCCTCCAAGCGAGGGACTTTGAAAGGCAGGGCTGGTCGCGGACCCACCCCCATCAGCCCTGCCCGCCCTGCCTGGGGCAACCCCAGCCCTGTCCTGCCTGACCCTTGTCCTGCCCGGGACAGTGCCCGCCCAAGCTGTGCCTGTCCCTAGCCCTGCCCGGGACTGTCTCCATCCATGCTCTCCCTGTTCCCAGCCCTGCCCGCCGTAGCTCATCGCATCCCTGCATCCCTCCTTGGCCACCCTGCAGCCTGCCAGGTCAAGCACAAGCCCATTTGCACCCTGCAGGAGGAAGAGAGCCCTGGGAGAGACGGTGAGGAGGGACGCAAGGAGTGCCTTCCTGTGTCTGTCGCCGTGCCCCTCAGTGTTGCCTGTGGCTGCTGTGGGGAATCAGGAGGCCAGGAGCATCCCAAGGGGCCCTGGGTTGAGGTTCACTCCACTCTCACATCACCAGTGTTGTAGTGTTTGCTTCCCTCTCGCATCATCAGTGTTGTGGTGTTTGCAGAGGACAGTGGGGACTGTGGGATGATAAGCAAGGGACACATAGGTCATCTCAGGATCCTCCTGAGAACTCCACCTGCATCTGGCTATGTCCAGGTCAGCATCTGAACCCGCAGAGTCTCCTGTCCCCATGGAACGGTCGTTGGGATTGGTAGGGCCCTGCAGGAAGCTAGCAGCCTGGCACAGAAGGACTTGCTGAACCTCAGGCTGGCCCAAGTGTCCTTCCTGTACCATGCCTGAGCAACTCCACCCTTTGCTGGCTCCAGCAAGGAGCAGATGAACCCATTGTCCCACCCTCCAGGCAAAACTCAGCGGCTTTAGGAACTTAAAATAGGATCAAAGCTAATAACTTACACTCTGGTAGTTACAAGTCCCCAGCGACCTTGAGCAGCCTTCTACAGCCAGATCCTCAGGTGCTACAAGACCTGTGGAGAAGCAGAACCATTATTGTATCTCCTGCACCCTATTACTTCTCCCTCTTATCTTGTCAGCTTTCCTTATCATTTTTGTCATCACTGGCAAGAGAGCAAGCCAGAACTTTACCTTTGGATTTCATTTGTGCTTTTCTTCCTTTCTTCCCCCTCCCCTCCTTTTTTTGTTTTTTAAAGATTTTTGTGTCACCATGTCCTCTAGCAGAGATGGAAAACTAAATTTCTCTGTTCAAGATGAGGTGTAAGTCATGGCCAATGTCACAAAATTCCTTTGTAAAGCACTTTGTGATGACCTGACCAACCAACAAACCAGCTGTTTGTTATTAGTGTTGCAGCTGTTATTGATGCTCTTTGGTTTTGGTCTGCTTTAAGAGTTTATTGCCCACACATGGGATGAAAGACATTTCTAACTAAGAATTTCAGTTAGAAAGAGACATGTTTCTGCCTCCAGTAGCTAACTCTGTCTGTCTCACCTCAACTTCAAACTCTTCAGAGGAGGGATAAGTTGCCCACGTGTGGTACTTTGATGAGGCTCAATTCCCCAGCAGGGCCATTGCTATAAAATGAGCACAACTAAATGTGTACAGCACGCACTGTGTTGTGCTCTGCTCAGGACCTGAGCAGAGCAGTGGCTGCAGGATGCAAGGTGCTGCACAAGCTGGTGTGGCAGAGAGTGTGAGCAGCAAAAATTGGCATGTTTGCAGCAAACGATCCTTGCTGCTGCTTTTCACCCTGCACACTGAAGTCTAATCACTGCAACAGTAAGCATTGGAACTCAGATTTTTAATTAGCTGTCAGCCATGAAGTTCTCCCTAAAGCTCCTTGTTTCCCTCAGTTATGTTGCTGACCTACTTCCCAGCTCTTTCACTGAATATGGTACACAACCTCTGTGGAGCACCAAGACATCAACACTGCTAATGTGGATCTGCTGGTGAGCTGCTCTCTGAAGAGCCAGGTATGTCTTCAGTTCCTCCCAGTCCACCTCTCTCTGTGGCTCACAGTCTGTGTTCCTGTCTCCTACTGCCTCCTGCTAAGACTCTCAGAAAGCTTGCTTCAGCTGAGGGATTTTTGAGACATTTGAGGGGAGCTGAAGAAAACAAGAGTTTGTCAGTGTTTGTGGTGATGCTCATTAGTCCATGCAAATGAACCTTTTGTATCACCCAGCCTTAATGGCACTGGGACAGAAAAGGCAACACAGAGATGCAGCATTATCCCTCCTGCACCTGAAAGCAGCTTTCAACTGCTTGAAAGTCACTGGTTAAGAGGGACATGAGGCTGTGAGAAGATGTCCCCTGCTCCCCAGTCCCTCAAAAAATGTGTAGATGTGGTGCTTGGGGCCATGGTTTAGTGGTGGGCATGGTAGTGTTAGGTGGATGATGTGGCTTCATAGCCTCAGAGGTCTTTTCCAACCCTAATGATTCTGTGATTCACACAACCCTTTCCAGGAACATTCAGACCTTCATCTTTCATGGTCCCTGAGAGAATGGTCGAGTTGAGCTCTGACAGAAAGAGAGGAAGTCAGTGAATAGGGGAGACAGTGAGCCCAGATGATGAGAGGAGATACTCTGCTTCACACTGCAGTGGCTATGGTTCACACTGCTTTTTCTCAGCCAAGCTAGCTAAGTGGCAGCTACAACAGCATAGAGCTCTGCATGGGCTGTGAAATCTGCTGGACAAGCTGAGCAAATGCTCCTGTGTTTTAAATGCAACAAGGCTGCTCGTGTTCTGACACAGCAATTTTGTCACCGTGTGGACACATCCATGCTTCATCACTAGCACAGCCCAGGCTGTGCTGGGAGTGGCAGGGGCTTGCCCCAGCTCCCTTTCCTTCCCTGCCTCCCTTTGCAGTCGTGCAAGCGAACAGCTACCAGTGCAAAGGCGCTTACAGCCGTTAGTGATGGCGATGCTCACGCCAGGGCTAACGAATGGTTCATTCATTCATCCACTCCTGCACACCCACAGCTCGCTCTGACAGCAGCCTGCATCTCTCTCTCCTCCTTGCTGGAGGAGGCTTCCAGGTATTGTCTACAGGTGCAGAGCAGAAAGGCAATTTCTCCCTGCAAAGAACAGGGTGAGTGGACTGTGGAGGCTCGAGCACAGGAGAGAGTGGTGCAGGCCAATTCTCTGCTCAATGCCTTCTGAAGAAGGACATCTGAACTTCTGCACGTGTTAGAGGAGGAGGACACAAGCCCTCTGGTATTTCTTGGCTGAAAAAATTTCTGCCTTGTATTGCCTGTAAAAGAGACAAGTGGTCAGGGCAAGGTCAGTCCTCAGCTCAGCCACAGCATGGTCACCTCCAAACAGCTGTCCTACCACCCTTTCTTCATCCTATCTGGAACATCTCCTCAGTGGGATGCTTTGGTCTCTGCTCCAGCTTTTGGAGCAGATAATGCTGGAGGATAAGCAGTGAGTCCTCACTGCTTATTTATCTTTGGTCATGGTTTTCCTCAAGTCCCTCAGGAGATGCCAGAGTTCCTGCAGGAACAGATGGGATGTCACCTCTGGTTTGCCATCCATCTGTCTGCTCCTCATTGTAGCAGACTCAAAGAGTGCTCCCACTGAACCTTCTCTAGCTCTCCTCTGCATGTACTTGGCAGAGACCTGGAGATCCTGAGAGTGGTGTTTCTAAAAAAGATGCTCAGAAACATAATTTCCAGCAATTTGAGCATTCATGTTCAGTGTCACCTTCAAACCTGTCTTGGCTGTTAGGAGGCAGATGGATGCAGCAGTGAATAGGAAGGGCAATTCTGTGTGCTGGACACCTCACTCTCCTTTTCTGAGCTCTCCAGGCTGTGCCTCCATAGCTGTTTCCAAGCAGCTGGTATGGGCTGAGTCCCGATGATACCAGCGAGGTCTAAGCTCAAGAGAGCCAGCCAGAGGTCTTGGATGTGAAAGATGTCTTCAGCTCTGACTAACAGGAGAAACCACATTTGTGTTGCTCACAAGCTTTCCCCCAGGTTCTTGCTCTGTGCTGTTTTCTGCAGGTTTAAACAGCAAATTCAGAGCACTAATTGGTGAGCATAGCATTTAACAGCTTGGGAGAGAGTTTTCCTGGAAGAAGCAATGACTGGCCAAATTTTGCAGAGTACTGCTTGTGTGTGGCAGACACAAAAGAGTATTTGCACTGGGAACCACCTGCCATGTGGGGGTTGAAAGCAGAACTAGTTATAAGGGCTGGGCATGAATTTAGGGAGCTTGGAAATGGGGAGAACTGAACATATGTTGCGAACAACTAGTCTGCAAAAGAAGCCAGATACTCTTCTCTTCAAATTCTGCTTCAAAATCTCACTTTTCTTTTTGGAAAAAACATTTTCTGGTCATCAGGGATACACAGAAAAAGTTCACACTATGTGCCCAGAACAAGGTCAGTGCCTGGGCTTAGTGTAAGAGTTAAACAAGGTGCAGACTGTTTCCTTACACTTCTCAAAGGAGACAAAAATCCAAAGCCTGCCCACAGCTGTCATTTGTCTCAACAATAGTGCATGCTAATACTAGCATCTCACTCCCATTCCCATTTCACAACCAAAGACCAGTTCCTAGCCTGAGTCACTGGAAAATGAAGGACCAGATGTCCCCTTGCTGAATTGCCAGGCCCTTAGCCTCTTTTCCCACAAAACCAAACCAAAACAAACCCCAAAAGACCCAAATAGAAACCAAAACCCATCAAACAAACCAAATAACAAACCCAGCTTTGTTGTGCTGTTACAGAACTGCAGAATACAGGAACTTAAAATGCAGATGCAAGGTCAACTGAAATGTGTTTCCCAAAGAAAGCAATAGCCTAGGGACTCCACTGCCTCAAGACGAGTGTCCTGCAAAAGGGCCTTGGAGCTGCAGTGTGCCAGCCCCAGGGCAGCTCTGCAACCAAGCAAGCAGTAGCACTCTCCTCTTGATGATCCAGCTCTTTCCATCACCATGCCAAGGCTGCCTTGGCCTGGAAAAAATTTGGCTGAAAAAAAAAAATCCCCCAAAATCTAGATTTGAAAAGCAACAGATGTTGTGTTCTCTAGATTTGCCTGCTGCTTTTGAAACCTAGAGGCCTGATGTTTTCCAATTCACTTGGTAACTAGAAGTAAGTTTAAAAAATGAGATTAACTAGTGATATGTAATCAATAGTGACTTGTAATCAATAGTGATATGTAATCAATAGTGACATGTAATCAATAGTGATATGTAATCACATGACTACAGGAGCTGGGACTTGAAGAAAAAACAGAACTGCCAATGCCATGGTAATGTGGCAAGATCTGGGAGCTATGTCCTGCAAATGGAGGATTGTGATGCTTCCTCAGCAGCTCCAGTCACATGAGGCCTTATCCTTCATCTGACCCACGTGCAAGGTTCCTACTGTCAGTGGGAGGTGGAGGGTGAATCGGATGCGGTGCATGACTCTGGCTGTGGCCCCTGGTTGTGAAGGTAATTTGGTCTCCTCTGTACCATCTGTTTGCTAGCCCCAAGTGAGGGTGGATGTTCCAGAGAAAATAGACTTTTATATTAAAAGTGAGAAGTGACTGACCTCAGCTGAGTGAAGCACCTTATTTGTATTTTATTTATCTATTCCAGGTCAAGAAAGCTGCTGGAACACCTTGCAAAGCCCAAGCACATTAGACAAGAGGATGTGAAATGATTTCTTTCAAAAGGAAACTAGTTTTCACTATAATGGGCTCTAATCTGTGCTGCTCTTGCAGGGTGGTCAGAAATCTTCCTTGTGTCCTTGCTGCTTTGACTTTAGTGACCTCTGCCTCAGCCCTGCCTTATTTCAGCTCTGAGTGGCCTTGCCTGTCCAGAAGTTCCTCCAGCACTGGCCAGCTCTGCCAGAGATTAGCCTGAGTCCTGGTGACAGAGCAGAGCTGAGGAACATGCTGCCTGCTGTTACCAGCATGCTGCTGTCAATTTTAGGCCATAAGGACCCATTGGGCAGAGAATTTCTGTGCTCCTTGGAGCTCTCTTGGCTCCTCAAGGCACCTTGGAGAAGGCATGTGCCCTTGCTTCTGGCTGACTCTGTCCCTGGAACAGCTGAGGCAGCAGCACAGTTCTTATTCCAGTTCCCTTCTCTCCCCACAGCTCCAGTATGAGTCTAGTGGACAGGGTCCCCTACTGGGGCACACAGACAGCTTACTGGTTTGGCACTTCTGAGGATGTAGAGACCAAAACTACTTCTCTGTGCTGCACCAAAGCTGCGTGTCCTAAGCACAGTAACTGAAGTTCTGCATGTAAAGAGACTTTAACCAAAAAAGAGACAAACATAAGAAACAGACTGAACTTCTGGCTTACCCAAGAATTAGGGCTTTGGATTTTTTTGCTGGAGATTTTGGGGAAATGAAAGTGCACTGTTTGTGAGACCAGTCTCCTTTCCAATTCCCTCTGCTGTCATGTACCAGGCTGTTCCCACCCCTGGAATTTCAAACGTGGTCTGTTTGAAATCTGCTCTCAGGGAATGGCTTTTTCATGGCTTTTTGGATCGTGGTGATGCTTTAAAGTGATTGAAGATGTCCCTTTGCCAACTGCCTCCTGGTTAGAAAGCCCCAATCTCTTACAAAAATCTACTGCTCTTATAGGAAGCAGTTCCGGCCAAAACTGTTTAGGTTCTGAGGCTGCACCCCTGCGTTTGTATGTGCAGGAGAGACATGGATGTGTGTGTGTCTGCACAGATGTTTGCTAATGCAGACTGTGCAAGCTCTGACTTCTTCCCTCTGTGTTTCTGCTTGTCCAGATGACCTCCTGCTCTTTTGTGAGTGCTGCCATGTCTTCTGTGGGTGAGACATCTCCCTGAGTCCCTGGCAGTCCTGGAGCACACTCGGTGTTCATATGTGTGTAGGCTAGAGATCAGGGAGACAGGGCAGAGCAGGGACTCAGGGGTTCAAGCATCTGTGCTTCCTGCTCTACCAGTGCAGATAGGGCAGTGGCAGGTGTGGAGGGAATGGCAGGGAAGGGAGGGGATGGCTGCATGGGGAAAGAACAGGGATCTGGCAGTAGAACCAGTCCACTGGTGTGTAGGCAGCTGTGTGTTCAGTAGACCACTGTCCTAGCAGGGCTGGTGAGAATACAGGCTTTCCTCTTTCATTCAGATCCCTTCCATGTGCACCTCAGTCACTAAGAAAGTTTCTGGCCCCTGCACCTTAAGATATCAGTGTGGGATTTTGGTATTCATGCTAGGGCTGTTAACAGCATCTGACATTTTATTTGCCATCAGTAGACTTCAGAGTTAACAGAAGTATATACATGACCAGTGGCATCAGGCAGGCAACAGCTTCAGAGCCACCAGTGGGAAGAAGTAAGAGAAGTGAGAGGTCTAGAAGATGTGATTTAAGAAGAAACATTGCAGGAATGCAGACTGTCAAGTCAAGAGCAGACATACATCCTTGCAAATCTGGAAGAACAGATGTTTTCCCACCCCTACTGTTGATAAGATAAGAAGTCAGGAGGTTAAACTACAGGCAGGGAGATTGAAGTTTGACAGGAGAAAAAGCTTCATATAGCCATGAGAGTAATGGTGTAGGCAGAGAAGAAAAAGTCTGTGTCATGGAAAGGTTTTAAGATCAGGATTAGCAAACTTCTCTTGAGTTCAGATGAGGTGTAGGTGACCTAGCTCTCAACATCATTTTATCAGAAAGATGTATCTGAGAGATGAACAACCAGGAGACATTCAGCACTAGAAAATGAAAACCACTGTTGTGGTTAGAAGGGTGAAAGAAAAGAAAACTTGCCTCTTGGCTTTGGACAAAGATTTGATGTAGGAAAACAGTCAGAGCACTGGAAATTGGGCCATGCTGGGAGAGCAGACCAAGGTGGAAAACCTATCCAGGCTCACACAACCTGGAAGCAGAGTGACCTCAGTGTCAGGCTGGTGGCCAATTTCTTGGGCAGGAATTTCCCTCTCCTGCAGGACACTGGGGAAAAGAGCTTGTTGCTGCTTCAGCACCCATGATATATCCCACTTGGGTTTTGTCCTGTCAAGGTTTGTTCCAGGCTCATAGCCATTTAACTCACTCAGCAACCTCTTCCATTAGTTTTTTGTGCTCAGCCACAGGAACCTTGAAGCTTACCCAAATGTTCTTAGGAGCTGGCTGCACAGGAAGGTTTGTGTTGGAAACATTTGTCCTGCCATGGCAGTCTCTTTCACTCGTCCTGCTGAGAGCCTGTCCCACTGTGAACTGCAGGTTGAAGTATGCAGACAAATGGCCTGCCCTGACCAAACTGCAAAGCTAATGAGACAAGTGCATAAGGGCACACAAAGACACTCCCCACTGCAAAGACAAATCACATCTTTGACTATATAAGATACAACACAAAGTAAGGGCATGAGAGGCTACCAGAACCTGCAGATCACAAGATGACAAGTAATGTATCTGCAGCTGACCACCCCTGACCAGTAGTTACACTAACTAGACAGCAGCATGAAAAATGGCAGGCAAGAGGAACATTGCATATAACAAAAGCAGACTACTAGCTTAATTGCTGGCTGAGGTAGAAATTGCCAAGGCAACCATATCGTGAGTACCAAATAATATGTATAAAGTCAGGACACCTGGAGCCAGTGAGGGAAAAGTAAATACAGGGAGATGCCTTGTCTGGGAGGAGAGAGACTTGGTAACGAAGCAGAGCCTGGGAAGAATGAAAGAGGCAAAATCAGAATACAAGGTAAAGCAAGTGACTTACTCAGGATGGATTGGGGACTGTTGATCAGCCCTGTGCTTAACTCTGATAGTTTGAAGCAGGACAATAAACTTGCTGCTTCCACCCTTCTTCTGTCCAGCTTGCCTTCATGGTCAGGAAGGACTTGGTGTGCTTTGGGATTAATGAAAGCTGTCTCCCTGCAACTGAAGAGGAAGCCCCTGAAGGGATTACCTAACCACACTGCCCTTCCCTTCCACAACAGCCTGACTCTGTCTTTGTCTCCACTTCCCCTGACAGCCTCTGCAGAGACCTGTAGTGTACACATTGGCACCACAGGAGTTCAGCAGCTGAGGACTCACATAGGGAACCACGTGACGAATGAGCTCCACATGCGTGCGGCTGCTGCACCCCCAGTCAATCAAACCTTGCACATCTGCTGTGTTCAGCACAGCTCCAGCTCTTCAAAGAGCTTGACTCATCGCAGAGCCTTCCTGCAGATGGTTTCATGGGGAAAGAACTAGCTAAAGTGAAGTTTCTGCACAAGCCACAGCCACAAAAGAAAGGACATATATCAAATCAAATCCACTCCAAAGGCAAGAAATCAAGTTACAACTCAGGCTGAAGGCAGGGAGTTTGTGCTGGCAAAACATCAGCTTTATTAAGGTTAGAGTCTTCAAACTTGTCTTGTTCTGTAATTTTCTGTAGGCTGCATACATCAAGGCACGTTTCAAGACAATCAGACTGTCTATTTCAAAGAGAAGAATGTTAAAATTGGGTATGTCTTTATCAACAGGGACAGAAAACATCTAGAAAACATGAGCAGTGGCATAGCTTGTAATGCTTACAAGCTTGTCCTCTTTTGTAGCATTCCTCTAGGTCTGTGCATCAAAGCAGGCTTAAAAATAGTCTGCCTGGTTGATGTTTTTTTAAAGGTAAGAACATTAAAATTAAGGGTCAAGGGCCAAAAGTTTTCTAGTGCATTATGGTGGAGGTACATCTTCAGGTATTTTAAGTCATTAAGACATTTTCCAGGCACACATGAAGCAAGGTCAACACCCAGGCTTGCCTCAGCCTTTCAAAATGCAAGGATTGTCTCTGAACTAGGGATCCTCAGGTGGGTCTTTGGTGATCTATAATAGAGATTCTCAAGTGTCTAGAAAGGAACTGAGTAATATTTCTAAAATACTCATGATTTGTCCTGAACCTTACCCAATAATTTGTAGCTGGACAGAGAAATCAAAAATTCAGTTTGGATCAGATTAACTGCAGCCAAAAGGCAAATCTCTGTTACCAAGAAAGATGCTTCTTGGAGCTGGAGCTTTCCATAGCCAGTGGCAAAGAGTATTTCAAAATGAGAGACATTTTCTAATGCATCTGTTTTCCAAGCTGTGCTTTGGACTAGTCCCAGTAAAGGATATGGCAGGAACACAAATGCAGGACATCACACAAGGGTTCACTGTGGTGCTGGAAATTATTGTGTTAAACCTTTAGATTATGTAGCCAGAGAGGGCAACAAAGACACCTTTCAGAGCTGCCTCTCTCTTCTTTTTGAAGTATTTTGCCCATGAGTTAAAACTACCAGGAAGATCTGGAAAACCTACTAGAAGTTTTCCACAAAGATTTGGCTCACAAGCAACTTGGAAAAATACACATGGAAGGTAGATGCTAGATGTTAGACCTCCATTAGCTCCTCAGTCAAGATATGGCTTCTGTCTTGTGCCAGAACATTGGTACTACATGTGGCTTACATCTGAAAAATGTGACAGCAGGCAGTAGAGGAGCAATCAACATCACTATTCTGGACAATCAATAAGAATGGAGACCTTCTTATCCAGCTAAAGACAGGGCACTCCAGAACATCTGCCTTGCTCCTGAACTGGGCATATATCCTGGACAGGAGATGCTCTCAGAGCCTTGCTTCAAATAGCTATGCTCTGAAAAGTAGGCTAAATCCAAGAGGTCATCCTGAAACAATAGCTTGCAGGCCAAAGTGACTTGACATTTAGCATGCTTTAAAGGGCCATATGGAATAAGTTACAGCAGAGTAAAACAAACACTTGTCTCTCACATCCAGTGTTATTGTTAGCAACTTCTTCGACTGTGTATTTCTCAGCAGTGACAATGACTCACTAAATAACAGGATAATACCATGGATCACTAGCATGCTGAGTTCTGTGGCCACAGGAAGGGTTTACTTTCACTGCATACATGTTGGCAGTCTCAACACTCCAACAGCAAATCCAAATGTTTATTGCTGCATCTAGGGCAGAAGGACAAGATCTCTGCTTGGAGCCTTTCTGTAAGCTGGAGAGATAACATGGGGTATTTCTAAGATCACACTTGCCAAACTGCAGCAAAAGCAATCAGCTGAGAATTAGATGCTAGGAAAGCAGCAGATGTGCCTGGGTTTTGCTTCCTTGTTCCAGTGTCTGGATATGGCCATTGTTGATGCTAGGAATCACCATGAGAGGGGCTTCTACTAAAGAGAAGAGTTCCCTATTCCCACATTAAAGCCTAACCCTTGGTGTGAGCTTACTCCTTCTGGAAACAGGCATCAAAGCAATCTGATTTGGAAAGGTGAAGAGGTTGTAGGCCAAGAGAGAAGATTGGTCCATCAAGCCTTAGGCCCCTGCAGAAAGCCTGAGAGTGGTCAGAGCTGCCTCAGGTGGACAAGCATGTCCTCTCAGCTGCTTCAGGACTCTTCAGGCTTCTGCCTGAGGTGTGACACCTGAGATGTGAAGCCCTGCTCAAATCACTGTGGGCCAGGCCTCTCCATCACCTCCACTAAGCCTAAGTCCTGTCTCTTGCTTCCTACCACCTGTTGAACATTACAGTTACAACTCAGCATCTCGTGAGATCTCCCTGTAGCCTGGGAGAACTAGCTGCGTGGAGGAGTGTTTGCAGGTAGACTGCATCAAAGGATCCCAGCCCATCTCCCAGTGGAGATGTGGCACTTGGCCACATGGTTTAGTGGCATGGAGGTGTTGGGTCAATGGTTGGACTTGATTTAGAGGTCTTTTCCATTCTTAATGGTTCTATGATTCAATTCTATGATTCTAGGACTTCTAGGTGCACTGGTGGTTTAAGTACTTAAATCTTAGTGGGTTTCAAAACAAACCCAAAAAAACAACATGCTTGGTTTTTGGACATCATGTCTGAACAAATCTTTGCACCAGACATCTACAACTGGTCCCTGAATTCAGACTTTGTTGTGAGAAGGGAAAGCCATGTTTGTGGTTTATAGTGAGCATCCTCAAAATAAAACACACAAAGGAGAGTTACATTTTAAGGTGATTCAGTGAGGATTTTGCCAGTTGGATTTGGCTTGAAGTAAGTCCATTATATAGTCTCCTCCTTCAGACACCTGCAATATTCTTATGGTGATTCCTAAAGGATGGAGTTTAGACACTCTCTTTTCTCTAGTAAGTCAGAAGGTAGGAGCAGGGTCTGGGGATACACTGGCAAACTCACCCACTTCTCTGGCCAGATACCTTTTATTGCCCATATTCTAGAGAAATAAGCTTTATGTAATAGTTCTACCAGTTCCCAGCCTAGAAACCTGCAGACCCATTTGCCAATTCAAATCTGGTTTGCCCAAGGAATTGAGGCCTGAAGAATATGATGTTACAAATCATTTATCTGAAAATGGGTGGCTGTCACCTTTGGTTTTCTTGTTCCCAAAACATCATCTTCCTATTCTTGTGTCTCCTCCTTCAGAATAAGGGAAGAGGCAATTACATGACACCTTTAAGCAGTAGTGGTGCTTTCTGCCAATTGACAGGTAAAGCAGGCAATTTATAACCTGACATTCATTTTGGAGTTGATCCTTTAAGAAACTCAGTATCATTCTGGCAACACATGGAGAAAACAAGTAGCAATGATCAAGTAAATCTGGAGGTCTTCAAAACTCAGTATATTCTTATCCAGGGCTCCAACTATCACTGTGATCTAATCATAAATGTATTCTTCTTGTATGGGGTCAGTGCAGTGCAAAGCTGAAGTTGTTTTGATTTCCATACTGCAATATATTTGGATTTCTTTTATATTTAATGCTGAACTTCCTCCTGAGTTCAAGATGTTTGTTTTTAGGATCTTTACCAAATCCAGAATGGAATGCTGAACTCTGATGTTGCTTAACATGAAATGCAGGTGTTGGTTTGTGATGTCTCTAGCTGAGCCTTTTGCAGAGATATGAAGAGAGGAGAGAAGAGAGAAGGCATAGGTAGAAGGAAGATACTTGCAGAACTGGGATTCTAGAAAATGTCAGGATTTGGGTAAAGGTACAGTAGGAAGATATATGCCCCATACCAGTTTGGATTCCACTTAGCTTAACAATGACTAATGACTTGTCTGTAAATACCCAAAGAGAACAAATGCTTGGGAACGTCTTCTGCCAAGGAGTGTAAAGACTTGTTCAGACCTGATATCTGAAAACCAGGTGAGTTGTGTTTTGTTTTTTTGAAAGCCACTAAGATTTAGGAACATAAACCACCAGTGCACCTGGAGATTTAGGAACATAAACCACCAGTGCACCTGGAAGTCCTTCAGGGATGGTGACATCACCACTGCCCTGGGCAGCCTCTTCCAATGTCTAACCACTTTTGCAGGGAAGAAATTCTTCCTAACAGCTAACCTGAACCCGCCCTGGTGCAACTTGAGGCCATTTCCTCTTGTCCTCTCACTTGTTACTTGGGAGAAGAGACCAACCCCCAGCCTCACACCAACCTCCTTTCAGGTAGTTGGAGAGAGTGAGAAGGTCTCCCCTGAGCCTCCTCTTCTCCAGAATAAAAAACAACCCCAGTTCCCTCAGCTGCTCCTCACAAGCCTTGTGCTCTAAACCCTTCACCAGCTTCATTGCCCTTCTCTGGACACGCTCCAGCACCTCAATGTCGTTCTTGTTGTGAGGGGTCCTGTGTGTCTTTGGCTCCTTGCACGAGACACACACCCTATTCTTGTTCATTCCAAGCACCACCAGGGCTAGGACAACTTTTACCCTTGTCCGTGCCTAGCAAGAAGCAGCACTGAGCTCAGCTTTGCCCTTATTACTGACTCCTGGGCTTTGTGCTGCCCCAGCTCAACTCAGCAGCCTCACTCTGTCTGATTGTGAGAAAGAGCAGAGCTCTCCCTTCCCCCTCTCCTCCCTGCACTCTGGCAAAGGATGGTGCGTGGGAGGACCTCGTGGCGGATGCTCGGAGACTGCAGCACTCATAATGACTAGTCACTTATAAAAGACATGTTAGTGATACTATCGCTGATCCTTTATATGACTATTTATATTCATGTCTAGGGTCTCTGAATGAGATCCCATCAGCTTTGCACAAGGGACCAAACAAACACCAGCAATGCCCATGACTAATCAATAGTAAATATTGATAATAGCTAGTACGCTGATAGTAGTAATAATAAACATCAGTGATAACACAGCCTGCCTGAAAACGCTTCTGAGAGAGGGAGGAACGCAGGAGGGGGAGCAAAGATGATCTGCCCTGGGACTGGGAACTGGGAGGGAGCAAAGGATGGTCTGCCCTGGGGCTGAGAACTGGGAGGGAGCAAAGGATGGTCTGCCCTGGGGCTGAGAACTGGGAGGGAGCAAAGGAGGTCTCCCCTGGGGCTGGGAACTGAGCTATGACTCTTGCCACCAGGGCTTTGCCTACTGGGTCACAGGCCCTGGGCCAAATGGGAATATGAAATTAAATAGGTCCAGCTTTTCCAGCTCCATCCTGCCATCCTCTTCCCAACTAGTCCTGCACAACTGCTGGACAATGCTGTAATCAGGGAACATGCATATCAACTAGCTATGGTCTCTGGGGTAAGGGAATACATAGCCTTGAAGAGATGGGGGGGAGAAAAAAGGGGGGGGGGAATGAGGGAAAATAATCTGTCTATTTGCAGGCTTACAGCAACCTATAAACCAGAAGCATATCCAACAGAAATTAGAAGTAATCTGAGTAAGTGTGAAATGCAGAAGTATCCTTCCACAGCAATAGCAGCAAAAAGGTTTATTCATTAATGACTCAATCACAATTAAAAAGCTATCCATTGACCCCAATTACTTTAAGATTAATTTCTGTGCTAGCATTTCTATCAACAGGTGATAGGTATTGAAAAATTACTTGTCTAAAAAATCAAAGCTTCCCTGGCACAGACAAATTTCAGCTGCAGCTTAATTTGGAGTATTTTCTTATCAGCACTTGAGAAGAAACCAGACAAAGAGAAGAAACCAGACAAAGAAAAGAATTGTATTTTAATGAGCATAAACCCAAGGAATGTGGGAATAGCCCTGGAAGTGGTAGCCAAATAAGGGGAAACAAGGGCTGTATGTACAGACCCTCTGACGGCAGACTCTGCTACAGAGCTACAAGGAAACTCTTCCATTACATCCTTCTTATGCAATGACAAGGCAAAGCATTTTCATTCATGAATGGAGATGTTCATGGCATTTGTGGTCTAGTAATTTCCCTTTGCAATCATCCTTCATATCTACAATTTACAAATATCTCCTACAATTTCTGTCATATTCCCAGTATTGTTTGCAGTTCTTTCTGTATAATTTCACTTCACCTGCTCTACTGGTTTTTTCCAGTCTATTAACCACCTGAAAAAATGAGAAAGCTTTTCCTAACACTTTGCAGTGGGAGTATGAATACAGTATTATAACACCTGAAAGCACATGAACAGTTCCCCAAATCTGGCATTTAAAGAAAAGTCTCAGGTTTAACTCTACCACCACAAACCAACAGGTTTTTAAGTCAATGCTACAAAAAGGAGGGGTTTGTCTTCTTTTTAATAAAACACTTCTGTGGAGAAAGCCTTTTTGCCAAGGGTATGTTCTGCTTTTTTGACAGTGCCCAGTTCCCAGAGCTAACACATTTAAGTGCTAGTTTGAAGGAGAGCTGTTACTTCAATGCTTTGGACACACAAGAGCTCACAGCTGTTTTCGCTGGGGTCGGCTTTCACAACACTGTAATGGCAGTTAAAACTGTACCAAAAATTCTTGCACAGGATGTAATCAACCTCAAACCTACAGAGAAACATTGAGAAACTGCCTCTGAGTGCCAAGAAAAACAGCAGTCGTTTACAACAAGCTCTTCCTCATGTCCAGTCAGCTCAACCCAAACGAGACATGTTTCTCAAAACGAAAGTAGGACAGAGCAGAGGAGAAAAAAACCTTGACTATTTTTATGATTTTCTTTTTTTCTAAAAAGGAAGACAAAAAGACTCAGACACTGGAAACCACCACCTATCCCCTCCTGCCCCTCTGTCTGCTGACACTCTAACACCAGTCAGCCTGTAAATCCCATCCATGAGTGATAAAATGCTTGTTTTCCAACATTTTTCTCTTGCCTCTTTCAGACGCTTGGAAAGTTCCTGTCCCTCCAGCGGCAAAGCTGTTCTATGTCATGTTCCTTACTCGGAATGCTTCACCGCTGTCCAGCTGTTGGAGCCATCCCACAGCCCCAGATTTACTGCTTTTCTCAGGATGTCAGTCTAACTGAATAGCTAGGTGCTCCCAAGAAAAACTGGAATTGCTTTTGACTTACCCCAGCTGAGTCTCAGCGGTTGTGGATAAAGCAGAATGGAAAAAAGCCCTCGTATGATAGCGTCTCTAAATTTACCAGAAAGAAAGGAGCTAGGGTGCTTGTCCTTTAAGTGTCTCTAAGGATGGTTTGCATAGCTGGATCTCAGCTTATCTATGCTTTTCTGCTTTTGCTTCCATACATGGATCTGTTCCCAACAGTAACTTCAAGCTGTCGAAAAGAAGCTATCTGGCTGCTCTCAGCTTCATCTGACACATAAATGAGTGAAAATAAATAAATAATGATCTTTTCTGTTGGCTTGCCTTTTTTTATTTGCACCTCATTTTTTTCCTTCTCCCCACAGTAACATTTTGCTATTTTTTTCCTAGGTGAGGGCAAACAGAAATGATCAAGGCAGATTTCTCTTCTCCCTTTCCTCCAGGCTCACATAATTTTATTCTCAGAAATAGCTTTTTGTTTTGTTTTTTCCCTTTGCTTTGCTTATAGGTCAGAGTTTTGCATGTTTGCTACTTGGAAACGTGTCAAGGCAATATACATCATGTCTGTAGCAAGGGAAGGTTAAGAGTCAAATTTTTGGAGAGAGAGAGATTATGGAAGAGCCATGTGACTGCTCCCAGATTAGAAGCAGTAGCAGGAATAGGCATTCCTCTGATATTACAGTAGCCACCGTGGGACACGCCTGAAAGACTGAAGAGTGGAAGTTGCAGTTTGGAATCTCCTTGCAGATGTATTTATGAATAAATCACTCCTCATTCTCCTTCCTACCTTCCACACTTCCTAGGTTTCAGCTTCAGAAAGGGCTGATAAAGCACAAAAATGTGGACAGGGAGCCCTGTGTCTCACAGGTCAGGAAAGCAGTTGTACAATTAACCTTAACTCTGCCCTTTATTATCTCTGCTGTGCAAATGGGAATGCTAAGGGCCCCAGTGAAAGGGCAAGAGTAAGTATATGTCATTATTAGTGTATGTTATAGTGGCAACTGGAAGCAAAATATTAATGATCTAACTGATTGCTTCAGGCTGGGCTCCCTGGATGAAAGAAAACTGGTGAAAGACATGTTCAGGCACTTAGATATCCAAGGCTGAATGTAGGTGTCCATGCTCAGGCCACTTGCCTTGCAAATGTCATCCACAAACTTGGTGGCTTTGATTGATTGCAGGAGAAGGAAATTCCTTGTATATTCCCACACACAAATGACCTTGACTGTTTGAGATTTTTCCTAAACATCTGTTGAACACTTGGCAGAATAGAAGTTTTTTTAAGAGCTCACAAGCTTCACCTCTACAATTAATGATAAACTTCATGATTTCATTATTGTGTTACAGATTGCCCAGTTAGACATACCGCTTCAAATGGCATAGTTGACTCCTGCTGTTTGGCATCTCAGAAATTGAAGGGAGTATCTGTGTGTGTGTGTGTAGATGGGGGATCCTGCTCCTGGGAGGTCTCCAGCATCTACCTGGCATCCACAGCAAAGACAGATGCCCTGGGAACAACCTTGAGAACAAGCAGAAGGCCAATGGAAGCGTGAAACAGGCAGCAAAAGGAATGACTTGCAAAAGATGAGTAAGTATGAAGGGGACCTTCTGGCTTCTAGTGTGCCAGCCAAATGATCAATGCCTGTCATTTGGGGTGGTGGGAAGTAATGAGAGGAGAAAAATATCTTCTCGAAATTGGATCTGGGGTTTCTCCAACCTTTCAAGAGCAGGAGCCAAGCTCATCCTAGGAGGGTGCTTGAATGGGAATACATGCTGCTGTTGCCTGTCAAACAGGCTTGGTGACTCAGGAGGTCCATGCTCTAGTACCAGTAAGAACATGATTCAGCAAAGCATTTAAATTCCTGCTTAATCTTACATATTGAATAATTCTTTTGACTTCCTATGGGTTATTAATATGGTTTTATTTTTATGCTTTAGTAGGTTGTCCAGATATGGACATGAAGCTGCCAGAAAGAAGCATAAAAAGCAAACAAGATTTGACACTAACATGTGAGTGCATTTGTGTTTCATAAGTCTCTTAACTTCCAGGTATTGCTCCTAAGAAGTCTTAGGGCTAATCAAAATGGACTAAGGAAAGCAAGTCTCTTGCTTCAATTCATCACATGTCCTCCCTTCCATGAAGGAAATGTTGAAAACCACAGGTGTGTGTAACTGAAGAAAAATGTACGTGGCTTTGAGAACAACATGATAATGAGCTTGGGTAACCACAAGGCCAAGCGGGTAGGCTGTTTTCTGGCTTTGATCTGCCCTTCTGCACAGCCAGCACGTGTCAATCTCTGGATGAGTGACACCACCCTCTCTGAACTCCACTCCCTGTGCAGAGTGGCCAAAGAGCTTCTCATATTTTCCATCGAGAGGTTTTCCATTCACCCCTGCTGGGAGAGGTGAAGTTTGTATCATGGCATGTAGGTGATAAGGTGAAAGACATTTTCGTAAAGCAAAAGGAAAAACAGGCAGTGGTGTTGCCAAGCACTGAGTGGTCCATAGGGAGATGGAACTAAAACACCACTGACCTTCTTGCCCACTGACTAATTTCCCCCCCAAAATAAGGAGGACAGAGGGAGAAAGCCCATCTTTGGTATTCAGACATGTGAAGGATGTCAGCAGCTCTATGTAGCCTTGCACCAGACAGATTTCACAGAATCACAGCATGTTAGGAGCTGGAAGGGACCTCGAAAGATCATCTAGTCCAAGCCCTTGCCAGAGCAAGATTCCCTAGACCAGGTCACACAGAAGCACGTCCAGACTGGATTTGCAGAAGAGCTGGTGAGCGCAGGACTCAAATGCGGCACTTGGCGACATGGTTTAGCGGCATGGAGCTGTTGGGTTCACAGTTGGACTCAATGATCTTAGAGGTCTTTTTCAACCTAAAAAAAGAGCCACTAGGGCTCTTTCCCATGCTGTATGCTGCAGTTTAAAGCCACCAAAGAGGTGTTGAAGTGTCTTTTGTGAATATCAATGTGAATTTTGCAAGAGTGATTTAAATATAGCTGCCTGCTTTCCTAAGAGACCCTGTAGCTGTATTCTCACTGCAGCAAAAGCTGCACCATCTGCCCAGCATTCACAGCCGTTTCCCAAGGACCGCCAGGGACTTGAGATTCTGCATTTGGCTTGTACAGGGTTCCAAAATAAAAGCTTACTGGGGAGAAGGGGTGGAGAGGCAGACCACAGCTGACATCTTCAACGTGTTCAGATGTGCTGCTCAGGTGCGTTTATGTAGCATTATGTGCCATGAAAGCTGGACACAGCTCTGAGCAATCTGATCTAATGTGGAAGTCAGCCCAGCTTTGAGGAGGGGCTGGACCTCCAGAGGTCCTTTGCAGTCTAAATTATCCTGTGATTCAGTGAGAAACTCAGTTTAGGATATAGTCATATGGCAGATGAATAGCAAAGAAATCTGAACTCCTAGGGCACCTGGGTCATTTTCTGTCCTCCTCTTATGTTTTGTGACAAACTCTCTGAGTGTGATCCATCTCCCATTCCACACATACAGCTTGTCTCCAGTGTTGCTTGAACCTTACTGAACTGCAAGTGAAAATCCACTATTTCCCCCTGGTTTTTAAAGCAAAGTGGTTAAAATGCAGTTGGGCCTGTGCCCAGGTAATGCATAAGAAAGGCAGTGATTTTTTCCTTGTGCTAAGTATGTAAAGCTTTGCAAAAGAATAAGACTTTTTCTGTTTAGGGCAAGCAAATACCTCAAACCTGGGGAGTGTCCAGTTCTTAGTGATCATTAAGTGATTGTTTATTTCACCAAGGCATAAATTACTGTGCCTTCAGGACAAAGCTAATAGAAAAAATGTTAATTAGTGCTGGTCAGAAATTTTCCAGTGGAACATTTTTCTGTTAGAAACTCTCCTGATTAGTCAAAGTTGAAATGTTCCAGAAGAACATGTTGATTTTGCTAAATCTCCAATACCACTTGGTGGGCTAAGGTGGGGTGGGAGTAAGGAGAGAGGGAATCCATCAAAACCCTCTTGCTGATCCCCTGCCAATTTATCTGTCTGGCTGCAAGCCTTGTGGCAGCACTAGAGATTGCAGTTTGGGTCAATCAGCCATGCAGACAACAAGGTGGTCAGACAAGTCCTGAAAATTCCTGGTTCCTGGATGGGAGCAGTAAATACAGAAGCCAAGGAGCCTGCCTTGTCTCCCCAGCAACCTTTCACTGAGCACCGGTCTGGGGAACATGCATGCAAAATAGCACATCACCATTTCCACACAAGATGCTTCAAGGCAGCTAAATCGGACCTTTGTCCATAGCTTCCAGAAGAGAAGCCCTGAATTTTGTTCTGGTATTTCTGCTGGAAGAGAAGGAGGAGAAGCTGATCTGATAGTAGCTGTGTGCATTTGGACTCAGATTTCTACAGGTGTGGCTTCTCCACCCCGATAGGTAAAGTCCACAAGCAGTGCTTTTTTTCATCTCACACTTTCCTGCCTGCTGACAGAGCTGCCTCTGAGACTAAAGAGATGAGGATCACAGCAGCCTGATCCCTATGATATTCCTAAATTCAGGAACAGCCACATGGGCTCCAATTTGCATGCAACTTCAGACACTTGATGGCTCTATGGCCAGACTGGACACAAAAAAGCCCATGAACACTGCGCTACTGTGGCAGTGGCTGGAGGAGTCTGCTGATATCAGCTCACCCTGGACCTGCACTGCAGGACTTGGAGACCACACATGCAATCAGCAGCATGCTTAGAAGGTGCATGCATCATTGTATGTTTGCTCCTGGCTCTGCTTGTGCCTACTAACTCCTTTAGTCCACTCCTGCTGAGACTGTCCTAGCTCTTTGGATTTCCACATTTCCCTCCTGCAAAGGACACCTCTAGAGCTGAGCACTCCTGGGGGGTAGAGGACATGGCTCTTCCCTTAGCTGGTACTACCTTTTCAGATCCTAGAGCTGGCAACATGTGGCTCTAATGCTGAGCAGAGCACTGCAGTAACCAGGGCTAAGGATACCCTGAACTGCCAAGCATTAATATTTGATGCATTTCAATATTTAAAGAGCTTGATAAGATAATTTAAGAAACACTGTTGCTTTTTAAATTATTTGTAGACAATTCATAATGGAACAAATTCACTTGGAATGAACAATATCTTGGCTAGGGCAGACTTATGGCTCAGACAGCTGCCGACATGTATTTAAAACATCAGAGAGATGACAATTTTGACATTCTCTGCTAGAAACCTCAGATCTCCACAGGCCAGTTTCCCAGCCAGCAGAAGCAAGCAGAGGATCCAGGCAGTCACTTAACATTGGTTGCAATTTTGTTGAAGGAAAGTTTTGCCTTTGGAAGGAAAGTAAAAGAGACAGAGGGTTTCCCTGAAAGTTTTGTTTTCAGTGAAAATATTTGGGTTGTCGTCTAAACTTAAAAACCACAGCTGGAAAAGAATGAACTGTTGGTTGCCAAGAAAGAAGAAAAAACCCTGCTGCCTTTTTTTTTTTTTCTCCTTGATTTATTTATTTTCCTGGAAACATCCTGGTGTAAGTGGCTGCAGCAGTTTACACCTGATCAGGATCAGGCCCAATGCTGAAAGCACTGTCAGTTGCTTGATAAAAGCCCTATCAGTCTGCAGAGTTCAGTGTGGCACTCACATCTCTCATACACGTCACATAGCTGCTGTGTGCCTGAAGCCCAGGGCAAGGAGGCAATGGCACAATTCAGGCAGCGTTAAAAGGAGCTGCTTTGTGTAACACGATAGCCTTCAAATGCACCCAATGCACCACGGAAACTGTGTGAGGGAAGCCAAGAAACCTCTGCACAATAGCCCAGACAGAGGCAGTCTGGGAAGGATAGCACACTTGGTTACCAGCGAGGGAACATTCTGCATCAAACATCTCCATTGTTTCTGATTTGCCCACCCTGATCATCAAGGGAGGTCCCCAGGAGCACTAATTCATACCTGCAGTGGGTGCTGGAAAACAGGAGGTGCATAGGAGTTTTCTCCAGCCACCCCTTGGCGATCCAGAGAGAATCATCACGCTTTCTTTTCTTCCCTAATCAACACTGGGGTCTAAACGACTTGTTTATCTCCTTCCCCTCTGACATTCCTGTCTGCTGCCCAACACCTCCCTCTTATGAGTCTAGGTAATTTTAAAAGTCATTCTCAACCTGCACTTGATGCAAAAGTGGAAAGTCAGAAGTTCTCTTTAGCATGGCTTTGCCTGCTGCATTGCTAGCTCAGGCCAGCTCACTGCCTCTGCCTACAAACCATGCTCTGCTTGGAGCCTCAGGTCTTTGCCAGTCCTGTAATAGATTTGCTTTATACAGCCAGTGCACAAGGGCCATGCTGGGAAAGGATTACTTAGTGTTGGTGCTGACTGTTCCTATGAAAACCAACCCATTGGAAAGAGGCTGCCCAGGCCAGTGGTGGAGTCACTATCCCTTGAAGGGTTCAAAAAAGATGTAGACATGGCACTTGGCAACATGGTTTAGTGGCATGGGGTTGTTGGGTTGATGGTTGGACATGATGATCTTAGAGGGCTTTTCCAACCTTAATGATCCTATGAGTCTGTGAATCTGTTCTATGAAAACAGGATAAGCCTTTGTTTCAACTGTTTCTTTGGATTTAGGAGGCAAATTCTATCTATTACTGGAGGTATAGAGGAAATTAGAACAGGAAGATCTTACTCTGCTGGGTTTCTAGGTTTGGCTGTACACAGTTAGGAAAAGCAACCCTTTTTTTCACAAGTGAATCAGGTGGCACATGCAACAGCTGCTCTGGCCAAAAGAATCATCTGTCCCAGAAAAGATGAATAAACATGACAGCAGTATAGCAACACAACAGTTGAAGGTTTCAGAATGTTCACAGTCTTATGCTGCATGAAGCAAAGAAAGAGGCAGAAAGAATGGAGCTGCATGCTTCCAGTCACAGCAAACCACCTAGGAGCAGGCAACAAAGGGCAGGTTTTGTTCATTCATATCTGAATGTCACTAGAATAGCTCTACCAGTCATACTGTAGCCAAAGGTGGGTTTGGAGCCCTAAATAGCTGAATATTGCAAATTTCAGAAATGTATCTGCTCTACACTTTGCTTATGGCCTGATACCCCTTTGTCCTGAACAGACAGGAGACTCCACCTTTTCATTTCTTTCCCTGCCTTGAAATTATGGCCAGTGGAGCTGCCAGGATAAAAGTGGTGCTTTATCTGAAGAAACTTTGGGCACAGAATTTCACCTGAAAGAGTCTGTCATCCTGGGAATGCCAGAGGTCAATTGTAGCCCTCTGGGACTGGGAAGTTTCCCATCCTGTGGGAGGAGGAGTGTGGCTCCAGGGCTCCCTTCCTTCTGCAGTCATGTCAAGGTGATGGGATTTTGACAACTTTTCTCTAGAGTGTTTTTGTTTCTGTTCATCAGCTTGTTGGTGTGATAACATTAATCAGCGCTTCTGTGGAAACAGTGCTTTTGGAGACCAACATTGTAATCAGGATGAAGAGACACTGATGAGTATTGCTAAAATTAAAGAATCTAAATTCAGCAAAATTGCTTTCACTGGGAAAGTATTTTGCTCCATAGCTGCTGTTATCCACCAACTCCACATTACCTTGAGACAACCAGGCACACTGGCAGCCAGAGGGGGTTACCCCAACAAAGATGCTCCTCACACCTCTTGTCCTCGTGGCAGCTCTGTGCTTCAGGCCCTGATCTCTCCTGGATGTGTGCAAGCTTTGCTGCAGGTAGCAGCTACAGCTATGGAGGCTGGAAAGGGGCAGTTCTTTGCACTTCTCCTGCTGCAATAGTACAAACTGGAGCAGATAAATATTCAAATCCTGAGAGAGATGCAAGGGTGTAATGTCAGCGTTAGTGTGACTAGAATTGGGTAATTTTTTGCATGAACCTGACTAAATATTAAAGGAAAATATCTATTTGCCCATAAAGCTGTTAAGGGCGAAGCATTGCAGAAGTATTTCATGGCCTATAAAAGTGAAATACAAAGCCTGCAGAGTATCACTTCCCACTGAAAAGCATGAAATAGCTCACACTGCTGATGCTGGGGCCACAAAGCTTCAAGGGCACAGCTCTGGGGCATTCCAAGCCTCTCTTTTCCTACCCCTGCTCAGGAGAAGTGAGAGTTGCTTCAGCCTCCACCAGTGACTTCCTGCTTTACTATCTTTTTGGAAAGGGTGAGGAAAGCAGAGGAGAAAATAGAAATACTTACTGCTGGGTATTACTGCTTATACTTGACACATTGCCACTTATAGTGTTAATGCAGTTCACACAACACAAGATAAATTTAATATGCAATTAATATAATGACTAGGTAATCATTAATAATGTCTCACATGTGCTCAGGGGTCTGAAAGCAAGCCTTGGGCTGGTAGAGCAGCAGCCCTACACAGGACATTGATCGTCCTATCAATGAATACATGCACTAACTTTTTTCCCTTCCTCAAGACTCTCTTCCCAAAATGGTTGCTTCTCTCTCAGTTGGAAGGCAGAAAGGGCAAGAAGGGAGCTGATTTTGTCTGCTGCTTCCTTTTGTGCTGACGGAAACATACTCTAGCCTCTAGTGAGTTGATTAAATGGTGGCCTCTGGGACCCCCTCAGAAGTGAAAGATCTGCGGGGCCCTGGGTGAAGAAGTGGCTCCCCCCTGCTCACCATGAACCATGCATTTGTAGGTGGGAAGATGTTGCTCAGGGAAGGACATTTCAGGAGTGCCTCAGGCATCAGAGACAACTCTCATCTACTGCTAACCAGTGATGGTGCTCAGAAAGACCCTCAGCATGTGAGACACAGCACTGGCCTTCACAGTATCAGCACTGCCCCAAACATATCTGCTCTTTTCTTAAGGCATAAAAAAGGAGATGATGTCAGCAGACAGAGGAAGATAAGATATGCTAGGAAATCTTTTTTCCCCATGGATGTGGTCAAACATGGGTGTGGAAGCCCAGAGAGGCTGTAGGATCTCCATGCTTGGAATCACTCAAACCTCAGCTGGACATGGCCACTAGCAACCTCATCCAAGCCTGACCACAATTCCTTCCCACCTCGATTATTCTGTGATTCTCTCTATGTCCGAGATCCAAAGCAACCACTCATCAGTTCCAGAAAATTTTATCAGGTTTCTGCAGTGGGCTGGCTCCAAATTTACACCCATGACAGATACCCCAATCTTTGCACTGTGTTCTGTCTTCCGCTAGATTAATATTCAGGACTGGAAGGCACTGGAGACAGAGATTGATCACTTGATACCTGTGCAGTGATTACTACGAATTCATTCATTTAGACTCATTTGGAATTTATTTTTCTTGCTCTTGAAGGCTGCCTTTGGATAGTTTAATAACATGACTGCTAGTGACTGCAAAAATAAATATCTGACAGCTCTAGTTAAGCAATGTCTTGTCCTTATGGAGGTTTTCTGATGTTAAATAATAAACACACGCTTGTTAGGAATATATGATCTATAAATTAAGATTTCCAGGGCTTTTGATTAATCTATGTGAGTGGTGTAAGGAAGATTGCTTCAATTTGTCACAAGGAATTCCTGCTCTGGGCTCTAGTAGCACTGAGGTCACAAACCAGTTTCTATTCAATCCCCTTTGTTTTCATTTCCCTATAACTTTCTGAGACATTAACCTCTGGGGCTAAATTTTTCCATGCTCAGCCTCTGCCTGAGGAGGGCTTTAGACAGCTGTATTTTGGGAGTACAGTAAGGGGCATTATTTTCCCCTCCCTCTTATGGCAAGGACAGTGGGATAATATTTGCACAGTGGCATGGAAGTTCTCCTTGTCTCCAAAGAGATGGAAAAAGAGCACAAAAAGAGGAAATGGGCATATATATCTTGCTGTATGCAAGTCTGCCTGTGCATACAGATCAGGGCTGCAGTCTGGAGCTTTATCCAGACAGGCTCTTATTCAGTGTCCTGCCCTTCCTTCCCCTAGGTATGTTGTTTCCACTAATGAAGGTGACACTAATTAAAAAAAGCTCTTTGTCAGAAGCTAACTCTTGGTTTGGAAATGGCTCACCACACCTCCCAAGAGCATTCAGTTCTTCAGAACTCTTTCAGGTGTTTGGGGTTATTTTTTTGCTGCTAACCTTGTTTTTGTCCTATGCACTGCAAAAGCCTGCTTCAGCCTGGAAAACCCTGGCTGGCAGAGGTGGCATCTTTGCTGATAGACCTGCTCTCTGCTGGGAGAGCAGTGGCAGTTTGGTGTTTGCCTCCCTGCCTGTCCACTCCCCACAGTTATCCCTGGTTAACAGTGCTGCTGTGCCACAGCCTCCTTGGTGTCATCTCCTGACTTGAACAAGATTAAATAGCACAAGCTGCTGAGGATGCATGGATCTGTGCCAAGGAAGGAACATGGAAAGGATTAGTTTTCATGGTTTATTAAGTACTGTGTGATAGTGAGGCCTGTCTAGAAAAGCTGCAACAGCTGGCTTTTAGATAACTGAAGTTGCTTTAAGGCTACCTTTTTAGAGAGTTTAGCAGCCTGGTTTAATACTTGGTGGTCTGTTGAGTGGAGGCCATTGGCTGCTCTGTCCAGGTAGACCCCTGGATATTGTGATGGGAAGGTATCTGTGGTGTCTCTGGTCCAATGGGTGCCCTAGTGAGGAACTGGACCACACAGATAAAGTGTATGTGATTCTGAGTCTATCCATTTCTAGCATTTATGGCTACCTGTACTGGGCAGTTGGAGCCTATTGTAACATGGATCTGATGACCAGCCACCCCTTAGGGACACCTCCTGATCCAGAGCTGTGCAGGTGCATTGGTACCAAAAAACCTCCAGTGCTCCCCAGTGAGTTTATGACCATGAGTTAGTCCTGGAAACCTGACTACACAGCATGTTTTCTTCTACAGCATTAGCTTTGCCAGTTCAGATGAGAAGATGTGATACCTCCAGTCATGGATTTACCATGTCAATAAAACAATCTGCACAAAACCCTACTCTTTTTGTCATGGAATTACATTTTTATCTAAACTCTAGCCTTAGCTTAAAGTGTAGTGATTCCTTCTGGATTAAACTCATTTTTTTCCAAGCCCATATTGTTATTCTTTGTGGTCTAAGCTCTTCAGGTTGCCAGAAGTGTTTGGCAGTGTTGGGAGCAGGTGCTGCATCCTTGTTGTTTTTAACTTGTCCATATTGCAGATGAGGCTGGCTCAGGGTTTAGGCACTAGCCAAAACTGGAGACAGACAAGTTCCTTTTCTTCATTTGCTAGGATTTTACTGAGATTGTGACCAACACACTTACTCTTAGGCACAGAAGACTTCAATGCTATCTCTCAATCTCAATAAATCAATTATCTCATGGATACAAACTAGAGGAGGGGAGATTTAGATTGGATATTAGGAGGAAGTTCTTTACTGTTAGGGTGGTGAGATGCTGGAACAGGTTGCCCAGAGAGGTGGTGGAAGCCTCATCCCTGGAAGTGTTTAAGGCCAGGCTGGATGGGGCCCTGGGCAACCTGATCTAGTGGGAGGTGTCCCTGCTAGGCAGGGGGGTTGGAACTAGATGATCTTCAAGGTCCCTTCCAACTCTGACAATTCTGTGATTCTGGTTGGAAAATATCCAAGCCATTTTATGTCTGTGCTTCCAGTATATCTGGAAGCAGTAACAGATTCTTAGTAATTTCAACTCCATTGGAGAGTGAAACTGCAGTGTGATCCTGCTAGAGCTTCCTATCTGCCTGGAAATGAGTCAACTGGTGCTATGACAAGCATGGGAGCAGTTGGTGTGCTGTTGGCATCGGCTGGAGTGTCTCTCCAGAATGAACATATGTTCTCCAGTGAAACCACTTCATTCACTGTTCCCTTGTTAACTTTTATGGTATGGGTTTTTTTCCCCCTTAATTAAGAACTTTGACTTTTGGAGAGGGCTTTTAATTCTTCCTTATCATTGGGGTGGGGAAGGGCAGATGCTAGGAGGCAGAAGCTTTCATCGATGAAACTAATGAGATTTCTCATTCCTGCCTAAGAAGGAAATTGGGATGAAGACACTAGGAACTTGAGCAATGTTCTGAAAGATTTTAATGATTGGCAGGTTGTTAAATTTGCATCCCTCCTATCTGGTAAAAAGGGAGGAAAATTAGATGGAGCTAACATTAGGCTGGTGAATAAAACTCTAAAGACTGCAAAGTCCTCAGTTCTGCTCAGAAATGTTCTGGGAACTTGGTGATGGCACTAAGTGTTGCAAGAAACAAGGCTCTACCAGGCACATTAGTAAGCAATCATAATAAAGAACAGAATTAGTGGAGATGTGACAATAAGAAACAGAGTTGTGATGAAGCTAGAAGGAAAGCACAGTAATGAATGTTTTAAAATGTACAGGAGCAATAAATGCTTATTTTCTCTGTGGGGACAGCTTGCCTGTGGAATCTCCTACATGTCTTTAAAAGGAAGCTAGGAGAAGGTGGCCAAGCTTGCTGCTGATAGAGATCTGTTCTAGATGGTCCAAACTGAGTGAGGAGCTGCAGAATAAAATTAACTTTGTTTAACTGCAAAATGATGTCTGTGCGTGGTGAGGGAGAGCCTTCAATATGCTTATGTGCTGTTTATCTCTAAATTATCATGTACCATTCACAAAGAGGAGCTGAGGATTTGTGAGACATTGTGCATAATGCTCTGAAAACATCAATTCACAGCTCAGCATGGTCAAAGAGGCAAATGGGATGTGAGTAATTATTAGGAAAGATATCCAGAGAAAAACAGACAACGTTGTCCTCCTGCTATATAAACCCCATGTGTGCCTCAGGCTTGCACATGGCACGAAGCTTTGTGCACTCTGCCTCAGAGGGTTTCATGGAAGCAGTGAAAGGACATGAAGAGGGGATCTGGAAACCAATGTATGGGTGAATGCTCTTTCAGAAGAGTTTAAATATGAGTGGAAAAAAACAACTGAAAGGGCTATAATCAAGGTTTCCATGTTCATGCATAAGAGTGAGAGCAGGGAAACAGTAGATGCTGCTTCTCATAACTGAAAAATGTTCAAAGATTATCTTTAAGCAGTATTAAAACAGACTGAAGGAAGGATTCTATTGCATAGCTCCTTCATTGCATAATGAAGCTGTGGAGCTCCTTGCCAGAAGATGCTGAACAGACTAAAAATCTAAATGACAGAAAGATTAAAAAAAATAATAGAAAATAGAAAAGTCTTCCAGAATTGATCTGTCAAAGGTGGTTTAACAGAATAATAGCTACTATGGCCTACACTGTGGGCTAAGAAGCTGGGCAAAGGTGGTAAGGAAGAGGTGTTTGTGGGGTGCCTCCCCTAGAATTTGTGATCATTTTGACAGCATGTGATCACACAAAGTGCAGACAGATGTATAATGACTGGGTCTGGTCTGTAAGCCTGCCAAAAGAATAACATTTCTCCCTGTATTTTCTTCCCTGCTGTTGATTTTTCAGGCTGTTCAGAGAGGGGCTGTGTCACCGTATGAATTTACAGAAATAAACCTGTTGGAATCCTGGTTTGGGTTGGATTTTCTGTTTTAATTCCTCCAAAGGATAATGACAATGCAATATACAAGGACAGGCAACAGGCAGATACTTGCAGTATATATGAGACAGCGAAGCAGATTTTGTTCAACACAATCTCAAGAGCCCAAGTACAAGGTGTCTTGCAGCCAGCATTTTCCACGTGCCCCTGAACTTAGAATAAGAATGTGAACTGTGGTTTAACAGTTTCAATGCTTGACCTCAAAAGTGGTGGCATTTTGGTGGCATGGGATCCCATCGTGTGCATTTTTTCCTGAGCCTGGGTATCTTTGGGAGTGCCAGCACTTTGCACATTGTGAGGTACTCCAGAAGTGATTGCTTTCACTGCTAGAGTGAAAGTGTGAACAGTTCTCTTTATTTCTACCACTTGCTAATCCTGTTTTGCCTGGTGCAGCCCCTGACTGGGTTACTCAGACTGGTTGGGAGGGAGTCTTAGGATGGTCTGAGAAAAGAGACTGAATCAAAGAGTCACAGGCAGAGGTTAAAAAGTGGAGACAAGCCATGTGGAGGTGAGGGTAGGTGAGCCTGTGCCACTTTAAATGTGTTTTATTCTTCCTGTAAACCTGAAAGGGAATTCCTGTTTCACTCTCTGGAGCTGAATCCCTACTAAAGCTTCCATTTGATAAAGTGGGAATAACATCACCTTGGTTAGTAGTGGTGTGGTGGAAACAGGTTCATTTGTGTAGTGAAGTAGTAGTGTGATAAGTAACATCTAAAACTGTGGGGGATGCAGAATGTTGAATTTTAAACCAGGTGAGAGACCTTCATCTGTCTGATCTCAACAAGACAAAAATCCTGGGGACAAAATAAATGTTTTATTAAAAAAACCCCCAAACAAACTAGCAAAAAAACAGAACCAAAATACACACCCCCCCAACCATCTAATACACACAGGACATGGGAACTTAGTAATGGACAGACTTGCAGATTCATTCTGGGGGACTTTTTTTAGTTGTACTTTGTACTGGGAGAGGCACCAAGAGTCAAAAGCTTCTCTTTCCATAAGCTGTGTTAGAAATTCAACTTAAAATATGCTGCAGATATAAGAAAGGTTAAACACTTGGAATATCTGAATATCTCTTATCTTCATGGTACAACAATTTATTATCAAGTCCTGCACCTGGAGACAGAGAAACAAATAGTGCTGTTTCTGTTTTTCTGTTGGTGGACTCTGATTTCTGTCTGGTAACTGTTCCATATGGCTTATTACTTTTACTACCTTTTCCATATTAATAACATCCTTGCTTCTCTGACATATATTTCTTATGAGAGCTGTCAATTCCTCTTACCCTCATCAGGGAACAAGTCTGGCAAACATGTTTATGCCCTGGATCAGATGCCAGTCCTCCAGAGCAAAATGAAACTGAAGTTGCCACAGCTGGTGTCTAAATTTGCTGACACTGCATTCCCTTGGGAACAAACCGATTTACTCAGTCTAGAGACAGCCTTGTGCAGCAGAGAACCGAGCCCAGGTCAGGAAATGGACAAGGCAAGACTGAAGCAGGATGTTGTGTGGTAGGTAGAGAAGAGAATTTAAAGGAGAGCCCAATCTCACTGGCACAGAGGAAAGGATTCCTCAGCTCCTCTTTGGAGTTAACAGATGAAATGTACCCAAGGGCAAAGACAGACACGTTTGGATTTTAGACTATCTCTTACACTTTGTTAATGGACTAGACTCCTTCTAGCACCAAACTGTGAAACCTTTGCAGACATAATTCCAACAGTTTCTTTACAGTACAGCAGTTATGGTGATTGATATGGACAAATGTGCTCTTGAAAGAGCAATAACGAGATGATACAGCTCAATATTAAAGCAAATGCATTCTGAAAATCGATTTCTGAGGTGAGAACTGCAAGAAAAATCATGCAACTGTGTCTTTGAGCCTAGCTCTCTCATTTTTGCCTGACTTTGGTTCTGCAAAACTTTTAGCAGTGACCTCAGCCACACTGGTGTGGGTTATTACTCTCTCTCTGAAGGCTGTACTGTGACAGATGTGCTTACCTGCTTACACCAAAAGGTTTGGAAGTTATAGTGTATTTTGCTGTCTGGTATATTTTCAGAGGAAGTAAAAATGTTCTGGAACATTTCCTCTTGATAGCAATATCAAGAGAAAAATGTGAATCCATTAGGGGGACATAGATAAAAACTTCTCACCAAAAACTTCTGTGAGCAAAGGAGTAGAGAGCAGACACTTACTGCAGAGAAAAACAAAATAGGCAGATTTAGACTGAACTGTGAGTCTGACCCAGCAAACCAATCTGAAAACACATTTTCCAAGTATTCACTTGGCACTATAAACAACCAGTGCAGATGACAAATCTGTGACCAGTTCTGTGTAAATCTTGGTAAGCAGGGAACTGATCTACAGCAGTTTTCTCATTTATCATCAGTCGCTTTCCAAACTTCAGTACCTCTGAAAGATTGCTAACCTCAGGCTGCTTTCCCTCCAGTGCTGAGTTACTTGAGGAGGAATGTGGTGGTTTTCACTGGTATTTGTGCAAGATGAAATCATCGTTGCAGGCTTGGTGAAAATGTCAAGCTCTCCCTTTCGCCTGGAGTTTCTGACAGCTCCGGCTGTACAGGCTGCACCCCCCTCTGCTGGAGGGAAAGACGGTGCTCGGCAGGGGAGCTGCCTTGGGTTGCCGGTGGAAGACACAAACCACGCTCTTTTCTTTTCAGCGAGGGCTGTCTTCTCCCGCTGGCTGGTGAAACCCAGTGTGAGGCAGAGGATGCTGTCCCCTACGCCTGGCAAAGCACGTGTGCGGTTTAACGACCGTATTCTGCTGGCCTGGATTTCTTACTCTTGTCACTGAGAGATTCTTCTCTCTCAAATACTGTCTTTTACCTGATGCTTTGTCATGCTGCTGTCTCTGAACAATGAGCATATATCTGTAGTGAGCTAGCAGCAGTATTTCCTACCTCTGTGCCTTTCAGTAACCTGACTAGATTTCTCTGGTGATTACATACTACTATACCTTTAGCCAAGTCATGGAAAGAAGATTTTCTATTCTTTCTGTCTCCTCAATGCATCTGGGTTTGTTTGGAGCTGCAGTGCTCCAGGATTTATCTAGCACTAATCAGTGATAGAGAAGACAGAAGCATACTCAGGAAATAGGAGAGTTTATTTTAAACTCTCAAGAAGCTCATGTGCACTTCAGGAAAAAGCAATGCAACACGGGTCACCAAAATTTACCCACTTACCAGATACTGAGCTTGCAACAGGTGGGTCTGACTCCAGCAAGACAGCAGGTAGTTTTGGAGGTGACAAGCACTGTAGATTTGTCCTTTGTTCTGGCTGTACTCACTATAACTGCCAGGGAAAAACAAAGTCACACACACAAAAAAGACAGCATCAGGTTTCTGTTTGCAGAAGGATCTTTAGCCTGCTGGAAGAACGAGCATGTTAGTACCCACTAACCCATCATCAGTTTTCTGATGAGGGTACTTCTAGCTGGGAAAGGTGGGGACCCCTTCACACGAGCTGTTTTTCCTGATGCATCCAGGATGCATCTTTCCTGATGCGTTTCCAAGAGCATCCATTGCAATTGCTGATTCATCATTCACTGTGTCCACAGTTTCCTATTCTGTGCATTACAGCTGATCACTGAATGTCTGAGGATGGCTGAAATTCCTGCACAGGGACTAATGCTAAAGGAGACAAGGCTAAATTGCTAAAGCTACCTGTTCTTTTGATTCAGACCAGAAAGCTCTAACTCTTCCCTGTGGGATAAAAGAGGGGAAATCACAGCAGGACAGTGTATTTAGGAATTGGCACCAGAGACTGAATCAGGAGAATGTGGCCTTAACGATCAGATTTCTTGCTTTTGTTAGTACAGCTCTAACCATTGGATTTATTTTAATGATGGTGTTTTTCATTAATGCTGTGCTACACTCAGCAAAGCAAACTGGGCTGGAATCTATTGCCCTTCCATCACATCTCTCAGTTCAGGCGTTAGAAAATGGGAAATAATAGGAAAACGGTGTCTTTTGACCAGTGATGTGCCATAGCCTGACACTGAGACTTCTTGGAGCTTTCCTGAGTGCACTGAAAGAAAAAATTCTGCAGCATTGAAATAATTGTGGAGCAATCTCTTTAACCCCTGCTGGCTTTCTGGTGTTGGGAACTCACCTGACACATATTGAGTTCTACTGGAATATTGCCATTACTTTACTGAAAACTGGACCGGACAATTTTTTTTTCTTAACATCCCTTTTGATAAATAGCCTCAGAAATTGAGAAATGAGAGCACTCTGTGCCTAATTACAAGTGAATCAGCACTTCTCACAGGGCCAGTGAGATGGCTGTGAATTACAAGAACCCTTTAACTGCCTGTTCTGGCCAATTGCACTCTGTTAGTGAGGGATCACCTGAAAAAATCAGGAAGGGAGGGAAACAATAATCATTTCTACAAAACTTGACAAGTGGATGATCAACCCGATCCAGTTTGAAGTTACCTTTCTTTGAGCAGAGTTGGGTGAGGCACTCCTGAAGCTTGAGCTCCTCAAGGATTCAACAAATTTTCCTGGAAAACTTCTCAAGCTAGGGACAGTAAACTTTTTTCTTTCTTTCCCTCCCTCTAAAACCTCTTTCATGACCTTTAGTTGTATTGAACAGTGGAAAGAGAGAAGAAGGCCAGGAGCTGTCTCAGATAGCCAGGTTCAGCTCAGTTCTAGGCTGGGGAAATGATAAACCTGGCTATGATATTTCAAAGAGCTCAGAGTAAGTTTGTGTTGGGGATTTGTTTTTTTTTTCTCACCACCCTTCTTGGAAGCTACTCTGGAAATACTTTGCCTACTAAGCATCAGCCTTACCTTTTCATGGTAGTTTGCAGGTCGTTTGCAGAGAAGTCCCTGAGGGGAAGAGCTCCGGTTACAAAGGCGGGAAAACCGAAGGCGGGAAGCGCGGGTGCGGATGGTGCCTCAGTCATGTCCAAGGGCGGGAAGCGCTGAGCCTCTGAGGGGAGGCAGCTAGGACCCAGCGAGAGCAGGGTCAGCAGTAGTGGATCAGTTTAAAATGCAGTGTAAATGCCATTTCAGCGAAGACATGGAAGAGAAGGGTTCCAGAGTGGAGGATTATGCTGGGGGAGTGGGAAAACTGAAGGCGAACGCGCAGGACAGACTGTGCCTAAGCGCGGCCCAAGGGCAGGAAACGCTGAGCCCCTGAGGGGAGGCAGCTCTGACCCGGGAAGGGCAAGGCCAGCAGTGGTTTGAAACCGTCGTAACCACCATTTCAGCGAAGGCTTCTGGAGTGAAGATTGTTTGTTGTTGTTGTTTGTTTGTTTGTTTGATTATATTTTTTTTAGCGTGGGAAAACTGAAGGCAAAAGCTCAGAAGGAGACAGACGGTGCCTCAGCCTGACCCAAGGGCAGAAAATGCTGAGGCCCTGAGGGGAGGCAGCTGTGACCCAGCGAGGAGGAGGCCAGACAAGAAGCTGCCAAACCCCGACATGTACCCGAGCGCTCTCCTGGCTCGAGAGGTGAGCTCAGCTAGCAACCATTGCCCTAACAGGAGGCCTGACGCTGTAGCAGTAGTACAGAGGCAGCGAATAGGAGCAACAGAAATGCTGAGGGACTTGCAAGCTTGACACAATGGTCCTCAAAGGACTACGTTCCTGCAGCCGACATCATTCTCAGTTTTGCTGGAATCACTCAAGCGGTTCCCAAAATAAAATCTTGATGGAAGTTTCTTGCAAGGCTTCCCTGCTACGTAGGAAGCTGCCAGTACCAAACTGTCGGGTCTAGAAGAGAGCTTCAAAGGCCGTGCCAACACATGAAAATATGTCACCACCTGTAGTATCTGCACTTCAGTCTCAGGATCTGCAGTTCAGAAAGGACTGGTGCCAGTTTGGTGAGTGATGTATGTGTGGTTCTTTGCTCCTTAGCCTTTTTCCTGCTATTCCTTGTAAAGGATTACTTTGAGGAAGAGAGCATATTGAATTAATCCTTTGAGGAAACTGCATTTGGAGTGTTCATTCACTTAGTAAAGCAGAGTCTGTCTTTAACTTTTCTTCAGCACAATATTAGAGAGAAGTGAATGAATTATTGAATGAACTATCTCCAAAAGTTCCCTGAGGCTTATATCATCCTGCACTTACCAAAAGTATGATGCCTGCTGTGCTCAGATAATGCATTTACAAAGCTTTTAAAAATATTTAAGGGTGAACTGTGTAAGTTTTCTATTTCCAATTAAACAAAGCATTGACTTCTTGTAGAAAAGCCTTTTAAGAAGCACAAATTGTTTAAAATAATTTTGGAAACTTGTTCCCAATTCCCCACAGCCCTCTCTGTTCTTTGACCTGATTTTTTTTCTCTGGTGTCATGTTGAATAAGTCAGTTTATCTTGAGTTTGCCACCTCTGATTACCACATGCTGTTCAGGATACAGTGTGTACCTAGAGATCCTGTGGCTTGGGATGTGGTGAAATTGATGGTTGCTGGAAGGTGTATGGGGTGCTAAGGAAAGGCACTTTTGCCATGCTTTATGGACTCCCAGGAGGGTTGGTGGGAAGAGCTGCTGGAGATCTGCAATCTAACCTCTTCATGCTATGATAAGTGTGGCTGCACCTTTCCATTGTTTCTCTGTGTTGTGTCCTATTCCAAGAGTGTGGCTCGTGGTTGCCTGTAACTGACCTAAGTGTAGCTATTAGATGTTTCCTCTACCTCTTCACTGACTGCTAGAGTGCAGCTTGCAATGCTTTTCCAAGCCATGTGCTGCTTGACCAGTGCTATGGATAGGGTGGTGAGTGTTGACTCCTCCAAAAGTTTTTGTTCTTTTCCTGTAGCTGTTGCATTTCAGACTCCTACTCAGAAAGGTTGGCCCCAAAACTGACAATAAAGTTTAGCTCAAAGCCTCAAATTGTCTAACCAAACACCCTGCACATGTGGTTTCAGGGTCCAATGATCTAGGCTAGATGTTGCTCCTTGGTGAAATTGGAAGTCAAGTGTGTGACAGTGACTGAAAACTAGCAGTGATTTCATTAATATTGGTGTAACCCAGACATAAAGCTTAGTGACTGACCCTGGGTTTTCATTTAAGCTGGATGTTCAAACAGATTGATTGATTGGTTCAGGCCTTCTCCCCCTTTTTGTCCTGTTCTTGCAGAATGAGCTGTAAGTGTTTGAAAGGTCAAAACTTGAACTGCTTTGCTGGAAAGGTTGAACATGTATGTGGTCCTGGAGGTTAACTACAGCAGCTGTTGTGCCATCCAGTGGGAACTTTGACCTTAATACTCTAAGGCTTTTTCTCTGTTCTAAGGGGTGGTAGGGGCTGTGACTAATTCCTGCTGCTGTGGAAGCAGCAGGTGCAAGGAAACACTTTCTCCTTTATAGTCATGGGCTGCTCCTTGAGCCATAACCAGGTCTCTTGTGTCAACATGTTGCTTGCATCTGCTGGGACTGCTCTCTCCTGTGAGCAGGAGAAGCAGCTCGTCTGTTTAAGGCAACAAAAGATGCTCTTACAGCAGAGGTAGCAACAGTGATATTAGAGCATGTGGATTTAAGTTAAAGGTAAATGTGACTTTTAAGAGGCTCTGTTATCCCAGCTCCCCAGGGCAAGTGACTAAATGACTGCATGACTAATAAATAATTTTCAACCTAAATTGAATAATAAATCCCATCACGTATAATCTAATTTTTTGTTCTATATATATTCTGTAGTCACTCTGTTTCTTGCCATGGTCCATCAAGTTGCAAAGATATCCACTACAAACAGCTAAGAGTCATTTGCCTTGATTTAGGGTTTTCATCTGCTGCACAAGATGGGAAATTAATTAGAATGAGTGTTCACACTTCAGGGGAAGCAGGTCTGAGCTGACTGAGACACACAATGACAACTTCCAGTTTGTAAAGGGCAGCCTTCAGATGACTATGGCTTTTGGCTCCTTGAATGAGGAGCCCAACCCCATTTCCACAGCCTATATTTAATAGTTTGCTACTGGGAACAGTGGAGAAATGGGAAAAGGATGCTTCATGCACAGGGATTTTTCATTGCTTTTGTGCACTGTTGTCATTTCATTCCTAAAGGAGTAGAATTAACGAGTCCTGAAGGTGAATAGGATCAGAAACATCTATGGGAAAGTCTCCAATCCCTCTCTTAATTCTGGAAACATCCATGACAGTATGATGGATGCTTAGCTCTCCTCAGACTCTGGTTCTGCTGTGAGCATGCAGGTTTGGCAGTCCTGCTGATGCTTGGATGTCAGTCAGCACCTTTCTAAACTCCTCTGAGACTGTTGGCATTGCAGTCACTAAAGACCCTGAGGTAAAAGTGTGAAAGGGAGGGATCTCCACAAGGCTAGTGATAAAATTGATTTGCTGATAAGGAAAAGATGAGTCTTGAAGTGAGAGGATGGGACCAGAAAAGGTGTCTGTACCTTCAGAGACAACAAAAATGTGTTAGAGAGGAAGAAGGTGAAAAGAAGTGTGTGGTAGATCATGTGGATGTCTTTGAATATAGGAAAAGCCTCACTACATTGGTTACTGCTTTCTCACCTAAGGTGATTGAGTGAATACATCTGGAACTGGCTGCCCTACTCAAGCAGAACCTGCTGAGGAGGTAAAAAACCATCACAATTTGTTATATCCTGGGTGGCAGAAGCAGTTTAAATTGTGTTCGTCTTGGGGTTCAGAAGGCCATGGTTTACGTAACATAAAGTCACAGTTCAACCCATTCTAAGCAAGTCTTCATGTTTTATTACCAATTTTTGGCTCTTCATTTAGCTTTCAGATATTAGACTTTGGATGAAGACTTGATATGTTTATTTGGCAACCAGACCTTTTCTGTGAAACACCATTTAACTGAACCCCCAGTTTTTCAGTGCAAATCGCTTGATACCCGGGTGCCCAGGTAGGAACTTCTGATGTCCCACTGTGCCTGTTTCATTTGTGACCCATAGGGTTCCTCAGAAAGCTGGATAGCTTCTAAGTCATTCATAGGTACCTGAGCTTTGCAAAGACAGCCAGAACTATCTAGAGATACTTTGCAAATAAAACACGTGGGCTCGCTTTAAGGAGGCAAAAGACACTCCATAGACTTTCTGCCAACTTTGGGGTAGTGAGGAATATTTGAAAGCCAAACTATCACTGTCACTCAAGGTGTGTTTTTACCATCTATTCTGGAAGATTTTGGAGTTGTAATTTGAAGGTGTAAAGGAGGCAGCTCTGGCAGTGAAGCAGGGACATCAAGACTCTTACGACACACAACTCCACGAGTGCCAATTAATCTGAGCAGCAGGGGTGGTGAGATAGAGATCTCAAGGGTGTTGGCAAGTTGCCTTGCAACTCACCAACCTAACAGCACTTGAGAAAGGAACATCCATGTTCCAGTAGGAGAAATGAGTGCTGGGGGGGGCCATTTATCAACAGTGATTTCCCTGGACAATCATCATCTGCATTTCCTGGGAAATGAAGATGATATGTTGTTGTAAGTCTTCTGTTAGAGCCTATCAAAGCTAGTGTTCCTCAAGGGTTATCTCAGGGGGAGGCACAGCAGTGCTGATGTGAATCCAGGCATCAGGTTCCATGTATTTTTTCCTGTCCAGCATCACTTTTTTCGTAGCAGCTCAGATTTCACACTTTTTTTCCCTAGTATTCATCATATTCTGGATCTGCTCCACAAAATTCTGCCTCTCTTGAAGGCAAAATTGCTCTTCACTTGCCCTTATGTTGCTAGAATTTCACCTGAGGATATGGGCTGTGCTTATCTCTAAGGGGAGCTTCCTATTATTGGAGGGACCCAAGTAATGCAAGAGGGTACTGCTAGTATCAAGCAGGAGCTGGGCTAGAGACCTCCAGCAGTCCATTCCCACCTCAGGGCTGCAACTTGCTGCTAGAATAGTTGAGTCCATGACAAGAAAAGAGTAAGCTTTCTGTCCTTGGACAGAAATAGTGAGATGATCTGCTCCTGATAACCACTACAGTAAGTCTGGTGCTGTACACTGCAAATGAGATCCTGTGATGACTCTATTTGCTCTTGTGGAGAACTTTGCCAGATCTGGCAATGCTAAAGGAAGCAGGGAAATGAACATATCTGCACTGACTGGGGCTGTTTTGAATTAACTTTCTATTTCTTTTTATTTCCCTGAGGCGAGGTCACATGGAGGCATTGGAAAATTTCAAGGCAAAGAAACTCAACACCTTAAACTTTGTATAAAATAGAGTTTTATACACATGAAAGCCTGGGACATTTGGCAGTCTGGCTAATCTCTGAGCAATAACTCAGGTTTAAAATGCTTTCTTAGAAAATCTGAAGAATTTAATTCTGGCAAAGTGATGTCAACACACTGTCAGTTGCCTCTTGGTGGGTAATTACAGGAGCAATAAATCTTTTTGAACTCTTAGATGCGAGCTACATCAAGGGGAGAAGGATAAAGTGTTGAAGTTGTTAAAAGCAATCCATCTCCTGACTTGGAAAGATGGGAATCTGGCAGACATGGCAGCTGCCAGGTCATCTATTAGCACAGTGCATCCAAGAAGCTACAAGCTTCGTGCAAATAGCTTCCCTCTGTATGGTGAAGCCCAAGTGGTTTGGCTACAGCCGTGGAAGAGACTCGGCATTTGTAATGCTGAGATCTGTCCTTTTGCAGCATCCCTGCAGCTCAGCTTGTCTGGTGAATAGATTGTAAAACTAGAGCTGGGAGAGTTGTTTAGAAGAAGACAAAATGGAACTTCTAACTAAGCCACCTGTGTAAGTGTAATAATATCATGCTGTGGTCATAAATATTCATCTTGAA
The DNA here is from genome assembly GCA_013399015.1 of Galbula dea. Classification (NCBI taxonomy): domain Eukaryota; kingdom Metazoa; phylum Chordata; class Aves; order Piciformes; family Galbulidae; genus Galbula; species Galbula dea. The sequence continues at coordinate 443,014 of VWZX01010698.1, read as the reverse complement.
CTAGATGGAAGTCAGTGCGCTCCGTGAGGTGTGATGGAGAAGGCAGATTAGTTTCTAATTTGAAAAGTACTCTGGTCACACTCAAGATACATTTTTTGCTTTCATGTATGGTAATAGCACTTTTTCATGAACCATGCAGAAGAGTCAAGAAATCTGGAGGGGGGATTGCAGGCCTTTCTAAACACTATCTTACATTTTTAGTATAGTTTCCAGTCAGGGGAGTTAGAGGACATAATGTGATTTTTTTTTTAGCTGTTCACCTGTCTGCTTGCAAGCTCACAGCTCTTGAATCCATTTGCCAAATTCAATGAGATCTGACCAAAGGGAACAGACCTCAAAGCTGTCAAATTATATCCCAGTTACCTCCTAGCTGCTACTTTGCTTTCTGGATGCTTAATGAAAATTGGCATTTACATGGACGTAATAGCTCCTTTTGGGCTCATATTTGGTTGAAAAAATGCTAAAAGCAGTGCTTGCCCCTCCTAAGTCATCTGTCCTATAGAAGCTTTTCAAAACATTTTTTTTTTTCTCTGAACAATAAGTTTTCCAGTCTTGGAAATTTCTAAAGTAGCTTTTGTAATTCACTGGTATTAATCATAGATGGGACTATTCCACCCTTATGGTGCAAGGGGGAGGGAAGACCTTTATTTAGCTGAATGCTGATTTTTCTTCCCCTTCAAGAGCTGTATTTGTTGTGTTTATCATGTATTGTCAAAAAAGTAAGCTAGAGAAATAGGCACACAGGAAAACAGTGAGCAAAAAAAGGAGTGGAAATCAATGTTGCTAGGGCAACTTTCTCATGGTTTCCAAAGATATATATTTCTTAAATCCTTGAAAACATTAGTCATACTCTTTAAAAATGCATTATTTTTGTCTATTAGTTTGGAGTTTGCTTTGCCATAGCATGGAAGGCATGAAAGAAGACGACCTCTTTGGGAGGAAGGTTGATCTGTAGTGAGGTCTCAGGGCTGAGTTTGCAGTTAGCCAGGACTGCAGCAGCCTGATGTGCCCATAAGGAACAGGAATGTGCTGAAGCTGTGTGGACTGAGGTGTCGTTATGCACCAGGAGGTGCTGCTTCATTATGATCCCAGTAAGAAAGGCATTCAGATGCTGGGAAGTGTAAATTAATGCTGTTTATTAGAGGGCAAAGTGCTGTAAAGGAGAGGATGGTAGAGATAATGCTGTGTCCCTTCAGATACTGGGAAACCCTAGCCGTGTGGCACTAAGTGGGACTCTTCATAAGAGCACAGTGTGCCTTGCAGACCCTATTCATAGTTTGGTCATTTCAGCTGTTATATTGTTTTCTTACAAGAAAAAGAAACCTCCATGAATAATTTCTACCATCAAATAAAAAGGATGTTGCCATGAGAACTTCTTGCTGCACTTTTAGGTAAGGGCAAGGCCACAGAGGTGCATAGCTGATGATGCTGTATGGGAGCTAGCAGCAAGCTCCTCTGTCCCTGTGAACTGGTGAAGGTTTTCCTGTGGCTGAGGGTCATGTGCAGCATATCCTGCAGGCCACACTGGGCATGCAGCACAGCTCAAGCCATGCCCACAAGGGCCAGCTGTGATGAGGAGCAAGGGTTTCCAAATCAGGACCCTGAGATGTGCATCCCTGTAGTGATGGCTGTGAGAACAAATTGTGAGGGGCACAAGGGAAAGCCATTTGGGCAGGCTCTTCCTTTGCTGTTGCACTCTAGGGAGACCCTGCAGACCAGAAATGTTAGTTTTCATGCTGAAAACAGTCCAGAATGTGCCATTCAACCTTTGCATTCTGGTTTTGCAGAAGCAGCTGTGATTCTGTGACTGCAATAAAGCTGTACTGGTTATTAATTTATTGTCCTCCCAGATACTTAACCTACAGCAGCATTTCCAGTATGCCTTACAATTAAAGCAGTTTTCATTCATGACAGTTTTCATCTTCCTCCAGCATGGTTAAGTGCAGTTAGGAAATCACCAGTGTTCCTGCTGTGGCTGTGGGAATTATTTTTATTTTTGTTTCCCCAAACACAGAAGATTCTAAAGCCGCAAAAAGGGAAACATTTTGGAAATGGAAAACTGAGATATTACTTTCATTGGTAAAATTAGTTTGCTGGGTTTTTTTTGCTTTAATAGCAAGTGATTTTTTTTTTTTTTTACTTGAAATAATTAGCTTGCAGGAAAAATATAGGAAAAATTGTTGTGACTGAACAGACACATTTAATCCTGAAAAGGCAGTAGAGGTTTGGCATTTATCTGAATTATGTAACCAATCCCTCAGTGGAACTGACAAGATTTTCAGAAGCACGTCAGTCCTCCAATTCCTTGCAAATCCTCATGCTATGTACAAGGCCACAGACATTTGCAAAGCCACTGAAGATGATATGTGCCCTTTCCCTCAAATTTGCCCCTGCTCTGACCGGTAGATGTTCACAGACCTCTTCAAAGAGGTTTTGAAGAGTCTGCAGTGACAGAAACCCAAGTTGTCACTGATGAAAGTAAATCCCCTGCTGCAGTCACTGTATTGCAACAGGAACTGTACTGCCTCATCTCTCTGATTCATTCCACCTTGAATGTAGGTTTTTTTTCCCCAAGCTCACTGGATATGTAGAAATATGGAGCCAAACTACCTAGTAGCTCATAGTAGCAAAGCATCTTGCTCACCTTGCTCAAAATTTTGACCATTTGTTTCCTAAAAACAATTAGGCACAGTCAAGAAGAGATGCTGAAAACAGGAAGATTTAAGTTAGTGATGGAGACCATCTCTAGCCTAAACTATATGTATGTGAAAGCACTCCTAGCTACAGAGCACCAGGAGCTGAAGGCAGGGGCTGAAGGAATTTCAGAATGGCAAAAAGCAGACAATTGCTGTGCAGTTGCTGTACAGAAGAGTAGCTGGAATTACCTGTGAAATCTAAGGAAGAACAGGTTGCAAATAGGCTTCTTCCTGACTGTTTCAGAAATCAGAATATATGTGGTCCTTACAAACCCTGTTGTGCACAAAGAAAGCCCTGGTGATATAGGGTTGCCAGCTGCCCGCTGCCTCATGTGCTTGCTTTGGAGTTGTGGTGGGTTTGGGTTTTGTTTCCTGCAGGAAAGAAGTGTGTATGGGCCACCCAACCAATGTAAGGCTGGGTTTCCTGCTCTGAAAGGGAAGCTGCTACTGTAGGAACTCTGTGTGGCCTCTGCCTGCTCTGAATGGTGTTTGCACAGGAAACACTTTACAAAACCTAACTAAGACACAGCAATTCCCAGGCATAACCTCCAGCTTTTTCTGTAGCATACCCAAAAGCTTTGTAAGCACATGAGATGTTGAGACAACAGCAGGAACAAAATGTTAATGCAACCTTGAACATGTAGCAGATTGCCAGTTTTTCTGTAGGCTTTGGAGTGGTGGGCTTCAGAAATAATGTTACTGGTAAATGTGGTCCCTTCCAAGGCTGAGACGTTCCTCCTGAAGGAGTGAATTGTCCTTGTCTGCTGAATGAGTTTATTTGTGAGTGTGAGTGCTCAGCCAGCCATTTGCATCCTGGCAGCTGGTCGCCTGATATTAGCCCTGCTGCCTGGGTGGTGCTGGAGGGTGGCAAAGAGAATAAATGGTGAGGTGTGCCTCAGGTAAACAACTCTGATTAGAAGTCATGAGCTCTTGCTAGATATCTGGACGCTTATCTTGATCTATAGTATAAGTTGTGACTTGTGGTGTCATAGCAGGTATATATATTCATAAAAGTCATCCAGGAGCAAGTCCTACAGTTCCTCTGTTTATTTATACATTGTTAAGTTACAAGAACTTGTCCCACAAAATTGTGAATAATAGAAACATGAGGAAACTTGGGATGTGGCTTTGGGAATTTATTCCTTTCAAGAGCTCCAAACTCCCTTCATCTGGCTGATTTGGAGGGAAATTCCCACTCTTCATGCAGGGTGAGGCACAGGCAGCTAACAGCCAGACTGTGTCTGACATGGCCAGGTTTGACAACCTCGGTCTTTGTGGGGTTTTTAGAGAAAATGTGGGCTGGAATATAATAGTTCAGTTCAGGTCACCTCTTAGCCTCCTCTTCTCCTAACTAGAGAAACCCAAATTCCTTAGCTGCTCCTCATAGGACATTCCTTCCAGCTCTGTCACCAGCTTTGTAGCTCTCCTCCTGGGCACATTCAAGGATCTTAACATCCTTCTTAAATTGTAACAAATCTCCAAACGAGCTCTAAAGCGATGTAGACAATGGCAGGAGGAATTTCTCCTGTCCCTACAGCAGGAGACAGACAAAGCCTGGGCTAGCAGGCTTCTCTGTGTGTACTTCCATAGCGCAGGGCACATGAGCAACAAAACATGGGGGAGGAAGGTATTGGAAGGATTTTATATGAGTAAATGTTGATTCAGTCAGGTAAAACATGAATTTGTTTGTGATGTGAATGGAGTGATGTTACATCTGCCTGGGAAGAACAGATTTAGGAAAAGAAAAAAGGTATTTTAGCTTTCCTGTGTGCAGCTTCTAGTCCCACAGTGACATGGATTTAGCTGAACTGGCAAGATACAGCCACGGCTTAGCTCTGACCTGTTTTTTCAGGGGTAATTTGGCATATCTGAAAGATGGAAAGAGATCCTGTGTTACCTCATTTCTCTCTGGGAGATTGATGCTGAGCTTAAGTTTAACTTAAGATGAAAACATCTGTTATTCTTCAGAGTAATATGTTCTGATAGCCTCCAATTGACTGAGGATCAGACAGTTCAGAAGACTGAAACTGAAGGCATTTTAAGTCATTACTGTTTATACTTGGAGCAGAAGTAACTTGTTTCTTACTCTTAGGAGTCATGACTAGAGGTAATAAAATCTCATTCAGAATGTGGTGATGCTTGAAAATGCATTGTAGATGTTCAGACCTTTTCAACAAAAAAAATGAGAAAAGGATATTACAGACTGGTTCTTATGAAAAATTCACATTTGCCCTATTAGCTGACTGGAGCCTAAAGCACTGTCTGTAATTGGTATTGTTATGCTAATTCATTATTTACATTGCAGTTGTGCCTGAAGATCTTAAGCATGCCTTTGGATCTTACTGTGTTTGGTGCAGGCACATGGGAAGTAACGAAGTGAAATGTCATTTCACAACTTGTTTTGCTTTTCCTGCTCCCTAGCTGAGAAGAGAGGGCAGAGGGTAGGCTATCCCTCTGGCAGTCATGTTGGGTGCTCCCAGTCCTGCCTTTATGGAATTAAATTGTGGGTTTGAATGCTTCCTCTGAGGGGCTGGGTGCTGTGTGCTTCTTCTCTGTCTGAGGTAGCTTCGTTTGAGTTGACACTGAAGTGCTAGCAAAGGTCTAGCTGAGCTGGTTCCCTGACTCCAGGGCTGATGTGAATCAAAGCTAGGGTGGCATTGTCTGCTTAGCCAGCTCAAAGCCTGGTCTTCAATGCAAAGAGAAATGCTCTTAAATACAAAATGTTTCCTGTTGCCAGTTTGAATCCTTGTTCTGGCACCTGTAGCAGAATTGGGAAGCTCTTGGTTCAGGGTGTCCATCTCACATCAGCAGAGGAAAGAAAAATATTTTTCAGTGCTATTGCTCATATTTCCTTTAGGATTAAGTTTTCAGAGGGCTAGGACGTTCCCTTCTGTGCTGGCATACGCAGATAGTGCTAACTGAAAAGCCTCTGACAGTTTGCCTTGTAGAACAGATATACATGGAAAATAATTTGCAAAGGTGGCAGCTTCACTTGCACAAGGCAAATGCCTCAGTGCTCACTGGAAGTGCTTCAAGCCTGAATTTTGAAAAGAATAAAAAAATATGAAATTATTTCTTTCAACAAAATTAGTAAGGTGCAGCCTCCTGCATCTGATATGCTGAGGCAAAAGATTGTTCTTGGCAGAAGAAAAACCCCACAGAAGTGGTCCCTAAAAGACAGTGTGCCTGCTCAGCCTCTTTTAGGTGGAGCTGACATGTCCTCTAAGGATTAGACACCCATATATGTTATATATTTGTTATGTATTATATAAGGAATCACAGACAGAATAAATATGAGGATTAAAAACCTCTGAGAGTGGGTATGTTGGTCACAGCCTCCTTGTACTTTGAAGTGGCAGAGCAAAGGAAAAGATACAGCTAAACCTTGTTTTCTGCATTTTGGTGATCCAACAAGGGTCTGGGACTGTTCCACTGACTTTGTCAGACCCTAGCTTCCTTGCAATAGCAAGGTCATGTATTTTCAGTGTACCACTTAAAATATTCTCCTTATCTCCAGCCTCTGAACTGTGGCTGTTCACAGTTGTCTGGGTTGCCACCCTGTCTTTCATCTTGGAGACCTCCTTATAAGGTCAGCTCTTCCCTGGGTACTATCACATTCGGATGTTTCTGCAGATTGCTATGGTCAAACTTGTCTGGCTCTTTTGTGTCTCCTGGCAAAAATAGACTTAAACCACTAATACATTGGAGCTGACTGGTTGCTTCTGTCTGATGGCTTTGCTCCTGCCGTGGCAGTGCCTGAAGTTTTGAAATGGCAAGTTCTTTCTCAAGCTGGCACCATCATCAGGTTCCTTTTGATGGAAGGAGAGGCAGTCAGGGTCTTTTGGCATCAGGGTGGTTCCCTGAGGGAGTGGTCCTGTGGTTTGCTGCTGATGGATGGAGCTTTTGGGGGCTGCCAGGATGCGTGTGCCAACTACGCTGCCATCCCATTCATCTTGGCTGAGGCAGTGAAGTCTCCCCTGCAAGGCTGATTGCTATGCCTGTAAGGGAATGGGGGAGCAGTTTGAATGAACTCTGATCAGGCACAAGTTTGAAGATCTCCAGTATTTATCTTCAGTTAGAAGACACACTGCTAGGAAATAACTCTTCCTTGTCATGCTCTGATGAAGGCCATGCCAGAGAAAAAAAGAAACAGCTCTATTCTATCCAAACTGCTGCACTTCCTCTCTCTGGCAGTCTGCTGCCAAGCACAATAAACCTTGTTTTGGTGTAGGCTGAAGCATCACAGGCAAAACCTGATTTCATTATTGCATTTCATTTGTTTTCTTGGCATTGACTTGTTCCTGTCAGGCTCCTCGATAATCCATTTTTCTTTTAATTTTGCTAGTTTTTTCCATCCACTTATGTTTACTTAGTGCCCAAATCAGTCTCCTGTTACCAGTCATTCATCTCAAGTCCTCCCACTTTATAGCAACTACAAAAGCCTTGGAAAAGTCACTTGTGTTTTATTTTTAAAGGTTATTTGCCAATAACAATGCAACATCAAATCTGCTTTCATACTTGGAGGAAATCAGCAAAATAGGTTATTTTTTCTCCCACAGATGAACTCCACACTTGCTATTTGGACTTCAGCTTTCTCCATGGACTCCAGTGAATATTTTCAAGTGCTCCAACAGCACTTGGATGGGGAGCCTGGTTTTCAGCTATGTTTCTTTTGCTTTGCTCTGGTTATGACAGCGGACGCATTCTGACGGGATTGCTTTAGATCAGAGTGATCCTACTACCACTAACTGACAGTTTAATTGATGTCTTGGCTTTCCTTTTCATACTTTTTGGCAGCAGCACCCCTTCTACTGCATGTTGTCTCATCCAGCACTATTAATATCCTAAGTTCAGCAGCACATACCTGCTATTCATTTCATTAAAAGAACATGTATAAATGAGCAAGCAATGGCATTTCTTTGTGGGGTAGCCATTGGTTATTTGTGCAGTCAAACATGTGGAGGTTGAAAGATTAGCAGGAAGTCAGTGAGAAGAAGAGGACATGCATTATAGTAGCATTACACATTGTACTGATAATTTTGAAAGGTTATTAGCTTCAGTTCCCTCCAAAGTTTTTTTAAGGAAATCTTTCCTTTTTTTTTATAATAGGAAAGAGTCAAAACTTTGGAACTGGGCCCACTTTGATGAAATTTGCCACTGAAACAGTAGATAGAGACAATGGGGGCCCTACAAACCTAATCAATAGATGGTTCAGTAGAAAAGTGAAATCCTACTAATATTCCTACCAAGGAAAAGCCTGGACAGCAGTTTTGGCCCTTTTTAGGCATCGGAGAATCTGTGCAAAGATTCCTGTCATTTCTCTGCTCCCAGAACCACTCATTTTCTCAGACAGCTTCTTTCCTTGGAAAGGCAGGAAACTGACTACACCAAAAAATGAACTGAATACCTTTTCAGTAGGACACATTGGTTTGTGTATATTTTAGTTAGGTTTTCAAACATTTAGGTTTTTAAATAGTCCTTCTGTAAATCTTTTTCTGAGGTTTGTTGTGTTTTTTTCTTGGCCTTTGGAAGGAGTTGGTTATTGTCTGTTTATTTCTTTCTATTTCTTTTCTCCCTATCTCTCACATCTAATTTGCAGCAGGAACCTCAACTCCTTTGAAAAGTTTTTTTTTTCTTTTACACCATATTCATCAGCAGCTTTTGTTTCTTCACGGGGTTTCCTCATGGTGTCCCTGACATTGCCCTGCCTTCGTATCATCTGTTTATGTTTGAGATAAACTGCTGTAGCTGTAGTGATAAAAAATACATTAATAGACAGAGTTTGTAGCCTGTTTGGTAATTTTTCTGGCTGCAGAGAGGATCATCTTCTTTCATGTGGCCAGCAGATGAAGCCACAGAGATGGCAAACATCAGGGAAGGAGGTTTCACACTGAGCACTGCTTCCTCATTGTCTGTCTAGCTGATTTTATTTCCCACGTGAGGCCAACAAATCCGAAATCTGGAGCATCTTGTCTCATGAGCAGTCTCAGCTGAGGATGGAGGATCAGGTGCTGTTTCAGAAATGAGAAAAACAGATGCTCCTGGAAGAACCTAGAGGCTGTGCCAGGCCTGCTGGCACTGTATGGTGATGTCCCATGAGCACTTCTCACCATGAGTCCTGCTTCTTATCAAATTTCTTATTTTTCCACAAAAAAGTAATGATGTGAGAAAGAACTCTTGGGAAAAATGTTCATTTGGCCGGAACATGCAGAAAGAAATGAGGATCTCTGCTCTTTGTGCCCAGGAGAATCAGGAACATGGACTCATGACATCTCCAAGAAGACAGCCATGATGTTGAAGTTGGCCCAGGATGATGGAGGGGAACAATTTCCATTGACTTCTTTGCTGATTTTGTTCTGCCTGAGGGTTGTCTCTGGTAAGAAGTAAACTTCTGTTGTGGACAGGAGAGGGGGAAGAGCTGAGGATATACATGGTTAGTTTCTGTGGATGCTTTTTAGGGATGGTATGGCATCAAGGGAGAGCTGTGCCCCAATTCACAGCTATCTTCCTGGGCAGCTAATCCCATGAACTAGGCAGAGGGCTGCTTATCAGCTTCAGAGGTGGGTTGCTGATCCCCCAAGGTTTTGCAGCATCATACTTTGAAAGGACAAGATCCAGTTGTTCCCCAGGGCCAGCTCTTACTCCAGTTTGTTTTTGCAGCTTTTTTTTAGGTGACTTTTTGGCAGGCCCAAAACAGATTGCCAGATTATCTCCCAAAGAAGAGCATATTTGCAGAGGCAGGTTTGAATCTCAACTTGTTTCTCCTTCCTTGTCTTTTTGGGACAGCTGGGGGAATCTGAGCAGAGAAACGTTTATCAGTAGCAAACTATCAAAGCCATTTCAGGGAGATGGAAACTATTTGTGGGTTGAATTTAGCAAGTGGCCTTGTCTGAGAAATCATTTCTACAAGTGCTAAAACACTTCCTTTTGGACAGAGCTTTAAGCAGGTTTCTTGTGTCATGCCATGCAAAATCAGAATGTGTAGTGATTAACAGTAGACAGACTGTGGGAGGGATCATGAGTTTCACAAAAACACAATCACACACCTCTTTCTGTGCCCCAGAATGAAGTTTAAAATGATTCTAAGCACTTAACAGGTTAGGGTATTTTTCAGGTCAGGTGTGCTTTAGCAGATTGATCCATAGCAAGTAAGTTCCTCCTTGTGAGGTTTTATGCTTCAAGCCATCTGCCAATGCTGCAGGAGCACCAGACTGTAAGAATGGAGGACTTGAGAAGACGAACTGAAGTTCCTCTCCCCACTCTGTAGTTCCAGTTTCACAGTTTTTCAATCCCATGACAAAAACAGAGTAGCTCAGAGCTCATTTTGTAGAGATTTCTTTGATTTTGTCAGTTTTGCCCATTAGATATTTAAGTGCCATGACCATATGGTACTCTCTCATTCATTCTGTTCCTGAGCTTTGTTTGTTTGTTCAGGTAGTCTGCTCAGCTGTTTACCTTGCTCAGACTTCATTTTCTTTAATACACAGGCTGCATTTAAAAAGGGAAAACAACTTTTCAACTCATTATTAAGAATTTATTTTTGAGCTATGCTTTTATAGCTGTATTAATATAATGTCCCCTCTGCTGTTCTTGTGCTCAGCTCCATGGCAGTCTCCAAGCTGGCAGCAGGTGAAAGCACTGCTAACACGAGCTGTGGCAGATGGGACCTTGCAAAGCTCTTCTGGATGTGCATACTTATCTCTCTTTGATTTGGCATGCAGTGTTCCCCTGGCAGATCAAATCTTGCTGCTCAGGTAGTTATTGTGTATTCCTGGAGGCCTCTCACAATAGGACTGGGCAGGTATCTAGTTAGGCTGCTCATGCTTTGAGCCTGACTGGCCAACCAGTTTTCCACCCATCTTGTGCACCAAGGTGGTACCTTGGTTGGATGAATGCATCTAAATCTAGGGGTGGGAGGTGTACAGCTTTGTGTATGGGACATGAGAGAAGCACCATTGTCATACTGCAGCCTGCTGAGCTAGATTTCAAGTACCAGGAACACCACTGCATCTCACTGCATGTTGCTTTCCAAATTTAGCCCTGTCAATACCTCCTGCATTAGCTCTGGTCTGTCTGTAGGCTAGGAGTGAGCCAAGGGCTGGGGGAGAGGATGGGGTGCCATGGGTGGGTGGTAGCTTACCCTGCTCTTCAGTGCCTAGCTGTCAGAGCCCAGGACCACTTCTCTCCCTACGTGGAACAGAGAAGAAACCATGCCCACAGTTAGAAAGATGTGTAGCTTGTTGGCTGTGCCAGGGTAAATGAACTCTCCCATTCCTGGCAAGGAGTGCAAGAAAATCAGTGCTTCAGTGGAGGAAATTAAGTGTTTCACTCATATTTTTCTTGTCTTTCAGCACATGGCAAATAATGAAATGTTTATAAATAAAGCGACCCTGCTAAGCAAGCAGCTCAGGCTTGTGTTAGGAAGAAGAGATAATTTCTATTCACAACAGAAAACACCCTTCAGCTCCCCTAGATCGTGAGCTTCTCTGGGGACAGCATCACCATATCACTGTATATGTGTCTGATTGGTATTTGGGATGCAGGTTCATAGATGTGAGGATGGGAAATCCACTGTTCAATGGTGGAAGGACAAGAATATGATGATTAGGAATAGAAGGGATTACCTTTTTTGTTTTTCAATGTATTTTCTAGGCATGTGAAATAGACCAATACCTATCCAGAATGTCCTCACTTTCTCATTGTGCTAGAAAGTGACATTTATCAGCATGGCTGAGCATTTAGAAAGTCTGTTAATGGAAACAGCATGCAACTGTAAGGAGAAGATCTTCAGCAACATGTGCATGAAGCTTTTCTTCCATTGAAATGCTGCTTCAGGCAAGAAAGTATTGCTTGATTAGTTTTTTGGAGAGAGGTTTTCATTCATAATGAGAACACACATCTCAGCCACTGTTTTAGAGCATAATGTGACTATGCTCTAAAATGAATACAGAAGGAAGCCAAAGCCAGGAAGCTGTCAGGGCAGCATAAAACAGCATCAGATCTTGATAAGGTGTGGGCTGCCCTGTCTCATGATAGCGTTTAGGCTCGATGAGAGGCACGTGCTGTTCAAGACTCACTGGTATCACCAGAGCAGTCATTCACATAGCAGACAAAAAAAGGGCTATTGCAGCACAAATTCTGGGAAATCCACCCTCTGCCTTCTCTGTGCTGCTTCCAACCTGCCACTCAGAGCTCTGAAAAAAGGTCCACCTCTGCTTCTCCATAATTTTTGCTGAGAGGTGTGAGAAGGACAGCACAGCAGTACAGGACACAGCAACCTGAGTCAAGGAATTAGCACGGCAGCATCTTTAGGCATTTGGGAAACTGTCAGCCCATTGGGGAAAAAATAAACTACATAAACGTGTGCTGGATAACAACAGAGGAGATAAATTACAGAGAAGAGAGAAGCTGATATAATTATTGTAAACAAAGCCAAGTATACAATTAGAGCTACTCAAAGCTTTTATTAGGGGAGAGCCAGTTAATCCAAGAAAATCCTTGTTCAGCTCTTTTTAAAAAGAAACCCAAAGATTTCTGTGCCAGAGAAGCAAGCTCTGCAGAGGAGCTGCTTTATCTCCAGTGAAATTTAGTAAGGGAGTAGAGAGCAAGATTGTTTTATTTCTGGAAGGTGTTTGTCAGGAGGAATAACTGGCCATCAGCTATTAACATCAAACCTAAGAGTAAGGAATAGCCAGGATGAAACAGTCACTCTTTGAAAGTGAAGCCTGCAATTTTCTTTTTCCAGGCTATCTGATCAGCTTTGCTCATCCCCTGTGGCTGCACCGTTGCTCTTCAGAACTGTGTGCCCAAACAGCGCTGAAGCATTCCGGGTGTCTGAAAAGCACCTTTATGATTCTGCAGAGGAACAGCAATGTGCCTGCCACAGAAACTCCATGCTGACCTGGCTGTGCTCCGCACCCCATTGGCACAAGCTGTCCTATCTTCTTACTACATTGCTTTCTAACCCTCTCCTAGAGGAGAGACTCTGCTTCCTGTGTGCACTTGTGTGTATGAAGGTGTGAGTACAGCAGCTGCAGTTGACCATAGGTCAGAGTGCAGGTGTGTAACTCTGTGGTCACTAGCTAAGATCAAGCCAACTGAACAATGAGCAGGTGACATGGCCTGGGAGCAAGGGGGGAAGTGTCTTTGAGGGCCATCTCTGGATGTGAGAGCACCCCTGTGTCTCCAAGGGCAAAAACACAGGGATTTGGGCTGTGGGGCCACAGGAGTTCTGGCCAGCTGCACGTATGTGACAGTGTGTACCAGCAGCCAGGGCAGGGCTACAGCCTTGGGGGCTCATATGGCCTCAGATATCAACAGCTAGGGAGACTGGGTATCTGAACCCAGATACTGGAGGGATACACCTGGTATACACATGCATGTCTGTTCTCACTAGGAGACCTTTATTCTGCTCAGCTAGACAAGGGTTTGAGGCAAGGCTGCTGATGCTGTTTGTGTTAATGTGAATGTCTGCTGTGACCTATGTGGCCAGCCATATATATAGATATATATGCCTGCGGTATAGAAATGTACTCTGTATGCATGTTCCTTCTGGGAAAATGCTTTTAGGCTCACTACTGTTTGGACCTGGGGGTGTGGAGCTGCAGCAGCCCTGCATCTTTCAGGCTGTTGAATCCAGCATGCTTTTTTTTCCCTTCAACAGTACCAAGATTCTACCTTGTCTGGGAAATCTCTGAAAACTAGGTAGTCCTTGCTGAACTCATTTGAGCTATTCCTTGAAGTCAGGTCTATTTCTTGGGCTGATATGGGTGCAGGTTAAAAAATAAACAGTTTCTAGAGCTGGTTGAGGTGCTTTACCAGGGGATCACAAGTTTGCTCCCTCTTCTCAGTCCGTAGATCCATCTTCCTTTCATGCAAGATACTTCAGGAAACTGTTGGATTGCTCATGATTTTCATTTTATGGAAAGCTGCACAAAGTGTGCTTTGGCTCACAGTCAGTGATCAAGATGAGAGTTTCTGGAGACTCTGAACTTCAGTGTGAGAAGTAAAAGAAATAAAGCATAAATGCAGTTCTGTGTCTTACTGAGTGACAGTACAATTTTTGACACTTCTTGTCATTTGATTAATGAGAAGGACATTTCTACTCACGGCAGGAATGGTGTCATAGGCTGAGTTTCCTTGATGCTCTGTCTAAAAACTCTAGATGTTTAAGAAAAACACTTAGTACAATTACTGCTGGTTGAGAACTTTTGGATGGTGTGTTTGCTGCCTGCAAAACTGAAATGTGATGTGAACTTATTTCTCAGGGATGAATATGTCCTGCACATCCCAGACCAGCTAAGACCTTGCTGAAGTTTTCAGCTCTCTGCCAGACTTTGCTGACACCTGCACTGTAAGGTTACAATTCTGCCACTGGCGACACAGAGCTGCTGCTTTCCTGAAGGCCTCAGGGAAAATAGAACAGATGTTTTGCCTTCTACAATGTCAACTCACTGTCCTGGTGACCAGAAATGCCCCTAAAGGCAGCTTTTCTTAAGCCTTGCCATTCCTGAGAGCAGTAGAGCTGAGAAAAGGGGAAACAAAACAAACCAAACCCAAAGAGATTCCCTGGTCTCCTCTGGCAGAGAGCAGACATCCTGAAAAATGGGTAGAGTCATCCTTTCTCTATTGTGTCCTTTGCTTGTAGGTCAACTCTGACATATGATTTACCATTAAATACCTGCTGCCTGTCCTTGAAGGGGGCTCTGAATTGCAAAAGGTACAAAACCATCCTGCTGAGGTAATCTTCTAGGCTATTCAGTGCAGCCAGCTGTCTTGCTGTACTCTCTCTCTTAGGACTTTTTGATTCAGGGTTGTCTTAATTGTGAGCCGGTGTGTGGTATATACAGCTGCCTAAATTGGGTACCTCTCAAGGAGGAAGAAGATGAATTGCTGCTGAGAAAGGTGGTTTTTTGGAAGCCACAGGACTGTGTTTGCTCTTCTCTCTCTCTCTCCCAGCAGCTCTGAGGGCTGTTGAGCCTTGAAAGCATTGTGAGCTCTTGTGAAACTGAACAAGAAAACACCTCTGAAGAGCTCTTGGGAACATCAATTCTAAGCCTTTGCCTGGGCAGCAGGTCAAATGTCAATTTGGGACTTTACTATTATGTCTTTCTCACATCTGGAAGAAAAAGCACAGGCAATCTAACCTTTATTTTTCTATGTGTCCCAAGGCTGATGGAAGTCCCATGTCTGATCTGTAAGCTGTGTAGAGACGGCTCTGCTACACTGATAAATAAAAGAAATGTCATCTCTGCAGAGGTGCTTAACAGCCCCATAACACTATCACACGTGCCACATAAATCACAGAGTCAGATTGCTTGGAAAAGACCTTTAAGATCATCAGGTCCAACCACTAACCCAGCTCTGCCAGGTCACCACTAAACTATGTCTCTAAGCACCACGTCTCCATGTCTTTTCAATCTCTCCAGGTATGGTGACTCCACCACTGTCCTGGGCAGCCTGTTCCAGGGCTTGACAATCCTTTTGGAGAAGGAATTGTTCCTAATTTCCAACCTAAATCTCTCCTGGAGCAGCTTGAGGCCACATCCTTTTGTCTTGTTCCTTGGGAGAAGAGACTGACCCCCACTTTGCTACACCCTCCTGTCACAATACAACATAAGGCTTTCATTTGAGCTTACCAATATTTAACTTGGTCTCTTCCAGCTTGTTGCTTTGCTTTGATTAATTTATGGGTAAAGTTTTTCATTTTCATAAAGTCTCACTTACAAAGGTTTTCAGTTAATAGGATGAAACTGCCTTCTCTGTGTAGCCTACATGTCTGCCAAGAGTCCACCACCCTTTACTGGCCTGAAGTCCTGTGAAAATCTGTCTTATGCTTAACTTTCTCCTTGATCACTGAGCATTTCCTCTTAAGCTTCCTCCCAGGCCTCCTACTCTCCCTTATTTGCAGTCATCTGTGAAGGACTCCTGAATAATTCAGCAATACAAAGTGACTGGCAGTACCCTTAGCTCAGCTCTGTCCAAAGAAGGGCCACACAGTGCCAGAAGCTCCTCCACATCCTCACCTGTCCCTTCTGGGACAGATAAAACTCCTGGACCATTTCTTTCTCTGTAAAAAGACCTCTAGCTTCTATTAATTGTAGCTATGTTCTGTATCAAGCAAGCAGATAACTCCCAAAGGCAGCAGCCATCTTCGCACACTTGCCAAGCTGATCTCAGAGCTTGCAGTCAGCAGAGGCAGCTCCCTCTATTGATACTGAGGATGTACATCCCTGTCCATCTTACAGGTATGCTTATATGTGCATATGCATGCCCTGTTGATGAGCAGATTTCCCTCTAAAAGCGACTTTCCTCATTTTAAAACTCTCAGAGGACACTTCCTTCTTACAGAGCATTCAAACTACCTTTGGGAACCATTAACTTATCAGTGGAAGGTGCATACAACAGTTTTGGCTCTATTTTCATGTCAGCATTACACATTCACTGGGGCAAAGTGGAAGTTGAACAAAGAAGCACAACTAGTCTGCCATGTGGGGCTCTGCACATATCTTCTTTCCAAAACATTTCCAGAAATATGTTGAAGATATTCCAGGATAGACAAGCCTTTAGAGCCATAGGAAGTGGTTGTTGAAGAGACTAAGTAAGTTTTTATAGGGAAAGGAAATATATTCTGTTAAACTAGCTAATATTCTCAGAAGAAACAGACCCAGTTTGGAGTGCACAAACCTTTCTCCAGAAATGAAAAGAAAAGGAGCAACTTTCAAGAAAAGCTCAGGTTGAGAGAGTATCTATTCTGTGGGTACAGTGTGTGACTAGGCTAAAACCAGGTTCTTTGGCCAGATGCAGTCAAGTGGTGTAGCCCTTCAATCCAAGGGAGTCATTGCAGTGGACTGTGGAGAATGGTGTTCCTTGCTGTGAGGTCAGCTGTAAAAACCTGGACCTAGTGGAACTGGTTCTTCTGGATCCTGACATTCTTGGTGAAGGAACTGACTGCTGCTGGTGGGCATCAGGACCTCAAAATAATGCTGAAATGAGGGCAGCATTTTTGCTGCCGTGGTGGATCTGCCATACCTCTGATTTCCTCTTTATCAACCCTAGAGTAGCTACAAGTCAGCAGCACTAGACAAAGCTGTTTGTCTGCATCTTCTCCCCAAGTGTTTTGCAAAGGTTAACTTATGTTACTCAGTTTTGAGTTTAAGTGAACAATGAAGCTTTTGTTTCCTGGAATAAGAATATGTAGGTAAGATCAATTGCTTTTGAAATCCATGGGCTCCTAATCTTTTTAACACCGCACAACCAGAGTGCACTGGAGATAGGACAATCTGGTAAAAACAAATTAGCAAGAAACAATAATGAAGATTTAAAAAATGGAGCTCTGGTAAGCTGCTTAGAGAAGGACATTTAAATCTTCTTTTTGAAGTTGTACATTCACAGATTTATACACTATTACAAAACTAATCAGGGTTCTGCAGTGTTTAATGTCACCTTTTGTCATTACTCATGACTGCATAGCCTTTGACATGTGTTACATTCTGTTATTTGTCTTTATCAGAAACTTCACTTCTTTTGTTTTAAATTTTATGCAATGCTTTTCTTTCCCTCTTGAGTATTTCAAATTTATTCCATGTTTTATTCACCCACTAGTGAACTTCTTATTTCCTTTGAGAACCTTCTGCATAAAAAAAGCCTTTATTCATTTAACAGAGAGAGTCCAGATGTCTCCAGCTAAACTGATGCTGTGTTTTGCACAAACCTATAAAATCAGGGCATTAAAAGACTCTAATCCCCTCCCTCTGCAGGAATTACATTAGTATCACAACACTGAAACCAGATTTGATTCTATCTTGTTGTCTTCAAGCAAGTTTTAAGATCTCATTCAGCTCAGTGAGCCTGGGAAAATATTAGTGCTTAAGGCATTTGGACTAGCATTTAAGAACAGCCAAACAGGGTTAGGTACACAGCTCTCATTTCACTCTTATGCTATAGGGCCAGGAGAGAGCTGTAGGGTAGGATTTCTTTAGAAATAAGAAATATTTGGAATATTCTTACTATCCTCGCAAGTATCCTAGTTCTCCTTCTTGTTTTGGGTTAAAATACGTTGTTTGTGTTCTTTAAACCAGCACAGATCTCCATGGCAAGATTGTTGTATTCTAGGACAAACAACTTGGCTCTTTCTGCTTTAAAATTTTTTGGACTTTAATATATTTGGAAGTCATAATTCAGAATTAGCTCTGTCAGTCTGACACTAAGCCTAGCGTATACATTAAGATACATTTTTACATCAGATTTTCTCTTTCCAGTTCCAAAATTAATCTCCAGCTACCCCACAGTACTTTCACCCAGGTTTTCCCTAATTTCCACCTCTCCTAATCCAGATCTTTGCCTCCATGAAGATGCCTGTGAGCCAGATACATACGGAGCCCCTCTGGTCGGTGGCTCAGAGTATACATGTAGCTGTAGAATTGATGTGTTTGCATGATTAACTATATCACTGTTCTCAGGTGTGTGACATAAGTGGGAGCAGACAACTGAGCTCAGTTGGATTCTCAGCACCCAGGCACCCTCCCGCTGCATAGAAAGTTGATCTGGTTTGTTATGGTTCTTCTGGTCCATGCACATCCCAACAGCATGCTGTGGATGCAGTCTTTATTAAATGGACAGTGGCTTTGTTTCCTTTGCCAGGGAAAGTTCATATTAATGATCTGGTTTGAATTTTATTTCTATAATCCAGCTAGAGGTCAACAGCATGTGCTGCCTCTGGAGCTGCTGACAGTGTGATGAGGTGCCTATTTCCTCCGGGTCCTGACCCAATAAATAAAACATTTGGCTACCCTGGGACAGCTGCACAGCCTAGGTGCAGGTGGGAACAGTGTTGGTTCACTCCCCACCGTGCTTGGCCCTGAGCCAAGGAAGGAATACGTCAGATACAACTTTAGGGAGCGAACCAGAATTGTTCAGGTATTACAAACCTTCGTGCAATTTACATGTCTTTCTTTGAAGTGCAACAGAAGGGAGATGCAAATGGATACTTTATTTCAAGTAGGTTTGAAAATATTTAAGAAAGCTTTAAAAGGAGCTACATGACAAGAGCTACAAGCACAAGTATGTGTCCATATAAATGTTTCTATGTGTGTGCATATGAAAATACATTTTCTTTACTCTCTGCAGAGGGTGGAAGAGTGGCTTGATGCCTACATGTTTTTACCTGTCTGCTCCTAGAATGTGTCAAACCCTGCAATATGTTAGCTGTTCTGGGAAGTGTCACTACATTAACTTATCATACAGCCTCTCATTTTCGGTTCTGAAGATTCATGCACGCAAATATCTGTCTATAAGATCTCTTATTATTGTGCTGTCTGAGGTTTTTTTCCCCTTGATATATTAGATGAGGAAATTACTGAATCAGGTGGAACCAAAGCAAGAGAGCCCACTGTTGGTGCTGGTTTTGTTCACAGAGGCAAACAGACATGCAGGTCCATCTGCAGCTGTTTTTGTGAGGGGAAGATGTGTTTTATTCCCATATCTACGCACACAAACTCCTGGAAGCAATCTAATGAAAAAAGATGTTGATTTCTTTTTGGAGCAAAGGAATCTTGTGATTAGGAAAGACAGAAGTAATAACTGGGAAACTGGATCTTTATCTGCAGGCTAGAGATACAGAAAAACATGTTCCATTTGCAGTCATTCTCATTACTTGTAGTGGCTAATGTGAATAAAAGGTTGACCAGGTCTCTTTAGCAGCTCTTTCTCTCTGCTTCCTGTCTTTAGGGCACACCATTTTCAGAACCACGGCTGCCTGTTATCAAACCTGTACTGCAGCATGGTCCTGAAGTGATCAGATGATTGCTAGAAAGGAATAAATCATTAAAAGTGTGATGTCTTTGGGGAAGTGTACAATAGCTTAAACATCTCCCACTTGGATCACTGTGGCAGCTAACCGTCTCTCATCGTTACTCGGCTAGGGTCTGGGTTGATTGGCAGGTGATCTGCATCCATCACCGTGGGTGTTCAGCAAGCCATGGGAATGCTGTGTAGGTCTGTAGGGTTGTATGTGAGTGGCAGAGCAGCTGAGTGTGTGCTGACGCTTGCCAGAGAGCTCCTGAGAGAGCCAAGGGCTGAGAGTCGTGTTGGAAGCTCTCTGCCAGTGCTGAGGCACTTGGGTTCTTCAGTGTTTGCTCCAGGTGAGCAGAGAAGAGCCCAAAAGCACAGCTTTGCTGGTCAGGCTTCAGAGAAGAAGCATCCAGGGAGGAAAAAGCTGTCAGCAGGAGGATCTCAGTCTTGGGTTTTGCAGGCTTTCAGCTGATCGACTCTCCAAGGGGGAATTTCAGTGCTTTGCTTACCTTGTTTCCCAAGAAACCTCTAAACTGAGGGGAAAGGAGAGAGACAGAGGCAAAAAAAGTCAAAGCTTTTGACTGGCACCTACTCCCTTGGACCTTGTAAAGTGACTGAAGGTCCTGGCACATCTGGGCTCTTACATATCCCATAAAGCTGAGTGCATTTCATTTCTGTCACCCTTTTGAATATGCTCACATGCACATTGAGCTGTGCTGGCTGCCAGTGGAGGAAATGGAATAAAAGCAGAGCTGGCCAGAACCCTGTAAGGGCTCTTCAAAGACCTAGCAAAGTCTGGCTGCATTTTCAGAAGGTTATTTAATCTCCCCACTGTTTTAGATTAAACAGATAATGGTCATAGACAAGAACCACTGACACTTGTCAGGTAATGATCAACTGAAGTCTCTTGTCAGGTCTGGCTGTAAACCAAGTTACAGCTCCTGGGAGTCTCACCTGCTCCTTCTGCAGGGCCCCACTATGTTCCAGTCATGCCTTTGATAGAGCTGTTGCCAGCTGTCAGTCAGAGGAGAGCTGAGGACATTGCAGGCTGCTCTTGGAAAACACCCATCATACGTGAGCATTCGTGACCCTTTTGTGCCGATGTGGAGCAGCCATGGCCCCTCTGAGCGGCTGGAGGTGACCAACAGCTTTTAGATCTGAGTATGGGGCAAAGACTGTTTATATCAGCATCTCACCAACTTTCCTGCTCCCAAGAAACAGCCAGGGCTGGCTGCACCCCAGGGGAGGGAAGCTGGGCCTAGCTTAAGGTGTCTGGCAGAACCTGTAAGCCTAGCAGTCTCCTGAGCTTTGTCATATTTACTTTTAGGCTCCTATTGTCCTCTGTTTACCGACACTATATGCTCTTAGGCTGAGTACCCAGTGGTATTTACATACTGAAAGATACAGGCAGTTTTATGGGGCTTGCTGAAGAGAAGTGCATCCTTTGTAGTTAATTTCCCTGCTGGCATCACGTGCACTGGCTGAATCCTGCTCCATACCCTCCTCCTAGAAGATGTGATTGTGCCTTTCGAGCCAAGACAGGCATATTATGCATCAAAACAAAACATTAAACTAAATAAATCACTGAGAACTTTTCCAAGTAAGTGAAGCAAGATTTACCCCCCCCTTTTCTCCTGTATTTACTGCAGTGATAAGCAAAGGCACCCAGTAGCCTGAAGGGAGATTCCAGATATTAATTTCCCAGCTTTGTAGTTGCACACTTCCAAATTTGCAGTGACTCTGAGCTGCTTTTGTAGCAAGAGGGATCTCAGACTGGATATTATGCAGAGTGAGGGAGTGCAGGATTGAAATTTCATGCTAGCAAAGAACTTGGCCCTACCTGAGATGTGTCTGACACCTTGGGTATTGCTCCTCCTTGGACGGATTTGGCACTCACACTGATTTAGAGGCTAGGTTGGCATGGGCCATCCTGCCTCTGCTGGTACACAGTGAAACTTTGAGGTCCACAGCTTCAAAAGGCCCAGCTCTGGGGCAGTTTCTGGAGCAGAGCCATTTTCCACCAGGTAATTCAGGTGGTTAATTAATCATCAGTGCATTTTGGATGTGTTTGATAATGAAGGTCCAAAGGAGTAAGACTCCTGCTGATCCTGATGTCCTCAACTGCACAGGGTGAAATGAAGCCAATTTTTGTCCATCTCTTTCTGAAATAGTAAAAGACAAAATGGAGTAAGGGAAAAAGTTGATTTTGTTAGAATCGGAGAAGCTGCCCACAACTGGCTAGGGAGGCCTTCAAAATATGATCAGAGGTAGTTGTCTGTGCCTCTGTGGGCAGCAGCTTGTGTAAGGAAATCTCTTTTCTCCTCCCTGAGGTGCTTGCTTTAGGAAGAAAGCAGTCAGCAGTGGTGGCATTAAAGATTTCAGCTTTAGACCTCTGAATTGAGATGAAAGGGAAGCATTTATTGTCTGCAAGACACTGCTTCTGGTTTTTTGCAGAATCAGCCAAGTAGCTCTGCACCAGTTACACTTATTTCAGTCTCTGCAAGGCTTCTTATGCAAAAGGGTTGCACAGTTCCTATTTTCAAAGAAGAGATGAAGTTTTGGGAGGAGCAGCAGACAACATCAAACACCTTAGCAGAGAATCTGATATGGGTCTTATTTTCATGCTTTTCTTGTCTCAGAAGGAAAAAGATGCTGCAAATTTGAAAAAATTCTAAAGGAGAAAATTTGTACCATCAAACTCTTCCATCCTGTCCCACCCTATCCCATCCTACCCCACCCCATCCCCAAAATGTGCAGTAGCTACTTCTGCTCGGAGGGAGCATAAGCAGTAAGAACGGCTTCCTGCTGTTTAGGGGTGCTTTGCAAGGTGAAGCATTGCAAAGCAGCATGGACATGTGGCAGTAACTGGGCCACACTCTTCTGCTTCACTGTAAATTTGCTGAGCGTTCACTCTCAGCCAAGTTCCCACAAAGCCAAGGATTAAATGTAGGAGCTTTGAAGATTCCTATTATATAGAGAAAATTAGTGTGTCATGTCCAGTTCTCCTGCAGTGACAATTTCACAGAACAAATTGAACCATTAAGCTAGAACACAAGAGGATAACACCATGCTCTAGTAGACAAAACACCTACTGTGACAGAAAGGTGTCCTTCTCCACCAAAGGTAGGCCATTTTGGTTTTTCAGGCTCTATCAGAGGTGCCTTCCCAGTGGAACATCCTACTTAGACCAACTAATATCTGGACTGGCCATGCAGGGAAGCCAAGGCAGTGCTGTCTCAGCCCAGATGGGAACTGAAAATATCCATTGGGTTGGAGAGAGCAGGGGAACAGATATCAATCCCTTTAATTGTGAGGAGAGAGGGAATTTGTACAGTTAGATATAGCACAAACAAACACAACTCAACCTGACCTGCTAAGAAGTAGTGTCCCAGGCTATTCCTCCCCATGGGCCAAAAGTTTGTACTCAGTTCTGGAAGGACTGACTTTGAAGATGCAGCTCAAATTTAACTTTCAGAGCATGTCAAGATCTGTAGTGTGGTGCCTGCAAGTAGATGGTTCCCCTGTGGAGCATCAGTCCGGAATGTGGCACTGAGTGTCCTGGTGCAGGAAACACAGAGAGACAGCTTGCTAAACACTGCAGTATCCTACCTTAAGATTCAAGGTGAAAAAGGAGCAAGTACTCAAGGCTGTTATTTCAAGCAGTAATTGGGGGAAGCAGTTGGCAAGGTACAGACAATTCTTCTAGCTCACACCTTTCAGCTGTCATCAGAACAAAATCCTAAATCAACATTATTAGTCTCCAGAGAGATTCAGTGGAGCTAAATTAACATAACCTCGTAAATGACAGGCTTTCCCATTCCTCTCAGTCCCTAGCCAGAAACTATCCGTTGCTGCTTTACTGCAGCAGTACCCAGGAGCAATCTCAGCGTTTCAGGTGCTCCCACATAACATGTAACACAAAACAGGACTTCCCAGCTAGCACCAAAGCCTTCCTTCAAAGGCAAAACAAGCTTCATCTCTTTATGTTTAGAGAAAGGGCAAAACATGCGTGACTATAACCCTCTATGTTGGAGCCTTCCTTATGACACCATCTTCAAGATCTCCCTTCTTCAGCAGTGGAGATCCTTGTTAGCAGAGCTGAAAAAGATGGATGGACAAGAGCTAATTGCCATTAAATATCCTGCCAGCAGTAATGGGCATGGTTTCTCCAGGCTTTGTGCAATTTATATATCACAACTGCTGCTGCAGTGGAGCGTGTTGTCTTACTTGCTCCACCCTTCCCCAGTAAGGACTTGTCCTCTGGCTTTCTCAGCATCCTGATTTACAAACATGACATAATGTTTTGGGCCTTATCACAACAGAAGTACCTCTTCTCTCCAGGAACAGCCAGGCCAGTTGCCAATGGGATAAATACCATCCCAGTGCCCTCATATGTGACTTCTGTTATGCCCTGGTGCTCCTCTGTACTCACATGCCACCAGATGATCCCCACTGATTCTCTGACTGTTGGAACCCACTAAATAACACATGAGCAGAGTGCACTGTGATAGTTCCTGGGAACTCTGGGCTCCATTTTGTGGGCACAGGAAAATCAGGTAGCCAAACAAGATGTCCTGGCCCAAAGACTTCAGCTTTGATTCTGCAAGGAGGCATATTTGAACTGAAACTTCTGTCTCAAGCCACATCTCCCAGTGTGTTAAGTGGTGGTTTCAGTGAACTCTGAGCAGGGAGATGGCCTTCAGACTCTGTTTGCAGTGACCTGGTGTCAGGTATCAGTAAGAAGGGCTCAGTATCAAATGATAAAATAAAATAGCTGTTTTAATAAGAAAAAAACAAGAAGAGGAATATAGCTAGTGAGTAAATTTTATGTCCCCTCAGACATGAAAGGGATGTAAATTCATGCAGCATGGAACAGACTCCAGATGGATTTTTCCCATGCAGATCCTGGGCAGATCCTGTTCGTGGAGAGACTGTCTCCCTCGTGTGCTGTGATAGTGCCTTTTGTTTTGCATAACAACAAACCCATTTGTCTTCTCCTGGCAGCCTGGACTCTTACCTCTGTCATAGATCTGTGAGTGCACAGCACAGGCAGGCACTGAGCACTCCAACAGGTTCCCTTTCAGTGGCCACTCATGCTAAGGTACCTGCTGCTCAAGCCCTGCACACAATACCTTGTAGGGCAGATGTGGACTGTTCATGATCTCTAGTTCCTTATGTGCAATGTCTTCTGTGAGGCTCCCAATACACCTAGGTCTGTGTCAGGGCAGAGAAATGCAGCACTATCCAACCAGAACCCACAGAATACTGGGGAGAAGATTTGCTGCCTTCAGGCACTAATAAAAAGCAGGCAATAGTTTATACGTGGAAATAGCAAACTTTTTTATTTTTTTTTTGCTCCTGACATCTAGAGGAAAGTCTATTGTTCTTTAGAATATCATACAAATTGGAGGAGGGAAGGTACACAAAAGCAGGGGAACTGAAGCAGGAGCTGGTTCAAAAGCCGGGTGGTTGAATGGCAAAACTGATGTGGTGGAGGTGGGGTGCTGTCAGCACCCATGCCATGCCATGTCAGATGAGCTGCATCTTCTCACAGGGCAGGCTGCAGCAATCCCTGTCTCTGCTCTGGAGCTCAGGCTAGGCTGAATTGCTCTCTGTAACCCTGCCTGGGTTAAACAAAGCTGCTGTAGAAGAGGCCGTAGGTTGATTGCATTAGCACGGTGCAAGATGCAGAAAGGTCACAGGGAGCTTTCCCCTGAAGTCATGCAGTCTGCAGGACGTTTTGAGCTGACCTGAGCTGGCACTACCAGTTAGTTCTCTGAGCCTTTAGTTGGGGTTTTTTCTTGCTGCTGGTGTTGGAAGAGAGGATTTCAGTGAGAGTGTCAAATACATGACAATCAAGGGAGAGTTCAAACAAACTGCAGGGATTTAGAGCAGGCTGGGTAAGGTATTTTCCTCATTTGGGCCAGAAGAGCCCTTTGTCTCCCCAAAAAGTCTATTTATGGGAAGGTCTGGAGAAGAGAGGGAGAAGTACAGAAGCACTTCAAGTTTGGGAAGGAAATTACTCTAGATGTGACCTACTTTCCCAGGACAGGAAATGCTGTTTATTACTCATCTATTGCTCTCACTTTTTAGTATGCATGACAGACACTTTGCTAGTTTTGAACAAAGCCCCTCTGAAAAAGAAGCAATTTGTATGTCCATAGAGCTTTTCAGACTTGAAGGTCTCAGGTGTTTTCATTGTCTTTTTAAATATCTCAAGGTCAAGGGGATATGATGAATAATCAGAACTGAACTGCATGTTATTGTTCGTGGGAGTTCACAGCGTGCACAGCAATTTTCTCCACTGGGGCTGAGCTATTGTGTCGTGTAACAGGGAATTAAAGACAGCTCACAGAATGAAAGCAAGATCCATCTCACCTGTATTGTCAGGATTTCAGAGGAACAATCAGCCTGCTGAAGTTTGCACAGTTGCTCTGATCTGGGAGCTTGCTTTTCTATTTTCTGGTTGTTTTAGGAAGAGGTTGATTTGGTTTCCTTAGTTTGGAGTGTGTTTGAATGAAAAAGAGACAGTAAAACCCTGATTTACAACTTTACAAGACACAACAACCTGCTTGGCCTGCATGTGCAGCACAGGACAACTGCAGGCTGAAAACAGTCTCTCAAACACCATTTCTGTGTTGGTCGCTCTGGTCTGGGCTACCAGCTTGGGTTCTGTGGACCCAGGGCTCTTCTGCTACAGCTATACAATCAGCCATATTCCTGGGCACTGTTTCATCCCTGTTCCTTGGTTGTCTCTACATGTTATTTCATTTGCACAGTCTAGCCTGCAAACCCAGAGACCAGGCACAGAACAGAGGAGAGTTTGGGGAAGGGGAAGGAGAAAGGGACCTGGAGAAGGCATCCCTTCCATGGTACAGCATTAACCTCTTTAATATGGGTAGTAGAAATATACTTTAGAAGGATCTTTAAAAGTGCCTAGAAAGAATGAAGAACTCAGTTGGCAGTAAAATGAAACACAGTACAAAGCAAGGAATGCAGATAATAAATGGGTCCAAAGGAATCAGCCTTCAGTGACTACATAGCACTTCTTGGGTGAAAAACTCCTGACTGGCTTATTGTTAAAACAGTCCATATTTCTCGTGGGAAGTAACCAGGCAGAGTAGTAACAGTGATGTAAACAGAAATTCTTTCCAGAAATGATTTCTCAGAATGCCAACAGTGTTAAAATAGTTGCTTGCTCTCTCCAAATAGACATCACTGAACTTGCAAAGGGATGTAATCCCAGCAGTGAGCCTGTAACTTTCCTCTGCAGTCCCATTGTTGATTTAGCAGGTAAGAAACAAATATTCAGATGTACCACAGTAAGGCAAGGAGGTCTGGAGTCTGCTTTCCAAAAGGTAAGGTGTCATGGCCAGGCATTCCTGCTGCCAGGGAAGATCTGGGAGGACAGAAGAAAGAATCAGGAAAGAGTGGGTTTGGGCAGAGCTTGCTGCTACTAGATGTTGAGGAGACCACTAGGAAGTCCATATATGTTTTCAAAACTTTTGTTTTTCCTTTAATCTTTGCATGGCTTTTACTATAAGTAAATGACACTTAAGCTTTCTGAGTGGACTTCAACTCCCTCTTTACAATAGGGATTTTTGTTTCCCTTTTTGTTTCTGTGTGCTTTCCCAAATCTGTATTTCACCACCTCAAAAGCCAAAAAGCACTGTTACAGTACAACTTGCAACTTAGTTCCTAGCCTTAAAAATGCATTCGTTTTCAGAAAGCCTTTCAGATTCTGACTCCTCTGGGTATTTTCAGTAAGAAACAGTTGTTTTAAAATGAGCCACACTTTTCAAACACTTATTCACTCTTTTTATTAACAGTTTTAACTTCTATTAATAGTTATTCCAGCATATCTCAAACATACAAAAAATGACATCATCAATTAGCAATGTTGCTAATGAGTGCTTTCCTTGTTGTTCCCATCAGAGTCTTGATTTCCATCTCTACCTTCTCTTCCAGTGTACCTCAAAGTTGAACAGAGTGACTTTTTTTGCTCTGTGGTCCTGCAGTGACCCCATGGAGCTATCAGGAGCCAGCCTGAAATCCCACTGCCCCTTCCCTAGGCACTGGGAACTGCCTGTTTGAGCACCCGTGGCCCTCACTTTCTGGGTCAGCTCTGCTGAGATCAGGATCTGGGCTGGAATTTCAGCACAGAAAACTTCCTGTTTCATGAAAGCTGACAATCACAGAATCACATGACTACAGCTAAACTATTCTTTGCAGGGGATGTGGTATAGCTCAGAACAAAGTGACCTATAAATAAATCATACCTAGAGAGTCCTTTTCATATGACTGTTTAGGCTTTTGGTTTGAATAAGCTTTCCTTCACTTTATACCAACAACTTTATGATGAAGTATTGCATCCGAGTTATTTCATTTCACACCTGCCTTCCTCTTTATATTAATGGCATTGTGTGCAATTAAATTTCAGGGGAAGCTAAACAGAAGGCAGCATAGCAAAGCAAATCTTGCAGACTCGTTTATCAGTGTCACTTAAGGTGATGTTGTCTTTGCTGAATCAGAAAGCTGCCATGGATTTATGACCAGCTGCAGTTTGGAGGAAGCTTTTCTCAAATCACAGGATCTAAGGCCTAAAAAGACTTTCCAGTCACCTGCTCTGACTATCCACATGCTTCAGGCTGTCACATGTTGGGACCCTGAGCCTTTTTGGCTAGGAGAAAAACTCCCAGATGTGGATCAACTGGAGCAGGGATCCCACCTTCATAGGAAACTGCAGCTTGTAGCTATTGGCTCTAGCATTGTGTTTACTGGACCAGGGTTGCTCTGATGCCTGGTGTTTCTTTTATTCTGTGCAACTGAAGGATAGCAGCCAGGTCACTGGTAATCCACTGACCACTTTAGGAAATGACTTGTTATTAAATGGCTCTTAACTATATGAGAAAAGGCTCCCAGGCAGTCTGTGTTGTAGCTTTCTGGTATCACCTGGAGCAGGCTTGCATGCACATGCAGTGCAGTGCAACAGTTCAGGTGGGACCTCCTGCTTGCAAAGTGGGACCTCACAGGGCTGTATCCTGGCGTATTAGTACCAGATGTCATCCTGAAGGAGTCCCAAGCTTAACATCAGGTTTAGGGTTTCATTTCTGTGTTAGTAACATCACTGTCTTCACTGTCTTTCTATCTACTTGAGAATAATTTTCTTTAGGAGACAAATAACTCATGATGGCTTTGAATGGGCAAGGGAAGATATACTGCAGCTGCCTGAGGCTAGAATTCACCCAGTGACCAGATAGTCTGGAGTAAATGGGGGAGGGAACCCTGAGAAGGGGAAAGAGAAGTGCTTACAAGGGTAAGACTGCCAGGCTTTGGAGTTTTTAGGATGTGGCTGATCTCTCCTTCATCACTGTGTTTTCTGGTGGTAAGAAGCAGCCCTCTAGTACACTGCAAACAGTGAGTGGCACAAGGGAGATAGCTAGGGGTGGGATGCATTTTCCTAGTTGTTGCTCTTAGCTATGAGAGGAGAGATGAGGATGAAGCTCTTGTGTTACTATGGTGTTGATAAGATGTCTGCAACAAGCCAACAACATGGCTTTGCTGTGTTTGTTGGACTCAGCTCTGTTGTACCTACTAACAAAGCTTTTGTGGGGTGTATGTAGGCAGTGTTAACCTCTTCTGCTCAGTTGGGCAAAGCAAAACTGTTTCCTTTCAAGGTCATCTGTAGGATGCTGCTGAGTTTCCAGGCTTGATGGTAACTGAGATTTGTTCAAATAGCTCTTGTTAACTTCATCCAGCCCTTTTTAGCTTCCAACAGACTTTGGTAGAAAAGAGAGAATCAGAAAATAATGCTGCTGAAAGATTCCTTTGCTCTTTGTTATGCTGGGAACAAAAGATTGACTTTTCTGGGAAGGCAGCTGCCCAGGTTAGCAAAATCAGGAACACTTTCCTGAGATTTAAGATTGTCTTCTCAGCAGAGGTCACTTCTACACAGTAACTCATTTGGAGATATCAATTAGCCAAAATAGAGGTGGGTTTGAGCCAGATGCTAAGAATTAACCCCTGCTCATGTGGTTTATTGATTGCAGCAGAGAGCCTGTTGATTTACAGGGCTGTAGTTAAAAGGAGATTCAGATCTCATTGAGGTGTTTTAAAGCAAGAAGTTACTTATGAGGGTCTCTTGAGTTGTAAGTGAGGATGCAGCCTTCAGGTAACTAATAATAAGTGAATAGCTGGTGTAAGATCAGTGGAGGAAAGTCTGTGACTAGTGGTAGACAGCAGATGTAGTGAATGCTTCTTGTCTTACTGTTTTCAGTTCTCAAGAAACCCATTTCAAGCCTTTCTGATGAATTTTGTTCAGTCTGCAGGAGGTCTACACAGCTCTGAGGAGCTGCAGCACTTCACTTCATAAGGCCAGTAAGATGGATTTTGTTTCTTACTTTATTTCATGATTGATTGACCAAATTCAAGTTTACTAAAGAAACTTTTTTTCTTCTTGCTTTGGATCCTAGATTTATTCCTGTAGTGCCTTAGAAATACATTATACAGAGGAAAATCAATGGAAATACTTTAGCCACAGGTTTATAATAAAGAAATAGGCCACATATATATTTTTTCCAGCCTTTCTCTGAAATGAGTGTCATATTTCCTGCACACTAAATATAGCAATGTGCACTGAATGCTAATGAGCAGATTTCTCTGAGTAAAAATGTTATAGACAGATCTTCAGAAGCTCTGTAGGGTGCTGACTTAGAGTCTTACAGATAAGTTGCTGATCACATCTGAAGTATTGCAGACCAGTTAAGGGAAGTGGTCAGTAATAGCCTGTATCTTGTGTTCTGGGGATGTTTTAAAGGGTAAGGAGTCAGAAAAGTTTAAATGGAAAGTGTCCTGCTTGGGATAGGGTGGAATATTCCAGTCAATATAGAATTTGTGACTTGAATATCCTGTTTTTCCCTCAAATTCTCTTGTCAGGAACTTATTTTCTTTCTCTGTGCTTTGTGGGTTTGTAGGAATGACTGAGATACTGTTGGCTTTTGAGATAGGAAACCCAGTTCTCTTCTACAGTGCTACTGTTCTTCATTGCTGCTCTCTTAATGAGCTAAATAGGCAGCTAAATACAGCATCAGTGATGCCCAGTATGAGAAGTTTAACAACTAAACCATGAGCTAATGTTGTGAAGGAGCAATCCCACCCCAAGTTACATTAGCTGATACGCATGGAGGAGTCATTGGGGATGATGGAGGTAAGGCTGGGGAATACCTGGCTCAGGATGCATGACAAAGAGAGGTGGTTTGAGTTGTCTGTCCTCTGACAGGGAGTGGGAGTTTGTGACAAACTCCTGTGAGAGGGAACATCTCCTTCTCCTATGTTCCTTGTAGGACTGCTAAATCTACATCTAGTTGACTAGAAACCAGCTGAAAGCTCTTTCTTAAGCTTAATCATACCATACAGACAGTGCTGTCAATGTCCTACTACAGGGGGCTTGGACTAGATGACCTTTAAAGGTCCCTTCCAAACCCCAAATGTTCTATGATTCTGTGTGCATGCTAGGTTTGTTATCTTGTGCTAGTGGGAAAACCCAGATCCCTAATGCTTTCAGCTAGCAAGTAGCTAAGCTTGCTGTATATCATCCAGGCAGGCCTGATTAAAATGCCTCTTCTCTGCCTGTCCCCAGAAGGGCATAAATAAATTCAGACCATGTTCCTTGCTTTGGGACATGTCCTTGCAAAGTTCCAGGATTTTTTTTGCCCCTGTTTAAGCTCTGCTGATTGAATTCTTCAATCTTGACTCTTTTTTCAAGTTGGGGGCAGGAGGTAAACAATTGGTCCTGTTGTATTGGCAGCACAGAAAAAGCTTGGAAGGAAAAAAAGTCCTGCCCCTTGGCAGTGCTTGGGTCTTATGGGGAGCTGCAGGATTTTCTGCCAGCAGGAATAGGGCCAGCCCTTCCACCTGACATTTAGGGGAGGGGGAGTGATGTAGTACTTTGGGAATGACAGGCCAATGGTTGGGCTTTGGGGGATCTAGGAACCTGCAAATTACTCAGGCTTGAACCACCAAAGACTGTGGCTGACCAGCTGCTTCTCCAGGCAGGACAGACAAGAAATATGTCCCATAGCCCCTTTTTTTCCCTGGCTTTGTTTTTGTTTGTTTTTTTTTCTCCTATCACTGAAATTCATCTGGTGCCCAGATGTTTGCTGGCAGAAGTACACAGAACTGCCCAGTTAACAGGAGTGGTCAGGGTACAGAGGCTACATGATTCAAGGCAAAGGCTTGGCTCCATACTGGCCAGGATCACAATGCCCCAGGGAAATTCAGTGAGCAGACCTCTTCCTCAGGCCTTTGTTCAATGGCTGTTTAAAGTATCACTTTCCACTGGACAGGAGAGAGACACCTGCTGCCTCTAAATCTTTAGGAGATATCCTAGTATGTGCCTCACAGTATCAGTGAGGAGCTAGGGTAGTGAAGGTTAGCCTATGTGTTGAAGGTTGAGGTGTGTGCTAACAGGATGCCCTTGGCTCAGCTGCAGCAAGATAAGTCCTTGTTGCCCTTCCCAGAGTAAACCTTCTCAGCATAGGTGTGCAGAAGAGAAGCACTACTCCTGTCCTCCTCTGAAGACCACCTCCTGCTCCTCTGGTCAATATTCCACCCTCTGCAAGGCTCTTCTCCCTCAAAAACCACTGCAAGCATAGCAGGGCAGGTTGCAGGCAGTGCAGGGAAGCATCTGTGAGGAGCATTCACCAGCTCAGTTAGACTAATGAGCTAGTCCTGTTAGCTCTCTCTTCAGAAATCTCACACTGGCAAGATGAGCTCTTGAGGAAAAGTGGGACAGCAATTTTAGCTGCCCTAGGAGACTTTTAAAAGCACAAGTCATGTTTGCACATCCAAAGCTGCAAATGTTTTGATGATCCCCAGATTAATTGAAGGATGTTTCAGTCTGATTAAATTTGTTCATTGCCCTGCTGACAGATGATGTGTCTCTGTGATATGGGTAGGTGAGAGCAGCAATAGTGCTGTTATGGTTTAAGCCTACCTAGCTACTAAAAAAGTACCATGCAGCTACTTGCTCCCTCCTACCCCTCCTCCAGTGGGATGGAGAGGAGAAAACAACAAATGCTCAAGGGTACAGACAAAGGACAGGGAGGGCACAGGCACCAGTTATGTTCCCAGGCAAAAAACAGTCTTGACTTGAGGGAACAAAATTAATTTAATTTGAATAGCAAAACCAGCACCAACTTACCAATTGAATCAGAGTAGGACAGTGATAAATATGACCAGACCTTAAAAATACCTCTCCTCCCCCCCAACACAAGTACCTCAGGGGAGCCAAGTGTTTTTAAACATTAGGGCTTTATTGATTGTGAATGGAGATGAGATGATCATGTTATTTTAGGGCTGGGAAAGCCCTAGAAGACTTGTTAGGGGATTTGCTCTGTCGAAGGTGTGGGACCAAAGCTGCATCTAAGCTTCATTGCCAGCTCATCACTTCAGTGAAAAAACAACCATAGAGCTATCATGAAGTCAGGTCACTTTTGGGATCTGGGAGAGTGTGAGGCAGGGGTCCTTGTATTACTCTTATCTTAAATGCTCTGTATCAGGTACAGCTGGCATCAGGGCAAACCCCTGTGGACCAAACCAGCCATTGTGCAGTGCAACAGCTTCTTCCATGCAGTCCTTGGTCAGAAGGACTTACTCAACTCTTGATGGTTCTTCCTCAGAAAGGATGTTTTTAAAGCACATGTGCTCTGACATTCCACAACCTCCAGGTGACCCTTTGTGGGGCTTAGAGAGAACAGGGGTTTAGGAAGGGTGTAGAAAACAGATCTGATTATTTTTGGTAGTAGAGCAGGGAGTGGAAAAAACCACAAGCTAGTTCAATGTCTTTAGTCAGAGATTTTGAAAGGGTGTTGGGAGCAGCCAAGTTCTCTACTCTGAGGAAGAGTGGTTCCTGTCACAGCTCTCTGCTTCTTCTGGTGCTCACTTCTGTGCAGGTGTTTAGCATGAGGCTGGGAAAGCTGTGGTGTTGTGGTGGGGGACTTCTGATCATCATGTGGTACATAACCCATGTTGTAGTTCGGTTTAGAGCAGATTCCTGTTCTGGTTCATGATTGATTTAGTGTAAGTAGGGTCTAAAACAGAAAGAAAGGTGCTAATGTTGGGCAGTTGCATATTCCTCATAGGAAGTTCTTCTAAGCAGTCTTTCAGAAGAATTTAGATAATTTGTGAAGAAGAAAGAATGTTGTCACTTCACAGCATGCTGTGTGAGCCTAGCATGTACCACAGTACCTACTACTCACTCCAGCTGCAGGGCACTATGCTGATAGGGAATATTAAAATTAAAACCCAAAAAAATCCTTGATTAAAAAATAACACTTCTGGCAAGATCAAGAGTTGAAGTGCCAGAGGGAGATCAGATCTTGCCCTTCTGTTGAACTACCTAATCAACCTAATGCTGCAACAATCTTCCAGTTTTTCCAATGTGATGGAAAATGTTTTGTAAACCTGAAGGGTTTTGGAAGTGGAAATACTGAGCTTTTCCATCTCATTCTGTAATAGGGGCAAATAAAGAAGGGGAAGCAGAAATGAATGCTGTGGAATCTGTGCCTAAGAATTAGCCAGGCTTGGCCCCTTTCTCAAATTTGCTGCAATTGCATGAACTACTGGCAGATGAAAAATGAGCTTGTCAGCCAGAACCCAAGTGCTTTGTCACATTGTGACAGTTCAAATGAGTAAGTTTTTCTTAAATATGGAAGTGCAGTTTCACAGGGGACAGGAGTACTCTGACAGCTGGACTGAAGCTTCTGACAAAGGAGGTGCTCATTTTTATTTGAATAGTATGGTTATTATTCCCCACAGTAAAATACACATGTAGACCTCTGATGTTATCAGCTGGAGTAGCAGTATGTGGAGCCCCAGCTGAACATGCTGAAGGAGACAGTGCTGGAGAGTTGTGTGTCTCAGCCACAGTTCTTCCTGGGTCATAGAACAGTAGAGTCAGACTGGTTTGGTTTGGTTTGGAAGAGACCTTAAAGATCATCTAGTTCCAACCTCCCTGCCATGGACAGGAACACCTTCCACTAGATCAGGTTGCTCAAAGCTTCCTCCAACCTGGCCTTGAGTACTTCCACACATGGGGCATCCATAACTTGTCTGGACAACCTGTTCTAGTGTCTCAGTAAATTTGGTTATTACTTGGTTATTGTATGGATACGTATTATAGGGAGAAGTGCAGAGAAATGCCAGTGCTTCAGTTTGTTAGACAAGACTAACATCAGAGCTGTTCCAATTCAGGTTGGATGCTGAACACACATCTTCCATTCCAAGTAATGTGGAGTAAAGCATCCTCCAAAATCTTTCAGCTCTTGATGTCTTCAGACTACAACTAGGCACTCCTGGAAGGTTATTTGTCGTAGCACAGGCACAGTTGAGTGACAGCCTATGGCTTGTTATAGAAAAACTTGATGATCTCCTGGACTCTTCTAGAATGAAATCTTATGGCTAGTTAAGACTTTTCAAGTTTTGTTTGCAAGTAAAAAATCTGTAGCATTAATTAGCATTGGTCTCTTTCCTCTAGTATTTTCATAAAAGTTTAATTTCTGCTTTTATGAACAATATTAAAATAAGGCTGTGAGTAGCTATCTGTTAAAAATTAAACCCTAAAGGTACTAAAGTCTTCCTTCCCCTTCCTTGAGAAACAAAAGAAGCAAATAAAAAGCTGCAGCCATACTGACCACTGGTTGTATTCAGCTGCAAATTTTATTCTTCAGCTGCTGTTTTGTTTTCTGCCAAAGGGGTTTTTAGTGTGTGGGTGTGCATATAGTGGGGCTGCTGCAACTCAGAGGCACAACATTTTGTAGGAGGTAATCAGTAAAGCAAACCAACAGAATGTACCTTTCTGCAATGAGAAATAGAGATGGTGAGGCTCAAGGGAGTTTCAGTTATGATGGGTATTGCTGAGGAATACATGGGATATAGGATATACTGGAAATTACTGGAAAATTACCAGACTCACTTGTGTTGAAGCTAGTGTGAACAGGCACCCGTTGAAGCCTGTTTCACACCCTAGGCCACATGCTGGGTGTTGGAAAATCTCACACTGGTTATCTTCGTGTATCTTTAGTGGCATGGGGGTGTTGGGTTGGCAGGTGGACTTGATGATCTTGGAGGTCTTTTCCAACCTTTATGATTCCATGAATGCTCTCTGATGACTTGAACAGGTCAGAGCTGTCCGTCTGAGTCTTGAGGGAGTTGCAGGGACAGTGTAACTGCTTGTTTGGGCTCTGTCACCCAGGTGTTCAGTTTGAATCTCAAACCCCAGAGCACTGCTGATTACTTGGGCTTCCAGCACAGGTACTTCTGCTTTGGGTGATTAAGTGAAATGTCATTTCTAGAGATTGAGGGGAGGAAGCTGTTAAATGTCTCTCTAAGGCATCAATCACTTGAGGCCTGTTGTTACCAGAGCCCGTGGGTGTGGTAGATTAGTACCGACAGGAGCTCCTAAGATGCTTTTGTGCCTAGTTAATTGTCACTCTACACTTGCTCTTGAGTATTGCTGAACAAGACCCATAATACTTAGACTGATTTTTAAAGCTGGAGGTAACACAAAGGGGACAAAGTCCTGAAAATTATTGCAGTGATTATGGTGGAGTTGCTGCTTGTGCACTGAATACATCCCTTTTGCTCTGAATGATTGCGATATGTGTGCCAGAACACTGGAGCCAAAGTTGTAATTACTGCCTCCCTTCTTTTTCTTTCTTGGAGAGGGCTGGGAAAGGAGAGCATGCTGGGTTAGGCAGGACACTTCTTTTGTGTGCTACTTAGTCTGCATCCAGTTCTGGATTCCCCAGCTCAAGAGAGGCAAGGAACTACTGGAGAGAGTCCAGTGGAGGCTACAAACATGCTGAGGGGACTGGAGCATGTCTGGAAGGAGGAAAGACTGAGAGCCCTGGGGCTGCTTAGCCTGGAGAAGAGCAGACGGGATCAGCTCAATGCTTGCTAATATCTAAAGAGTGGGGGCAAGAGGATGAGGCTGGACTCTTGTCAGTGGTGCCAAGGGACACTGGGCACAAACTGGAATCCAGGAAGTTCAACCTAAACATAAGGAAAAACCTCTTTCCTGTGAGGGTGCCAGAACCCTGGCCCAGGCTGCCCAAAGAGGTTGTGGAGTCTCCTTCTCTGAGATTCCAGACCTATCTGGACATGATCCTGGCAACCTGCTCTGGGTGACCCTGCTTTAGCAGGGGGGTTGGGACTACATGGTCTCCAGAGGTCCTTTCCAACCCTCCACCATACTGGAATTCTGTGGATGATTTCCTAGTGACCCTCCTTCAGCTCAAAGTTGAATCTTCTGATTGTTCTGCAGAATTTCTTGGGGTTACTAAATGTCTTTTGGTTCATGAAAGCAATGAACTCAAGCTGACTCCTTCGACCAGCCTGCACCTTTGCTAGGGAGAATTACAAGCTCCCTTGTGCAGTGTTGAGGAGTGAGGTATTGTTCTCAAAATAGGGATATGGAGCTAAATACAAAATCAAAGAGTTGAGCAAGGCTGGTTTTCAAAAGATTGTGCTGTCAGTGCAGGAAGCTTTCATGTTTCACACAGTGGCACTGCAAAAAGAAGGGTTTTTTCTTATTATGCACAGTGGGTTAGTTTTACTGTTATCCATTGCTTACTAATTCTATTGGGCTATTTTCCTCCCTAGTTTACCTGTTGGAGGTAGGATGCTTGGGAAAGAAGTTAACATGTCCCTAGATGTTCCTGTCCCCATGCTAGCCTGGATGGCACCTCTTGCCAAGAGGATGATGGTTTGGAGAGTATCTGTTGCAAAGGAGGGATGAGTCCCAAGCCCCCTGGCAGTCTCTGCTGTTGCAGTGAAGTACTGAGCCACTGTCTGAGCACTGCCAATGTTCTGCCCTCTCTTCTGATGTTGTCTCCCATTTACCTCAATTCTCTGCTCTGTCTGAGATACCCCTAGAACTCTGCTTCTTGGTTTCCTTGCCTGCTGCTTCCCATTCTGCTCTCTTGTTGCTTTTCTGGTGTCTAATATGGAAGAAATTTTTGCTTTCCTATGTCCTTTAACTGCTGCTCTCTTCCTTTTACACCTTTGTCTATGCCTTTGTTAATGGAGATCCACCTACACCCGTCCTATACACCTCTTTCTGTCTAGCTGCCCATCTTCCCCTTCAGTCTGTTCACACCAGCTGTCTTATGTGCTTTCACTCTGACCCTTATTCCACACTTTCTCATTCTCTCCCATTTAAAATGCATATTAATTCCAACTGGCTCTTGCATGAGACCCCTCCACAACATCCCCAAAGCTACTTCTGTGACTTCCATCAGACTGCTGCAGTGAACATCTCGGACACAGCAGCTACCAAAAAAGCTTGGCTTCATTTGGTCTGTGGTTCTTTTGCTTTCTCCTGTTGGAGAAATGAAGAGCTTCCAGGAGTCTGTGTGTTGTGCAATGTGCCAGGTATTAATGGAGTATTTAGTGAGTGTTAGGAGACTTGGCTGGAGGCTCAGAACTTTCTCATGGGCTACATGGATTATCTGAGTCATGTGCAATATATGAATCAATGCTGTCTGCAAGCTGGTTTAACCCTAAGCATTACAAGGGTGCATATGTGAACCCAATATGTAAGGCAGTGGGTGTAGTTACAACCTGAACATACCATATAAACAGGTACCCAACACCTATCAGAGAACTGGCTGTATGGTCAAGATAGCTGACAGTTGTCACTATCTGTACCATAGTTATATCAGCTCTAGTACTGCTTGATCAGCCAAATATTGCTACTTCTTAGATTTCCCAAATAAGGAGATTTTCTACAGGACAACCCTACAGCCTAACAGGCCCAGACTTTAAGTTCTTTGGGTTTGGGACTGCTGCTCTGAACTGATTAGTGCTAAGCACTGTGGAGCTCTGGATTTCCTCTTGCCAAGTTAAATTCAGCTCCTAAGTCTTTACTACCCACTTCTTGCTTGAGATGAGAAGATCTGTCTTATTCTTCCTTAGCCATATACAGCTCTTCTCTCCTCCTCAAGGATATCCTAACAGCACAAATAACCCATGTTATCATGGGCTATAGAGTGCAAAAGCTTTGTTCAGGCTCCCAGAAGCTGGGGAGCTGAAGATATTCAATGGAAAATTGTGTACAGATGCTTTCTCCATCATCCTCACTCCTTTCCTGCTCAGAGCTTCCTTAAATTCTTGCTTTATCTCATTTCCTTGTCCTCTTATGCTTAGACAAGCATCACTTGCACCCTCTCCCTTAAGGAGATTTTTCCATGGGCTGCTGTTTCCCTTCTCAGCAGGGCAGTTGCTTATCTGGGTGCTCTGGTGGTCCTGGCTTCCCTTTGGGTCTCAAATACACACCCATCTGTCACCATTTACAATGAGCAAAGGCCTCTTAGAGGAGCTGGGTATGGCTGTTAGAAATGCTGCTTGCTGTCAGTTACAAGATGCTCTCAAATGGGGAGACATTTCCACAGACAGTTGGTTGACTACATTGCAAGAATTTCCATTATCTTCTTTAACAGCAGTTTATTTAGTTTGACAATGCTGCCTTCAGACAGGTTCTTCTTTTTCATTAAATCTATTCTTGAATCTTTTCCCTCTATTCAGCTATTTTGCCATTTGCCTGGGGAAGGAGTTACAGCTGTAGCACCTTCACCAGTTCTTGTATAGCACTGTGAAGTTTTCCATCTGAGAAGGGTTTGTCCTGCAGGATACAAATGCTTCATGTTGGGAAGTCTACAGGAACTTAATCCACAGGCCAGGAGGAGAGCGTGCCACTCAGTGAACTCATGTGGGGCCAGAAAACACGCTCACTCATTACACATGGTCCTGCAAAGACAGCCAAAGCATGGAAGATTTAGGAAGCTGCACCCAGGATGGGAAAACATGCTGAACTGACATCTGTGAGAGGGCCTGCAAGATTCCCAAATCCCATTTGTGGAGGCAACCTATTTCTATCTGAAGTTAGATGTTCAGATACTCCTGAAGTTTGCAGTTCCTCTCAACATAGAAGTGGTGAAGCTTTTTTCCTCCACAAACAGCTATTCCTTAGCACTTGTAAATTGCCAAAAAAAATCTAAGCAAAAGATGCAATTTTTAATGAAGCCACCTGTCTCTGCAGACCTGCCTTGTTCCATGCCCAAATGCTGCCTTCTGAATGCCACCTATCTATATCTACTCTACCTCCCGTGTCCCTGGGCAGCAGCTATGTGCTGAGCTGCCCTGCCTTTGGGGTGCCAGGGCTGGGTGCTCTTTGGTGTGCTTTGTGAAGATTGTTGGAACAGTCTCACATCTCCATCCCCAAGTGGGGGCTGCTTTATTCACCCTATCTGCTGCAAACTGGGTTTATAACAGTAAATAAAAGATCAAAGACCCGAATTCTGGTGATGTCAGTGTTTGTAACTATCTGAGTACCCTGAGGACATGGCCATGGGCAGATTTATCAGGCAGGCTACCCAGAGAAGTGTCTAGTCACTTTTGTGGTGTTCTTTAAAAAGGCAACTATATCAGGAGAACAATCTTTTATGCAGGGTTTCAACATTTCTACAAATCTTGTGTCTTCTATTTCCCAAAGCACAACATAAGCTCTTTCAAGAGTAGAAAATTCTAATATGTTTCATGATGTATTTGAAGTCCAGCACAGAAACTTTTTCCTCTTGCTGAGCTCTGACTAAATCTCACTTGCTTTCTCTGGAGAAATGCTGGCCAGGGAAGGAGAGCACTCTGAGATGGCCTTTGATGTGCTGCTGAAGTCATTGCTGTGTTTTGTCTTGCAGCAGACATGCCACTGTGCCTTATTTATATGTTGAATACGATGCCATTTTATCTGTATCAAAACTGGCAATTAAATTAATCTATGCTCTAGAAATGCATTCTAGAAAAAGAACTCTGGCAGCTGCTTTAGAGAAGTGATTAAAATTTAAAAGGCAATTTGCCAGTAGGAGAAAACAAAATAAACTCATTATTTACCATGGCTACATCCCTAATAGAGTGTGGAAATTATTTTATTAATGCTTTTGGTGTTTCTGAGGGTGGTGGCTTTTTTTTCTTGGCAACTACAAAAGA
Organism: Galbula dea; assembly: GCA_013399015.1. Taxonomy (NCBI): domain Eukaryota; kingdom Metazoa; phylum Chordata; class Aves; order Piciformes; family Galbulidae; genus Galbula; species Galbula dea. The sequence continues at coordinate 402,485 of VWZX01010698.1, read as the reverse complement.
TCTGCTTCTTTACAGGAAAGATGATTGCTCCAAAATTAACACTTTCTGTGCAAACCCAGTTGCTCTGGCAACTGCTTTCCATCCAGAAGATACTCTTCAAGAAACAATTCTCTCCCTCCATTTTTGGGCCAACATACTTGTTCACTCCTTTAGATGGTCATGGCATTTCTTCTAGAAAGAAATCTGTGCAGAGGTGTTGGTCCACTGAGTCACTGGAGCTTTGCAAGAAAAGTACAGCAAAGGCTGTGGATAACTTCTAAAAAAGGTCCTTGGACTTTTCAAAGTCTGAAAGGTGCCAATATCATGAGCAACAGAAAAGGGGAAGATCTTTTCCAAAGGCCTAATGAAAAAGGCACAGGGATGGGGCATAAAGCTGTTCACAAGGCATCTAGATCTGTGATGTGGCCCTTCTCAGTCAGACCTTGATATCCCTCAGTCACTTTACCAGGCTGAAAGCTAGGACTTCTCTATGCAACTCTTACAAGGCTGTAACTCCCTGTAAAGGCAGGAATTTTGCTGAAGCCACTAATCTCTGTTTCAGAGACCTTTGGAGACTTCTAGAGCTTTACTTATAATGACTTTCCCAGTACAAGGTTAGCTTACCTAAACTTACCCTTTTAAACCAACTGGACTGCAGACCAACCCACTTAGTAGACATCATCTGGCACTTGAAACAGCTGGGAGAAACTGTGTCCCTGAGAGCTGTGACCACCTTTTAATTTGGTTTGTTTTTTAAAATTGACTTAACACAAAGATTTTTTTCTGAGAAAGAAACAGCTCTTAGTGCTGTTAATTGGATAGCAAGGAAATAAAAGACTTGATGTGTTAATTGGCTGTGTTGAGATGTCTATTGACTGAGCAATTAGGATGTCGTTGGAAGAGGGTGCTTGTGTAAGGTGGTTGCTAGGCTGGACTCTATTGATGTCGAGATTTTGAAGCGTTTTACTTGTTAAGGTAACAGTTGCTTGGATAAGGTAAGTGAAAATATTGAAACAGTGGAAGACAGTGCCCTGAATAGCCCTTGGGGTATGTGTCTGCTCTGTGAGTGTACACGTGAATGAGATGAATCTCACTTCCATTTGGGTAGCTGTCTGTTTCACTTATTGCAGAAAGCTGTGAGTACAGAAGAAACAACGAGGTCTTGTGTTGTAAGAACAGTTCTTTGATCTTGCTAATCAAAGGATATTAGTGATGCCTTTTGCTTTTGCATATGGCTCTTTGTAATCATTTTAGTAGAGCAAAAATCAAAACTGTAGCTAGGTCTTATCTCTTCAGGCTAATCTGACTGTCAGCAAAGGTATCTTATAGTTAAATACTACTTTAGTCTATTCTAGTGTCTAGGTTTATTACTTCAATGCTTGCAACTAATTCAATCCAGGTTTAACTTTAGCCTAGGCAGCTTACTATGACAGGCCTTGAAAGTGCTAAACTCCAGAGGCTGACCTTTACTTTTTCTAACAATCTGGGTACAATTGCATGTACTGCTTGGGTGGAATTTTAACTGGTGCTTTCCTTTTAAATTTAGTCATGCTGTGAGCTAAGGAAGGAAAAAGTATTTAGCCAGCTCAGTGGAGCACAATGTAGTGAAACAGTGTAATCTGCATAAACAAATTGGATGCTAACTGGGCTCTGCTGCAGACTGTTTGGTTTGATCTCCTTGGCTCTGGGGCTCCTGCAGGGAGATCCTGGGTCTACCTATCCAGGCCAGAAAACACATCTCTTTACTATGGCAGCCTAGGGAGTATCACAGTTAGCCTACTTTACTACTAGCATACTAGGAGTATCCTACCAGCCTACTCTTGCCTCTGCACCAAGTAGGTCTTGAGTACCAGCTGTTGTCTGCTTCCCTTCCAGGGGCAGAAGAGATGCTCACCAATCTCCTTTTGCCCCCAGGTCTGAAGGAGAGAAGGGAAACTGCCTGTTTGTGTCTCTAAGGGAACTGCTGCTCAGGGTAGCAGGTTCAGGAAAGCTCTGCACACAGTTATCGAGTCTTCTTGGGTAGGGCTGAAAGAGCCTTGCTATGTTAGAGGCCTTTTAGAAGCAAAACATAGTTTGTTGGTAGTGTTTGAGTCACTGTTTATTTCTTTTTAGTGGAGTGGTTTTTTTTAATCTGCTTGTTTCTGTCTTTCTGTTTGGTTGGAGTTTGGTGTTCTGTTGTCTGGGGTGGTTTCTGCTAAAGCACACCCAGCCCAACAGTCCCTTGGTTATGCCTATGCCCTGCTGTAACACACAGGAGAATTTGATAAGCTTCCTGGGCAATTTCACCTGCCCTCAATGACTGATCCCTGCTTGTGCTCCATGGCAGGACTATCAATTTTTTGCCTCCATGCAGCCCGTATTCTTTACCAAAGTGCCTCTCATTCATAGGTATGAAATAGAGCTGCTGTATCACAGCTAGGAAAGTTGGACCACAGAGAATTTTTGGGTTTCTGTCCTCACATGCCCTTGGCCACCTGTTTCCAGTCCATCTGAAGTGTCCAGAGTCTCATACACACTAGTCTCTCCAAGGCTATCTTTTGTCTGCAAAACTAGGGGATGGCAGAGTGAGTTTGGACACTGGTTGTATTTCTTAGGTACCACCTGATGCCAACAGCTGGAGGACAAGGCCTGACCATGAGGAAATGCTTGCAAGGCGCCTTTTTGCTCTGACCCGTGACTGCCCAGGCTATACCATGAGAGCCACTTGAAACTCTGAGAAACTCAAACATGCTAAATATGGCTTGGTCAGATAGGAATCTCTCTTCCAAGCAGACATTACGCAGAGGGTGAGCTGCTGAGGGCAGTTTAACATTACAGAAATAATAAACCAAGTTTAAACCCGTTTCTATTCATCTGGCAAGCGCTTTCAAGCTAATAATGGAAAGGGCAGTGGTATTGTGTAAGAATGGGCTTCCTTTCCACTGTTCTGTGAAACTGCACTTCATTAAATGGCAAACTTTCTCCTGTCCTTAAATAGTAAACTACAGCAGTAGCAAGATAAAAGCACTTCAATAACTTATAGCAGCTAAAGCGGCCTTCTATCTCTAATTACAGTCAATACTTGGGCTGCAATGAAATGCCTTCATTTTCTTAATGTTTTATGCATGGAAAAACAATCAGGCTTTTTTCTGTATTTCTCCTTGCATTGGCTGGCTTTAGGTGACTGTGCTTTTCCAAACTATTCCCAGGCCCTGTAAAAGTAGCACTGAAGTAAAATCATCTTGTAACTGCATGCCGGTCTTTGTTGAGCCTGCTTGTGCAAGCCTCCATCCTAAATCCCATTTAGCTTTGGGACCCTTAGTTCCACATTCATAGAGCTTAAACCTTGACTAAATTCTGCCTGGAAAGCAATCAGCCTGGTAGCTGTCTGTACCCTGATGAGTGCCAGCACTGTGGTGTGCCATTCCCTGCACCCTTGTGGTCCAGCTGGGAAAGGGAAAGTGAATGCGTGAGATCTTGGATGGGGAAGAGATGAGAGCAACTTTGCTCAGCTAACAAATTACAGGTAGAAGAGAGGAAAGTGAGAGAGAAGCTGTGAGTTGCAAGTATCTCTCTATTCTCCTGTGGGTTGTCTTGCTGGTCCTTGAGAAAGGAATGTCAGGACCATGAGAGCTCATGGGGGTGAGAAAAAACCCTAAGCTCTTCACAAATGATTTTACAGTCTTTTCCTAGTTTAAAACCATCTGTGATACTCACTGAGGGTTTGACCCCAAATGGCAGCATGCCAACCACTGAAACTGGGGCAGGAAGCAACCCCAGTGCAAAAGCTGCATTCATCCCAGCCAAAGTCACTTGGATTTACAGACTAGCTTAAATTTCACCCTGAAAGTCTTCCTTCTTCCTCATTTCAGTTACTGGTCAAAGAAACTCTCATTTGGAAGACTGTTTTTTTCCTCTATAGTTTGACTTGAGATCTTGCTGTTGTGTTCAGGTTCCTTTTTTCCTTCTTAACATTTGATGCAAAAGCAAATTTTATGCTCATCTAAGTGTCTAGGACTCCCTTCCAGAGAAAAAGCCACACCTGTGGGTAAAATCAGCCCTCCTTCAAATCCAGTACAAAAAGTGAGAAGGGGCTTCAAGTCTTCTGGAATAGAAAAACTAGAATTTTCTTTCAGTTACTTGGGGGGGGGGGAATAAACACTTTGAGCAACTGTTCCTTTAATGTATTTTCCTGTTCTTGGAAGAGGTTTTGTACAAATGTGAAAATTAATTAGGATGCAGAATGTAGGCTCTTGTTTATGTGAGCATATTTGTTGAAAGTTTATGAGGGCTGAATATTGCAGTAATTGATGCGTGCTTGTGTTTCAGTGTCTCGTGGATGCCATCTGGTCCAGTTCATTGCTCTGTTGTTTTATATGTTGTGTTGTGGTATGTGGTTGTTTTTTGCTTTGTTTTCTTATGGCTTTGTGCTTACTGTTTTTGGGAGAGGGAGGAAGTGAGAGAGAGGGAATTGTGGACAAGTTGGAAGAAAGAATGAAATACCTGTGAAAGCATGAAGGCAGAATCCATTCTGATGAATTTAGTCTTTACATTGGGGACTGGCAGCTTGTGACTAGAGGGATGAATGCATGTCACCCAGATTATTGAACAGTAGTTGGCTAATGTCAGGAACAAGTGAGAACATCTGCTGAGCTGTTAGTGACAAATATGCATCTTTTTATCTCCTGCAAAAACGGACAATATTTTGATAGCTGCAGACAGCATGTGTGGAGAGGGAATGGGATTCTTCCTGGATGGGCAATATCTAGACAATGCAATTATTTTACTGTTCATGTTGGCTGTCCATCAGCAAGCAGTGTCCTTGTGGGTTGTGACATCTCTGTCCTGGTGTAAAGGAGGAGCAACCCACTACTTGGAACCCACATCAAGGCGCCAAAGTCATAGGAGATCTTCTGTGCCCAAGGTGTTGTCTTTCCATCCTGGGTGCTCAGTCCCCTTTCTGTAGCAAAGGACTTCTCCTTCAAGAGAGACCTCATTTAGTCCACCAGACACCTGGCTGCTTGTGGACATCTCTGTATAATCTGGATCCTGTTTCCATGATGTTCCTTTGTTGACCAGCCACCATCGTTTCCCAGCTGCCAGCCCAGCACTGTGCTGTCAGAGTGCTTTTCATCAGCTTGGTCACAGATTTTCCCCTCTGCCTGCCAGGTCCTCATCGGTGAGTGTTAACCTTGCTTTTGGGCCATCTGCTCTCTTCTCTCTCCACACAGGCAGCAGCAGATCTATTGTAAAACACAGCAATAAACATCTCTCCTCATCATGGCTTTGGGGTCAGCTGTGCTAGTGCAGAGACAGTCCAGGATGGCCATATGCTAAATGGCCAGCCACTACAGACACACTGATGGGTTGACTGACTGCCATCTAAAAGGGGGTAAACCAGGTGGTGATGGCATGCCTGTCTCCCTGGGGGGACCTTCTGAGTGTTTCTCTCTGCAGTCCGGCCAATAATTTTTTTACAAGATATATAGGAGATTAACTTTTCTTTCAGGTGTCTCTGTCAAATTGGGCTGAAATCAGCTGGTGGAATCTAAGTGCTCTGAGAGGACTTGAAATGACTGAAATGGCTTCTTATAAAGCCAGATGTAGAGCAGCATTTCAGGCAAAGTTTAAACAATTGCAGTTTGCTCACCTGGTGGCATTGTATTGAGTGTCCCTTTTCCATACCTTTATATTTAAGGTTCCAAAATGCTTCAGACAAGGTCTTGTCTTTGCAGATGAGAAGAAGGTTTCTTGGGAGATTAAGATACATCATGTAGCAAAAATGTATATGTGTAGAGGGCTGCATGTTGCTTTGGAGACACAAAAATTAGTTGGTAGAGTTTTAAAACGCTTTTTTTTTTTTTAATGGCACTTCATAGGTATTAGTCCTTTTAATCCCCACACATTTCCATGGTAAAATAGATGGGTTTGGCTGGCTAGAAAGAGGCAAAGCTTTGACAGATAAATCCAGGTGGAAAAGCTATGGGGCCATAAATTCTACACTGAGCAGAGCTGGTTGGGAATGGTTCAGCCTTCCTGGGGGAGTGGAAACTGCAGTCTTGTTAGAAAGCAGATACTTCCCATAGGATATCCCTGTTGTGACAAAAAGCAGAAAATTAAGAGAGCAACAAGATGATCCTTTTCTCTGGGCTGGGCTCTCACCACACAGTGTATCCCACCATGTCTTGTCTCTGGTCAGAAGGATGTTGTATATCCTGAAGTACTAGCCTGTTCTTAGGATAAAACTAGTTTTTAAAACATTGGAGTGATCGCTAAAATAGAAATCCATATTTCTTTTTTTTTTTTCCCCTATGACAGAGGATCTGGAGGAAATAACTGAAAAGAGAAACAACACTTTCCTCCTGTAAGTGACACTGAGTCATTTCTCTGTTGGATGATGAGGCAGAAACTCAATTATGGCAGAAGACAGACTGTGATGGGGTTTATCTGGCAGCACAACCACCTTTCATATTTGGAGAGCCAAGGTCCAAGTACAGATCAGACTGGAAACTGGATTTTAAATGAAATCTCCCCATCCAGGTGCTCCCAGTGTCTCAGCAGACAGAAAAGATTCATATGGTAATTTACCAGTGTTCTGCATTGGGAGAAACAAATTTATTTCCCCCTCATTCTCTTGGCTGGTTGGTTGGCTTCAAAGTGTCCTGCCAAATGTAGGAACTGTAGTGTCTGCTTTAGCTACCCAGACAGCAGTACACTGGCATCAAAGAGAGCTTACTGTTTTGGATAGTGCTGTCTTTTGGGTTAACTTGACTTTGTGTCACAAAGACCACGCAGTCAAGCCTGCTGTGTGCTACAGCAGGGCCTGACCAGGTCATCCTGGCCCTCCTCCAGTATGTCCTTCAGTGTTGTCCTCCCCAGCCACCCTGCTCAGGGCTGTGGTACTTTCCAAAGTGCCTGCAAAGGATGAAACTGATTTCTGATGCACTAATCCTTTTGTGTGAAAGTCGACCCTTGGTTGTCTATCTAAGTGTATCTGTTGGTCTTGGCTTTCTTTTCTTGTGCCAGGAGAGTCTTGTGGGTTGTCTCCCATGTCTCTACCACTTTGGGCTCAGTATGGTCTTGCCTGTAGCTTCTTAACCCTTTCATAGTAGCAAATGTCAAGAGCAGAAAGCATGTCTTCTCTCAGATACTGAATCTCCTCTAACTGCTAAAGGGAAGACCACTGTAGTTCCTTCTTGCATTTAAATATTTTCCAGGAGTGTTTTGGGCAGTTGTCTTTGCCATGGTGTAATGTCCTCCACTCAGCCTTGCCCACTAAATGAGAGACTGGTCTTCATGAGGCAGCTTTCTGAAGCATTTCTCCTAGTCCTTTGGGGAAAAAAAGGAGACCAAAATTCAAATCCATTAGTCAACTTGCAGAGTTTTAGGAAAAGCCTTACTTAAGTATTTTATTGGGCTTCAGCAGTGATTTCTCTGCTCAGCTTTTGCCAAATGCTCAAGCTCTTTGTTTAGTAGCCTTGTGTCAAGAAGTACAATGTGTTTGGAATTGCTTTGCTGAATCAAAGCTCTGAAGGCTTTAATCTTTTATACAGGATAATATACAAATTTTATATCATACAGATTATTCTGCTATATCCCTGACTCTCAGGATACCTAGAGCAATAACTGCTCTACCTTGTACAAAATGCTTTCCTGGTGGAGGTGTCTCCATGACAGGGTGATATGCTGGGGTTAAATTCACAGCTTGGGGTTGAGGTGTGCGTGGCTGACAGCTGACCTCACTGTACCAATGGCAGAGAGCTGGGGCACACACTGCTGGGGACAGGGAGCCCTTTGACTATACCAGATTCAGCCCAAAAGGGATCATGAGCCCTTGGAAGCTAACACAACAGTAAGGACAATTTGTTTGGAGTACTGTGCAAGCTAGGCATGCTTTTACCTCCCAGGGCTCCTGAATGGGACTGCTCTCTGGGGTATGGGATAATGGCACATGGCATATGTTGCTCTTTAACAGCAACTTTGGAAAGATTGGGAACAGTTCTGGAGAAAAGATACTTTGCAGTGATTCTTAAAAGAGCTCAGTCTCGGGTTTTTTGAGAAAAGGATAAAAATGTAGCTTGATTAGAGGGTACAGGAACTTCCCAGGGAGAAAACAGCAGGTATCAAGGCCCTGTTAATCTAGTGGAGAAAACCTGAATGAAAAACAGTCTCTGGAAATGTAAGGCAGGAAAGTTCATATATGAAGTCTGGTTTTCTAACAAGAAAGGGGACCAGTCATTCGTGCTTCTAGTGGGCATATAACAAATTCTGTTGTTGGGGGCTTTCTGGGGACTATGCTTTAGGCAGATGTGAATAGCTGAGCTATACCTCAAACTGCCTGGCCTGAGCATCATAGCTGATACTGTGCAGAGGTCAGGACTAAAACAGTGTCTTTCCGCAAAGGGGACACTCAGGAAAAGTCACCCCAATCCCTGGCACAGCTTTTTTGTGTGCCATGGGTCAAGTCACCCAACCTTTTTGCATGAGGGTTCCCCTTCTCTGCATCATGGTGTTGTGCTGAGAGTCCTCAGGGACCAGAGACAGTCTGTTGGGCTCCAGGCTGTGGTAAAAGACTGATTTTTCTTGTACCCATGGTACCACAAATACACACCCCAAAAAAGCTGTATTTGGCTTCTATCACCTTAAGGGAATTCAGTTCATTCTCAAATGTTTATCACATTCCCAACAAGGAGGTAGGGATTGCACTGGTTTAAAACCAAACAACTGAAGTCCTAAACATGCTCATTTTTAACTTTCTCCATCTAGATGAATTAGTAAAAGAAGGTAGGGAAAGTGAGAGTAGATGGGAGCTGTCATGTCCCCATCCTTGGGGGGTGGTGGGGGAACATGGTGTATGGTGTCAGGAAAACCACTCTCATCCCATGCCCTGCTGCTAACAGCTCACTCTGCACAGGCAGCCTCATGAGTGGGAGGAAATGGCAATTCTTCTAATGGAAAGCATCTCCTTACTCCAAGAACAGATTGCATTCATTCTGGGAACACCTGCCAGAGCCAAATAAAACCTGCTGGAGTAACACAGCCATTCCTGAACCATGTGCCATGTTCCAGCTTTCAGAAAGCAGCCATTGCCCACAGCAAGGAAAGTCTCTGTCTCCTGCTCCCTTCAGTCTCTGGAGTTTCTGGCATGACCCAAAGAACATGCCAGACAAACATGCTCCTAGAATTTAAGTGGCCATGGACAGAGGAGCTCATGTTGCTTAGCACTTGGAAAGGTCTCTCTGGAAACTGCCTCCTCCCCAAAGCATTCTCCCTCCTGATTGTATCACATGGCTTTGGTCCTGAAGTTAGGAGGGCTCATACCTTTGCTTTGGAAGTTGTTCTGAGGGATTTTGGAGCTCTTAAGGTCTGCATGATCTGCATAAAATAAACTGTCATTAAGAAAAAAAAATTACTAATCTAGAAATCTGCACTTAATGTTTTTGCCTTGTAACTATTGGAAACACATCCATAGCCATACTGCAGTCAGCTCATTTTTTTCCCCTTGCTTTTGAGAGAATTAATGAGCTAATTAGGCAATCTTGCCTTTGGTCATGACATTACTGTTTTACAGCACGAACCTCTTTCTGGTACGTAGGCTATGTTATTTCTGGTGAAATCTGTTCAACTCAGAGCTTTATCAGCTAGGCCTTGACATTAGTTAAATAATTGGCCAGGTGTGCTCAGTTTTCAACAGCCAAACCTCTTGGTCTGAGGCACCAAGAAACAGAGATGCTCCAGAAAGGCACCTGGGACTCTGTGCTTTCCATGTAACAATGATCTCTGATAGTTTTTGAGCTTTTCTTCAAAGGATTTCTCTGCTGCTCATCCCTCAAGCCTCCCCCAGTACAGCTTTTCAATAGCCTGCCTGCCACTAAAGAATTTCTTCAGTTCTTTGAATATCTTTTTCCCCAAGAAGCCCTAGGAAGATTTCCAGAGGTATTTTGTTCAGCTACAATCATGTCTCAATTCTTCCCATCTTGAAGACAGGTCTGCAGAAAACTCTCCAGCCTCATTAAAAAGCAGTGTTTTGCTTTCCCATCTCTTGGGCTTTTCCATTGGCTACGTTGTGAAAAACCAAGGAAACATTCACCTAGATACATTGATGTGCATCCTGATCTCTGAGATTCTCTACCTTCTAGCCTTTTTAGGGCACAGTCACTTTCAGCTTCCTTAGGTCTTGTTTGAAACTTGTTGGGTGTTTAGAGTACTTGCTGAGGTGCCAGATTGTCCAGTCTTGGAAGGTTTCAAGATTTGGCCAGACAAAACCATGACAGACCTGATCCCTACTTCTAGGAGCAGCTGTCAATGAGGTGCAGCCCAGCAGTGGGGCACAGGCATGTGTATGTGGAGAACTGACAGCAGAGGAGCTCACATCTGTAACCTCCTTTCCAACATCTCTTTTCTTCAGTTTATGGTTGGAAATCAAGCCTATTTTTTAAGTGTCTTAAAATATTAATATAGCATAAGGGAGAACTGAGTAGGTGGGGATTCAATTTTTCCAATGCCAGCAACTAAAATAAACCAGATTAACTCAAAGGATTTGTCAGAAAAGTGTCCACCACTCTGTTTGCCTCTTACTGCAGAGAAGAGATGCAGAAGCAATGTTCCCTCTGCCCAACAGCAGAGCTTGTCAGGCTCTTCAAATGGAAAAGCTGCTCACCTTCTGAAAAGAGAAGTCTCTTTCAACAACCTGCTGAAGGTAGCAGGTGAAAATTTGAACTTCTAGTTGAGTGTGAACTCTTCCATACCCTTTGAGCTGCCTTGAGCAAATGGCTCAGTCCTCTGGGCCCTGAGTTTATGTTCTGGAATGGGGCTGATGACACAGCAATGTTGTCTCTGTGTTTTGTGAGGCTTCTCTAGGATAGAGACCAAAGAAACAAGTGAGGAGATGTTGAGCATCTCTTCTGGCTCCCAGTGGTGGACGGACATTCTTCTCAAATGCACCATCAAGAAGATTTTGGTCTGGTCACAGATCCATCACATCTTGGAGGTACCTCCTGAAGAGGGTTAATAGTTCTCCCTCCTCTCACACTGAGCAAGAGTGCTTTTGGCAGCCCAATACCTAGCTGCTCAAAGGATATATTGCTGCTTTTCCTCTTTAGCCTGCCACTGAAGTCATTTGGGTTTAGGATCAAAAATCCTCAGGTAAATTGTGTGATACGTCCTGGGGAACCTGGCATTGATAAAACCATGCTGAAAACCTGACTTGTGGCACTAAAAATCCTTCCAGATTGGAATAAGCTTTCTTTTTAATTAGTGTAAATGAAAGAATCTTATCCTGTGAGTACAGAACTGTGCAGAGTAGAGGGGAAGTGAGAATAGCAATTAATACTTGAACATTCTGTAAACATTAGGTATTACTACATTGCTGCCACTCTAAAAATGCTTTACAGCTTTTCTAAGTTAGAGGGATGCCAGTACTTGGATCCAGCCCCCTGGAAACACAGAGGGAAGGCTGGAAAGCCAAAGACTCCAGTTCAGGCCAATTTTACAAAAAGCCAAATAAAAGCCTTCTGTAAATTTAATAACTGCTACTTCATGCCATGAACATGAACTTGGATGGGTTGGATCCTTGTTTAGCCTGTGCTGATAGGATAAATTTTCCAGGATTATCCTTGCATGGGGAGACATGGAGCCAAAATGCTGGAGATCAGGGCTGAAGTAAGGAAGTTAGCATACTGTAGGCCTGCCTGGCAGGTGCTGGTTATCCCTCTGCGTGGGAAGGCAGCATGGAGGTGCCTAGCAGAGCTGTAGCACTGACAAGGTTCCACTGCTTCGTGCTCACTGCCCCTGCCCAGCAAACCAGTTGAGCTCCCAACAGCCTCTGAACTTTGAGCGAGGAGGACAGCTCTTGAGTTCTGCTGTCAGGCTAATTACCATGGCTGCTTCGTTTTAAGTGCTGTTCAGCCAGCCAGATTGCCAGTCTTCTCCTCCTGCTGTGTGTGCTCTGCATATTGAAATGAGCCTTGCTGGAGCCCTCTGTGAGACTGCTGACAAACCCTCTGCTCTCCCTCTCTTGCAAATTGGTGCAGAGACTGACTTGCTGGGATCCCTCTGCCTGTGAGAAGCAGGCACAAGCTGTGGTGAGAATGAGTTCTTGAACAGATGAGGCCACAGGTTTCAGGGAGGATAAAACCAGCTGTGATTTCCACCATCCCCCCTGCCCCCCCATGGGCTTCCATTACAACACAGAACAGCAGAGGACTTGTGCTCTGTGGTGGCTTACTGTAGTATTTGTACCAAAAGCTTTATCTAGTCCTCTTTTCTCTCTAAATCCAACCAATAAAGTATGAGTTCTTAGACTTAAGTCATGTGAGTGATCTCTGTCTTTGGAGGTTTCCAAGGCAAAGACACAACCAGCCTGACCTAGAGCTGGAAATAGTCCTGCTCTGAGCAAGACCGGAGACCTCCAGAGAGCCCTTCCCAGCAGCACATCTTTAATAGCTGCAAACTTAGCCCCCATCAGCACTGTCAGGTGATCACTGGGCTTCAAACCAGCCATTTGCACCATCCAGGGGCTGGGAGGGATAGGATACCCCTTCCCCCCCCCCCATCCAGCCCAGTGCAAGCTCGTGGTGTGGTGTAGGGGGAGTTGTGAACATCCTAGATGTGAGAAGGGAGAAAATCCTAAGGGGATGCAAGAGCTGAGAGGCTTCTTTCCCAAGAAGTAAATGGTCTATCAAAGCCAGTGCTATTTTTGACTTGGTAAGCAGGAGTACCAAGCTTGGCTCACATGAGCTTATTAGTGATTAAATTAAATGGAGGGATGAATAGGGACTGGGTTGAAGAATGCAGGAGGAAGCTGTCCGAAGGGGCCCAGGGCATATATGCAGAGATGTTTTGGGTTCTTCTGATGGTTGGGATAAGAACCAGCCTAGAATAAGAGTGACTCTCTGACTGGTGTGGAGAAAGAAAGTTCTTAGAATTTTAAATACATGTTATACAGGGGAAAAAATGAGTTCTAAACAATGTGAGAAGCTCTTTCAGGCAGAGCTGGGGCAGGTCCCGTCTTTCTTCTAGCAGCTTAGAGACTCCTCACAGTTGTGTGAGCAAGGTGGAACTTTCAGCCTCAAGTTTTGCTCCATCCCTATGTGCTTTGCAAAGTCCTGCACTTCTCCAAAGCAGGTTGGTTGATCTCTTTCCCACCAGCAACTAGATATTCTTCAAAATGCACCCGGGGTATAGCCAACTTACCTTTGCTTTTGGGTATTTACAGAGATGATTTAGTTACAAGACTCCGTGTGTGCTTTTAAACTAATAGAGCCTTTGAACACGGCGACAGCTCTACTAATGAGAAATGATTAGTGAGTCCTAAGTGTGTCCTTCCTTCTGTATCACCTTGCTAATTCCCAGCTGTTTGCAGAAGAATTTCCTGTGTTCCAGCTGAAAAAGGCTAGTTGCTTGGAACCTCTTGAAATGAAATGTGACTGAAGAAACGAATGTAGAAGTGTTTCAGCAGCAGATGTTCGTTTCAGCTTAGCAGTTCCAAACACAGGAGCTGAGGGCTGCCAGCGAGCTCTGCCTTACCACCACCACTGCTTTCCCTCTGGCCATAAGCAGTGCAGCCTATCCAAATGAGGAGTTTAAATTAGCAAAGAGGGGAAAAAACTTATCAAAAGAAAATGCAAAGTGTCTTAATGGTCCCTACAGTTATCTGAAATGAAGAAAGATTATCTCCAGCTCCCTCAGGGATAGATGTGTTTTGTAATTGATGCTAATCTTCAAGTGAAATCAACCTTCAGCCTTCTCCAGAGAAGGGAAGAAAGTTGATCTTTTCCAAAAAGGTTACACACTGCTGCAGCTTGATGTATTACAGTTAAGGTGGCAGAGACAGGATGGTCCTTTTGGGGATGAAGAGCCATGACTCACCATAGCAAGCTGGCACTTCTTTTGCCAGCAACTGTCCTAGCAGCAGAAAAAGCTAGCAAGTAACTCTAGAGTACTGGTTGAAGCAAGGCAACCTTCCCAGAAGCTAAAAAACAAGAGGTTTTTTTCCCCCATCTGACTAAATGCCTTGGAATAAGAAGTTTCAGTATTTCTGGTGCAAGTGAGTCTAAAATTCAGAGTCGAGTTGGGAGGGAAGAAGTATTTGTCTTTGAACCCAGTTTGGTGTTTGAACAGATAGGAGCTGTGAGGGTTTCCTATGGGAAGGGGTTTATGAACTTGGCCAAGCTCTCCTTTCTTGCCCTCTTCCTTTGATGCCTGGAATACAACCTGTTTCTCTCTTGCTCTTTTACTGGGCTTTTCTGGTTCCACACTCCTGGCAAAGTGACTGGTGCTCTTCTAGGCATTTCAGCTGTGTGTGGCTTTACTGAGGAGAAGTAGGGTTTTCTGTGCCTGCACCCGTGTGGTGGGATGCAGAGATGACCAGGTCCCTGCCCTCCCCTTCTGGAGCAGGCCTGCAGGGGAGCACTATGCCTGTAACCTTCATTCTCTCCTTCCCTGCTCAGCTCTCCTGCACAGGGCTGCCTGAGCAGGGAAGAGAACCACATGGCCACTGTGGCATTCAGTGCAAAAGCCTCTAATTAGGTGCTTAGCATTTTTGGAGGCTGACACATACCTTCTAAGTGCTGCTTTTTAAATAGCTTACCAAGCAGATTATGTGCCCAACAAGGAGGTTTTGAAGGGATTTCTACCCTCTTGTGTAATACCTTCTTCCACCATGCAAAAAATGGATTTTTCTAATGTGCTGCTATAAAATGTGAGGCCTTGTTTTTGTTGTGTTATTCATCATTGTGGAAATCTTGGCTGAAGCAGCATTTTTCCAGCTAATAAGATGGAAATCCTGCCTGCCTAAGAGAACTAGCAAAGCACCCAGAGAAGGCCTCTTGTGAAGGCACAAGAAACAACCACAGAGGAAAAAATCTTGGAAGTATTATTTTCCCAGTAAGCTGCTCCATTTTGCATAAGCTTTTCAGAGAACTGATGGCTTTTTCCATTTGGGACTCAGGAGACAGGGAGATGAGAAAAAGCAAGACAAAGTCAGCCTCAAAGGGGAAGGAGAAAAGGCTCTCCCAGGTGGAGTGGGACAAACCTCTCCAGCTCATGGTGCAGTGATCCCCACCTTGCAGTCTGACTCCTGTCATTTATCTAGTTTCCCCAGAGGCTTCTCTAAAGGCTTTCTCATGTACTTGAACTTCTGCTGCAAAGAAATACATAAATGAGCAGTGTAGCTAAATCAATCTGACACTCACAGGTGCTCAATGAAGTGACATCTACCTGAAATCAAAGCAGTTCTGAGTGGCTAATTGATGAATCTACATTAAAATGGGTGAGAGCTCTGTGTTGCTGTGCTCCACTTTCGACAGAGGCTTAAGATTTCATGTAGTCAGAGAGACTCTGCATCTGTTGGAAGACAGAGGCAGCATTTCCCTCCCTCTTTAACTCCAGGCTGCAGGAACAGAGACCCGTTTCCCATCTTCCATTCTCTGGTCTTACCTGCTTCTATCCCAGTGTCATTTAGCAAGTTTTCCTCTGATTGTAAGGCAGAACATCACCTCTGGCCAAAACCAGCATCTCTAGGTTGTGTCCATGAATCATTTACTGTCTCTTTATTTCAATCCAAAATTTTCATGAAATCCCAGGGCCTGTAGTAACGTATGGATGTGCCATCATGGGAATAGTCTTTGTGTGACCTGCTGACCCTTTATACAGTGTCTGCCAGGACAGACAGGCTATGAGGTAAGAGGGCTTTGGCCCTTGGCCTTGGAGCAGTAGAGTTAGGATGAACCTGCACAGCTGGAAAACCCCACCACACTTGTCTCAAAAGCCCCCATTTGGCACACTAATGCAGGGACCTTGTGTGAAGGGTATAAGAGCCTTTTATTTTCTGCTTTCTCCTTAAATCCTCTAGACATCATTCCCTGGAGTGTGTAGCTGGCTATCTGCTGGCATCTGGGACCCCCATCCCCATGGGGTTTTCTCTGGGCCCACTTACTACAAGCTCGCTGATGGATGGTACTCTGCTCTCTGTTGGAGTCCTTTCTACCTTCAGCTCAAGACTTGGCTCAATGTTCCTTGGTAGGACACTAGAATTCACATAAGTGAGTGATGGTGATGAAGACAGAGGAGGCAGGCATGTGTCACTCTAGCTCTGATGGCAAGGTGGGCATGCAGAAAGGCAGCAGGGCTCAGCTCAGGTCCTAAAAGTGGGGAAAAAATATATGTGTCTGTGCTGAGAGCTTAGCAACTTCATCTTCCTCCTCAGCTCCCACGGTAGGTTGAGTCTCCTGTGCCACAATCCTTGGCTGCAGCATAGATGAGCATGTCTGTGTCCTAAATTCACTGGAGTGTGTTGTGCATGGAGAGACACCAAGGACATGATGACAGGAGTACAGATCCAGCTGGCTCTTCCTTCCCAGAGCCTCATAAGGAACCTGTCTTTCCTTGCATATGACAAGCGAAGGCTCCCCTGGCCATCTGCCCTTCTCTCCATCTCATTTCACCTCCTCTTCCTCTCCTTTGGGAGAGGAGGAGACTGGGAGCAGGATAGTGGGAATGGGGAGATCACCTCTGCAGCTTGCTTCTCCTTTGAACTGTAAGTGAAGAGAGGTTGCAATTTCAAGGTAATTCGTGTATTGTGAATGCTCAAATCCTTGAACTGTGGTGAGAGCTGAGGTCCCAGATCTCATAGGTGCTCTGAAAAATTACATCTTGTTTTTCATCCTGTCCTGAGCCTCCAGAACTGTGGACCTGCTGAAGCAGTGTAGACCCAACTGACACACCACTCTCTTCCTCAGCTTGTAGACAGCTCACTGCAGAATTCAAGCGGACTGCATTTCATCTGAGCCCACAAGGGATCATTTGAGTCACTGTCTGCTTACTACAAGGAGGGGCTAAGAGCCCCTCCAGAGATGTTTCTGGAACCTTTATGACAACCAGGAAATCTCCAACCTTTCTGAGATCAAGTTCCTTCAGTCACCTTTGATGAGCCTCTCATTTACATGCTTTAACTCTGTTGATTCAGAGAGTCAAGGTCATGCAGAGGGGAAGGCTTGCACAGAGCAACAGCCCACAGGAAAAAAAAAGGCAGAAGGATGAGCAGGATGACTCTATCTTGAGCTTCTATTAACATTTCCAGTGATAGACCTTCAAGCACTCTCTATATATAGCACTTAGTTAAACTTTATAGTTAACTGACGTGACCCCAAACTGCATCAGACAACCAAGCCTTCAGGTAAGAGTGCAGTAGCCAGAAGCATGGCAGGGATGCTTTGGAATAGAAATACTCAGCTCTTTCTGTAGATCCTTGCTGCCTTTTCTCACCAGCCTTCCAGCTGATGGAGAGTGTTGCTGCAGTGATATCAGCTAAGCTTGTAGACACTTATTTCACAAGAGCTGCAGAGCCAGCAGCAGAACAGGTAGAGCTCTCCAAAGGCATCATGAGTGGGCTTTGACTCAGTGGCAGGGCTAGAGTTATTTGTGGCTCTCCTCAAATATTTGCTGATAAACAAGCAGAAGAACTGAAATAATTGTTTTATTTGCCTTGCTATTTACTGCCAATTAGAGATTAAGAAATAATTACCATCATTAATGAGATAAGTGACATGCTGGTGCATCCCCAGGCCATGGACTAAGGCTGGGCCAGTGGTTCAGATAAGCAAGTGTAGAACAGGTAACACTGTTCCACTGCCCCCAAAATCTGCACCAGAATAAATTGCATTAAAATCACTATTAGACACCACAAAGTGTTCAGGTGTTGGGCAGAGAGGTAAATGAAGCAGGCAACTTGCTAAAAATGATTAAACAAACTTCTTCAGCTCTACTTCCAAAGAGTTCCTGTCCTCTGGTTCTGCATACAAGAAATCTTCTGCAAGTGATTCCTGCCACAGGCTAGAACCAGCTGTAGCTTAGCCTTATTTCCTTCTCAAGCTTTATTCAGCAAAGAGTGGAACCAATCCATTTAGTGCAGACTTCTGGTAACATAATTAGTTAACTGAGATCCTTTGTCTCCTTAAATTGAAGAATGTTACACTTCCCTTCCCAAGCCCTTAAATGGATACAAAATGAAGTTATCTTTAGGGATTGTTCTGGTGTTGGCATGCTGGATTTTTCAGAAAGTTTATCTGCAGCACCAGGACAATCTGCCACTTCAAATGCAGCAGTGAGAATAGTTTGTTTTCTCATGCTCAGTCTGAAATCAGAGGTGTTCTTAATTAATTTTTAAAATGCTCTTTTAAAAGGCTCAAAAAGTAATTAGAAGAATGACAGGAGATGTGGTATATTACCAGTGCCAAATATGATTCAGACAAACTGTCACTAGCAAAACAGCTCTGACAATTCAAAGTCCTCCAAAAACTAGTATTAAAAGTGGTTGGGCTTTTTCTGTTACTTTTCATACTCTTTCAGTCACAGTGCTAAACATCATCTAAGACCTAGCAAAATACAAATTACTGTGGGGGACTCTATTGTGTTTTAGTCTCTTCTCTGGAATTGGGAACTTCTGGGCTATAGGAGTTGTAGCCAGTGTCAGGAGTCAAAGCAGCATGACCACTGGGCAAAAAACCTCCTCTAATGTGGCTGTCTACAGGAGTGTAGGGATCTTCTGCTTTGGCTCTCCTGTTTTTGTTCCCAGTTTGCAGAGTGATGTAGTCAGGGAGGGCTTGCAGGCCAATCAAGCATCTCCTTGCTCTCAGCTCTTGCATCAGCCCCATCAGTGTCCAAGGCCAAGTTCAGGCAAGTCTGGAAGTTTGCTGAAAGTCTTCTGAAACTTTTGAAACCGTGGTTTCCAAAGGCTATTTTGGCTGTTGCAGAAAACAATCTCCATAACCTAAAAATGAAGTGTGTGAGGGGAATGGTTTAGTGTAACACAGAGCAAATGTCCATTATTTTTTCAGGTTTTAATTCATTTAGGGGAGTGTCCTTGTTTCAAACCTGTCCATTCAGAGCTAAACATCTTATTCTGATCTGCAGCCCCCTCCCATACCCTTGAGCCCCAGAACTATTTTCAGACTCTGCCTGGAACAAACAAGTCCATTTCCATCCTTCCAACCCCTCCTACAAATTCTCTTCTTTTTTGGCTGGCATTCTCCAAATAACCTCCTACCACTGCTCTTGCACCATCTCCCAGCATTCCCTCCAGTGATATTCATGCTAATAAACAGAAAACTAAGCAGGGATGGAGCCAGGGGCTTAGTACCACTGGTTTTATTGGGGAAAAAAATAAATACAGTGCAAAAATAGCACCTAAACTGTAAATACTGCATTCTGCCTGGTTTATCTTTTGGTGGCCAAGCCTTGCAGTAATTTGATGACCTTCTGGCAGCATGGGCTTTATTCTTTTGACAGCTCCTCCAAGAGCCAGTGCCACGTTTGTGTCACCAGCTTGCTGAGCACATGGGGCAGAGGCAGAGCAGGAGAGAGCTGTACTGGTGGGATTTGTCTCACACTTGGGTCTCTCTCAGGGAGCTTACCCCCATCTTTCTTCACCTCAGTGTCATGTAGATGTGTGGTAGCCTTCAGCTCTGGGCAAGCAGATGTCTTCTTGGAGCACAGGGCGTTGCAGCTGCTCACTGTCTGCGCATGAAGGTTGGCTCATGGGGAAGGGTAAGGAATAAGCTTATGAGAGAGTTAGAGAGGTTTGCTCTAAAACTAGGTGAGGCATGGAAAGGGGAAAGAGAGGAGTGGAGGAGAGGGCTTGAGAGAGCTGGAGGAGAGCTGCATGCAGCAGTCCAGGTGGCTGCAGGATGTGAAAATCCTCCCACTGCTCAGATTTGCCTAGCAACTCTTTTCTTGGCTGCCAGCATTGCTGGTGTTTTGCCATACAGATGCAGCCTCCATCTGATGGGGAACAGAGGAGAAGGAGGTTATAGGAACACACCCACACTCTTGAGACTGCTTTGCATGGTGCCTTGCAAAGAGGCTGCAGTGGGGATGTTGACTCGATGGTTGCCCTGGCTGCTCATGGCACTGATATGGTGTCTGCCACCTTGCAAGTGATGGCTCTTTGGAAGCTAGTGTTAATGAGGAGCTTTATGTCCTAACAGTGTCCTTCCCATTGTGAACACAGGGCTAGGACAGCATCATCTGCATAGGTCTCTAGTCATAAACACCAACAGTAAAAACTACTAGCTAGAGAAAAGTGCTGGTGGCAATAAACTGGTTTGACCTTGTATTATCTGGTGACAGCAGGGTTAAAATCTACTTTTTGACCTGCTTGCAGATCTGCAGCTTGTCTGAAAGTCAACCATCTAAGACCTTCTCTGAGAAAGGCTCTTATATTCCAGCCCAGTGCTCCAAGTCCTCCAGGGTTTGTGCCTCCTGTGTAACAGTTTGTGTTATCAAGTAGTAGAGAGTCCTCTCAGAGACTGAACAGTCCCCATGCAGGATGAGGACAAAGTCCTGAATTAGAGACAGAGGCAAATCTCTGGCAGCAATGGGGACAGAAAAGGGTGCTGAGACCTCATCCTGAGGCTGCTGTTCAAATACAGCTGTGGGGGAGGGCTGAGGAAAAAATAAAAGGAAAAGTAGCTCCTGGGAAGGGGAGGAGAAGGTCTGGGAATGTATGGCAGGGCCTGGGGTGGAGTGATGTCTGGTTCATGGAGCTGAGGAGGTGCAAAGTAGGAAGAGAAAAGGTTTGAAAGGGATCCCAGGCCAAGCAGTGCAGTTACTAGCCAACAGGAGATCCCAGAAGGGAGTGCTGCAGGTGCCTTTGGGTAGGGTGAAAGTTTCCATGGAGTGTGTTAGAGGAGTTTTATTCCCAGAGTCTGTTTGATTGTCTCTTCCCTCTTCAGCTGTGGTTCACTGGAGCTAACAGTATTCCCACCACAGCCCTAGGTCCTTTCAGCATCTCTTCTCTCTCCTGGTCTGCTTTGCCTAGAGAGCTTTTCCTTCAGCTTGCAATATGTCAGCTTGTGCTCCTTGCTCTTGCCCAAGGCCCCAGTGAAATCCATTCAGGCATGGGGGGAATCTCTTCTGACTGGGCAGCATTTCCCAACAGATGCAGCACTTGCAAGAAGCAAACTGAGGAGGCACTTCCAATCAGCAAAGAAGAGGGAGGAAGGTCAGTGGCAAGGCCTGGGCTGCTCAGCAGCCTCCACACAGAGGAACATGCAAGGGTCTCTCCACCCGGGTCATTTCTGTGGCCCATGTGATGGACTCCCAGTGCTCATGGGAAGAGACCTTCACTGGTCTGCAGTCCAACCTCTCTCTTGGAGCAGGAATATCTCAAAGGTATAAACTTGCTGATGATTTTGCTCTCCAGTATCCATAAACAAAGCAATAAGCAGTGAAGCGTGGAGCTCCACTCTGTCCTGAAGGCCTTCACCTGTGTAGTGTCTTGCTCTGAGGGCAGAATTTGTGGCCTACTGATCACAACTAAGTCAATGAGGG
This sequence comes from Galbula dea, assembly GCA_013399015.1. Taxonomy (NCBI): domain Eukaryota; kingdom Metazoa; phylum Chordata; class Aves; order Piciformes; family Galbulidae; genus Galbula; species Galbula dea. Next base: position 381,197 of record VWZX01010698.1, on the reverse strand, counting down.
GAGCAAAGGAGATACATCTGAGTGAGGCCCATCAGAGCAGCCTCATCTACCTTCCAAAATAGTCCCTGTGACTGAGAAGGGAAAGGAACATCAAACGTCACTTTGTTTCTCAGCAGTTTAGCAGCAGATACTCTGAAACATGGATCATCCTCAGACAGAAAATGTCCCTGCAGTTGTGTTTGAACTGTGCCCCCCACCCCAAGTTAAGAAAAGCTAAAAAGCTGAAAACCCCCCACACTTAATTGTTATTCAGCAGAGTTAGCTTCAGCTCAGCAGAGTCCCTGTGCACCAGCTGAAGGTTCTCCTTCAAGTGCACCACTGATGACACAAATGCTCTCGAAGAAGCTTTGAATCTTGGCTGAATCCCTTCTGTCACAAGGCTGAGATGTAGATCTTCCCATCTGCTGGGAGACAGTCATGCTCCTGCAGGGGCCAAGCCAAAGTTACACGCACAAGGAGATGATTTTTTTGGAAAAGAGGAAAAAAAAGAAACCAGGAAGCTAAGAGAATCAGCAAAGCTGGTCTAGAAGGAGGCTGAGAAGATGTGACTTTAACCCAGGAAGGAGGTGAGGGGAACAAAACATGACCTGTTCATGATGAACTCCGGGAGCCCTGGGACTTGCCTGTGGGCAGAAGTCACAAGGCAGCCAGTGGCAATTCCCAAAAGAGAGGGAGTTTAGTAAAGACATCAGGAGTCAGTGGTCAGGTAACTGGAGCTTTCCAAGGGCTATCAGACTTCTTTCCTTCAGAACAGACTGAAGAGACACTTCAAACTGATTTCTTACTTGTAGAAAACTGTCAGTTTAACCTTTGTCTCCTTATCATATTCCTGATGGAACAGCATGTAAATGCCATTCCCAAGGCAATTTTCTAGTACATTTATTTTTTGTTTTAAGGTTTCTCTTCTCAGGGAAACACAATGTTCCTGAGTGCTGCCACAATCACCTAAGGAAGCTTTCCTAAAATTTTAATTTCAAAGTTACTGAATGCAGCTTCAGTGTCATAGAGATTTGAAACAGCTATTGTCCATGGAAAAGTCTCTGCTGTGGTAACAAGGAAAGCCTGGCAAAATATGCACCCACAAAGAGACCTTTGGATGTAGAGAATCCTAGAACCACAGAATCATTATGGTTGGAAAAGGCTTCTGAGATCATTGAATCCAACCATTAACCTAACACTGCCATGCTCACCTCTAAAGCATGGCCCCAAGCACCACATCTGCATGGTTTTTGAAGGCCTCCAGGGCTGGTGATTACCACCTCCTTGGGGCAGCCTGTTCCAATGCCTGATAATCCTTTTGGTGAAGAAATTCTTCCTAATACCTAGTCTGAGCCTCCCTTGGCACAATGTGAAGCCATTTCTTCCAGCCCTATCCCCTTTTACTCACCCCACAATGCATTTCTGAGAAGGTAGCACTGAATAATTCTACTAAACAGTAAAAACTTTTGAATTTAGTGATCTGCTCTTGAGGAGGCTTCTCCATGCTTTCTGTCCAGAGGATCTGTAGCAAGAAGTCATGTCATAATGACTGGCATCTCTTGACAGCCCTCTAACATGACTGATTTAGGAAGAGTGAAGCCTGGAAAATCTTTCTGTGCCTTGCAGTTTTTTCTAGGAAGTTGGCCCATTTGTGTTTCTCCATCCTCATGCAGCAGGAACTAGGAAAATTCCCTGCACTCTCTCTACACTTTCATCCCTCCAGGGAACCAGACCTCCAAGCAGCTAACCTCCAGCTCCAGTCTGAAGCACTTTTGCCAAGGCATTGCACAGAGAAACTGGGTGAGAGATCTGAGGAGTGCAGAGCTGGCCACGTGTGAAGGGGCCTTAGAAACCCAGCATCCCCAGCTCTTCACAGTGCTTTAATTAGCAAAGGGTTTCTCTCATGACAGTAAGCTTTAAACCTGCATCACACCCAAGAAAGAAGTTATAAAAGGCTTCTCTGAGCTAGCCTGCTCTCTGCTGCTGAAACCAGACTGCAGCCAAGAGTTATAGACCCTATTTTGTTTTCATTTAAAGCATCACCATTTACAGTGTTTTCCCATTTGTTCTGCACTGACTGCTCATGGTGCTATGGGTGATAACATTGTGACTATGAATAGCCACCAAACACAATCAATCTCTGTTACCTGCTGTTCCAGGGAGGCACAGCATCTTTTTCATGTCATGAAAAATCCTGAGCAGAGTACATAGTGCACATTTCTGAGGGTATTTCAGAAAGGCTGAAGACAGCAGGAAGATTTTTGTTTAAGGATTTAGCTGTATCTGACAACCAAGCTGTAATATTAAATCCTCCTGAAATCTGCCATTAAAAATGCAAGGCTGGGTATTATTAGCAGTGCTAGTCTTGGCCATGGTTGAGAGAAGTGTGGGAGGTTGACATCTTGTCCTTCTTACAGGAAAGATGCTAATACACAGCTGGGCTGAGGTGTAGGGGAGGCTGTTCTGGTTAACAGCATCATGACCTTCCCCTGGCTGCAAAAGCCTTAAACTAGTAAAGAAAGGGAAATATCTTCTGTTAAAGAGCTGCAAATCAGCCATGCTGGATTCTCTCTCTAAGCAAGAGCTTAGCATGGATGCTTCTGGTTGCAGCTGGGAAAGGATTCCTGGTGGGAACACCACTGAGAGGGGGTTGCCATCTTCCTTTCCCCCCACCCCCCTCAAGGAAAGCTCTCCCCTAGAGCTGCCTGGCACTGCTTTTGCCCTCTTCTTTAGTGCACCTTCAGAGAGAAGCAGCACTCGTGGTAGTTCCTGTTAAAATGAAGAAGGTGCTGTCCTACCACATAGTTTCTCATGGAAAATAAACTCACTAGGATGCTGAAATCTGAGCCTTTTTAAGGACATGATGGCTCTGGTGACAACCAGGCCTCTTGATTCCCTTCACAGGCTGGTACAGGCACAACAGCCATTTGAGCTAGGGTCATATGTGAAGCAAATGTGTTTGTACCTTGTCTATTCTGATCCAGAGTCTCTAAAATTAAGCTTGACTGTTTGTTTCGGTTGTGTTGGGTTTTTTTAATGTGCCATTAACCAGTCAGCTAACACAATCCACATGAGAGGCAGTCCTTTAATACAATAAGGCCATTCTGATTGCTGCCACATCTCATTAATAACTAGCTGCCCTGCTATTGAAACTCCAATTTCACAGCTCCCATTTGCACTCTCTCTGGTTAATCACAGCCATTTTTAGCTTGCTGATATTAATTGGTAATTTATAGTGGCTCTCTCCATTTGATGAGCACTGCTTTCATCTCACCACCAATGCTTAGACCCCACTGCCTCTCTGCCATTGACTGGTAAACTGAAATCAATGAGAGTGAAGTTTGAAGCTGGTTTGAAATCAGAATCATTGCTGTAATTGATTCACTGTGATTGTGGTGTCAGCCTCCTGAAGTCAGTGCTCCCACCTGCTGTTTCCACCTCGAAGGACACATGAGGGTGTCCTGTCCCAGCCCTATGGCAGCTACATCAGAGAGACCCTGGTAGCACAAAGCTGCAGTCCCCATGACCTACAGCTCAGGAACAGGAGAGCAACTGCCTCACACCATACCCACCTGAGCCTGTCACTAGCACAGGCTGTAAGAGGATGCCTAGAGAGAATGAGGAGAGAGTAAGGAGCTTTTCTTCCATGAAAGAGTGGTTAGGCATTGGAAGAGGCTGCCTAGGGATGTGGTGGAGTCACCATCACTGGAGGACTTCAACAGGCATGTGGATGTGGCACTTGGCAATGTGGTTTAGGGGCATGGAGGTGTTGGGCTGACAGCTGGACTTGATGATCTTAGAGGTCTCTTCCAACCTTAGTGATTCTATGGTTCTATCTTACTAGCTTGAGTAATGTTGTTGGGGAAAAGACCCTACAGTAGCCACTGATGAGCACCTTTAATGCACCTGCAAGTGGCCTTGGGCTCCACCAAACTTATTTGTCCTCAGCAAAGTTACAGCAGAAAGCAGCAGGCCATGGCCCTGCTCTACTCCCAGTATTAGCAGAGGATAACACTGCCCCTGTGTGTGGTGATGCTGGGACCTGGGAAGTCAGATCTGGGCTGGCTGTGTGTCCAGCACAGAGTGTGCCACCAAGGATGTAGGCTTGTATTTACCATTGTAAGATCCAGGCTTAAAACAGAAAGGAGAATGGATGTAGCAAGTTCCAGGCTTAAAACAGAAAGGAGGATGGATGTAGCAATAAAGGCTGGCTGAGTTTCCATCTCAGAGAGGCAATTCAGTTAAATTACAGTTTCAGCCCTTTGCCCTTCCTGGAGATAGTCCACTGGGAGGACTAAAAAGATCAGCATCTTCATCCCCATGCAGAGAAGAATAGCTCCAACTGATGATGATGATGAGCCTGCAGACAGAGTAAAAATGTCAAGGAGACCAGGGGAGGGAGGGGAGGAAACAAAATCCAAGGTGAGGTGTGCTGGGAGGGCAGCTTGCTGCACTGGCTAGTTACAGGCCAAGCCTAGATGTTGCAGCAGATTTATTCTCTCTAGTGAAGGCATGAAGCTCCCTGCTGCCCAGGAACCTGGGCTCTTTTGAGGATGAGCTGGGCTGGGTTCCTGAAGGAGCTCCCATGCCCTGTGCTCCTGAGCAGCCACAAGCTGGTGGTCTCCAGACTGGTCAGGTCCTGTTGCAGGGATCTGCAGCAGTTGGGCTCATTATTTTATATTCCCATTATTTTATGTTCCCACTATTTTCCACAGCAAAGAAAGAAAAGGAGCAAATCCCACATGGTTTTGTCTCAGCTGGTAATGTTTCTCTCTCAGTAGTATTTCCAAGAGAGAGAGGCTGAGCAAGGACCTCTGTTAGTGGATCAGAAGATTGTCTTCCCTTCTGTATATCTTAGATTTTCATCTTGGCATTTTGCTGCTAGCAGTTTTCCATGTTGACAATTATATTAGTGGAACACTTCTAGCAGATACCTGAGCTCTTTGGAAAATCCCTCCTGGCCACAGAGCTCTTAAAATACATCCAACTTTTCTAACTAGTGGAGTGCTTTGTTAAAGTGAGTGGAGAATTTCTTTAAAGAGTAGGGAAGGAGACAATAATAATAGGGGAAAAAATCTTGGAATGTGCCAAGGTCAGGCCACAGTGACCTGATCAAATCTGGCCCTGGGTAAGACATGGAAAGCTCAGGTATTATAAAAATAATTGAGTTTAAACACCTGGGGCAAATGACTCTTGTTCCAGCTTTCCTCTAGTTACCCCCAAGAATGGAAAACAATGAGTGAACCTGAGTTACCTGATGCTTATTTTCCAAGCATGCTGAAATCCAGGGGATCCTCTAGCTGACTTCTTAAGTAGCCTGATGGATTACTCTTGGCAAAGGAGCAATTACCATGCAAGGTGGCTACTCATCCATGCCCAGAGCTCAGGGGCTTTCACAGCAGATACTGTTCAAGCACTCCTGGGGAGACTAGGAATGCATACTCTTGTGGAAAGGCAATTACATTTGTTTCTTGCATCTTTTGGGCCCCCAGGAGCAGCCCTAAACTTTGATAATGTGGAACTTTATAGTCTCTGTCATATCCTCCAAGCAAGCTATCTTCAGTCTGTCACCTTCATGATCACATGCATGGGGCACAGTCCTTGTGCCTCCAGCACAGGGTGGCCTTGTGTGTGCTCTGCTTTCTCATGATTACTTGCTCCTATCATATAAAACACCCTGGCAGCAGAAAGCCTTGTAAGATAGATTTTAGATGTGTTTCCCATGGAGCAAATACCTCTTACCTCTATCTGCAGCTCCCTGAAGGATTGTAGTGAGCTGGGGGTTGGTCTCTTCTCTTGAGTTACCAGCTAGAGGACAAGAGGAAATGACCTCAAGTTGCACCAGGGGAGGTTTAGATTGGATATTTGGAACAAGTTCTTCCCAGAAACTGTTGTTAGGCATTGGGCCAGGCAGTGGTGGAGTCACCATCCCTGGAGGGGTTCAGAAAACATCTAGATGTGGTACTCGGGGACATGGTGGTGGTAGGTTGATGGTTGGACTTGATCTTAGAGGTCTTTTCCAACCTGAATGATCCTGTGACTCTGTGGCATGTATGATCTAGATGTGGCTGTGCACCAGGCCACCACTAGCAGTGTCTGCATGTGTCCACAGCCTCACTGGAGCTGAGGAGCTGAGAAGTTGATCTTCTCCCAGTGTTGAACTCTTGGCAGCAGCCGGAGGAGCCAAGTGACCTATGGTTGCCTAGTAAACATTTCTCCACATCTCAGCCTATTTGCACACATTGGGCATGACTGTTTCCAATGAGATGCCATCTGGAATAAGGACAGGGAACTTCAAGCATGTATTTCAGCATTCAGATGAGTTTAGAAAGCAGACAGGAATGTGGAAGTTAACGTTCAGATGTTTCCCAAGCTCATATACCTAGAAGCCAAACACTTCAGCTAAACAGATTGTGCCCTATTAAATCATAGCAGTGCATTGACAAAAGCTGAGCCCACAAGATGTCATCTAGATCATCATTACACAACAGTGTGCCCATTAGATGTGGATATTCCCCCTGCCTTCTTAATAAAAACAATGATGGCTTGCTGCCTTCCTTGCCCACCCCAGTCAGAGGGATCAGTTCCACAGAAGGACAAACAGGGCCCTGGGACACTGCTCTCTTGTGTTTGGAAAAGTCTTTTGCTCTGGAGTGCTTCTGTGCTCACACAGTGGGAGCCTCATTCACCTCTGGATAACCCAAATCACTATGATAGTCTACCAGGTCTTTGCAAACTGGTGTGTGAGCTAAAATGAAAATCTATTCACTCAATTTTCAGGGAGATTAAAGCCATTTTAAACTGCCATGGTAAGAGAAAGGGTTTCATAATTAAAGTAAATTAGATTTAGAGTTGCTTCAGGGAAACATTCTTAGACCTCTCTTCCTCTAGTTAACAGATGGACATCTAAAATGTTATTGAACACCACTGCACAGACTACAACAGGTTCTCCTTCCTTGTACATTTACAGCTGCAAACCAGGCTGGTACCCAGTTTACTCAATTTGTGAACCCTTAGACATTTTCCAGTGCAAATACATTTAAGCTTCCTGGGGATGGACTTGCTCTTTTGGGCAGATCTTTCAGAGGTGCCTGGTGCTTGCTTGCAGGCAGCAAACCACTGCTCTGGCACAAAAGGACAAGAGGTATCAGACTTGTTCAGAGAGAAAGGCTAAAGAAGATAAGCTTTTGAAGGAGACTTTGCAGAGCAGAGGAACGTGGTTTTGATGTATTTATCCAAATCTCTAATGTGCTTGTTGTCATGGTATCTGAGCATTGCATAATGGGTTTAAAACAAGAGCAGTGGCCTGGGGCTGTCATTTAAACTTACTTAGGCTTTGAAGGCTGAGGTGAGGTGGGGGGATGGAGCAGTGCACAGAGATTTAGGAATGGCATTAAAAATCCAGGAGCCATTTCTACGTCACTCCCAGCCAGATGTTGCTGCTCTCTTGCTGAAGCCAGTTTTCTTTGTTGCATGCAGTACCAAGTGGTTGCCCTTCAAATCTCTAACTCAGCAGAGTAGCTCTGGCCTTTGCTGAGCAGTGCCAGGAAGAGACAGGCCTGAACTGGGATGTATCCTCATGGGACTACAGGTGGGAACTTCCTTATCCCCCATTCCCACTCCAAGCTCTCTGTGGCAGTTCAGGATTTGTCAACGCAAGCAAACCAATCTGGGTCTCTTCCTACTAAGTGAAAAGAGTGAGGAAAGAAAAACTAAAGCCTGTTCATGATGGTTTATGGTGCTGCTGTTCCAGGTGAAGAGATGTTTCTCAGCCAGGGACCTCCAGCACCTAAGCCAGAGCAGGTACAAGGGCACAGTGCATCACTTATACCTGAAGAAGGGATTTTCCTGAGTGAATTTAGGTCTAGGAGCATGAGCTGGCAGCCCCAGGTGTCAATACTTTGCTTTTTTAGGGCTCACCTTGCAGCTACTTCTTGGAGGCATGCAAAAATGGCTTGTGCTTCTATGCAAGGAGCTGTGGCATTGGTCTCTTGGTCTTGGCACTGCTCACCACTGCTTCTGGGTGACCTGTGTCTGGAGGGATATAGGGGCAGACACTGCCATGCTGGATGCACAATGCCATTAGGTCCTTTCACTTCTCTTCCTCACACCCCTTTGCTTGCCCCTTTCTGGGTCTCTCTCCACTTCCTAGCCCATCAGTTCTGCTTCTCCTCCACTTCTGGGTCAGAGGGAAGACATGGGCTTTCTCCACAGCACTCAGCCAGAGTGATGCATCTGCACCACTCATTTCCTTCACACTGACCTCAAGAATCTGCTCTTGGATAAAGCAAACACCCAAGCCCAATCCTAAAACACCTCCAAAAACATTAGCCTTTTCTTCCCTATTCAGTTAGAAAAAACCCTTTCAACATTTGTATCCCCTGAAGGCTGCATGCACTAAATCCAGTCACCTCCTGCTCCTCTTCTCAATAATTGGAGCAGAACAAGCTCTCTTTCCTCCTGAAGTGTCATCTCCAGCTGCTGGCCAAGTGTCATTGTCCTTTTTTCTGGGTTCTCTCCAGTTTTTTAGCAGCCTTTCAAGAAGCACAGATCTAAGCCTGGCATAAAGGCTGCTCAGGGCCAGGCTGCTCAGTGCAGCTGGTGCTCTACTACTGCTCCTTGGCACAGCCAAAGGTGGCAGTGTCCCTCTTGACCACAGCACCCCAGCAATGTTCCCTCACCCTTCCCAGTCCTGTGTCCCTCACTAGCACATGAACCTGGAAATGAGGCCAAACATGGGTTTGCTGTTTTTTTTTTTCCCCTTCTGAAAATGCATCTGCATCAAAAGTGCACAGAAGAAGGCTGGAGCCAGGGAAAACAACATTTCTGGGCTATGGAGAATTTAAGCAAGAAGTAGCTCACCCTGCCCCCAATTCCTCCACCTTTCTCCTTTGATGTAAATAAAGTTGTATGTGAGCCTTTGATTAATCTTGGCTTGGTATGACTGCAGCAATACATTATATTCTTCATTGAGATTAATGTATTCTATAATCCACACTCCATTACACTGTTTGGGTGGTAAAACCACAGCCTGACTTCTGCAGATCCAAGCCTTTGAGGCAGCTGAACAAATTCTGCTGGGAGGGGGACTTCACCTTCAGAAGTGATGTGGAAAAGTTGCTTTTTTCACTGTATTCTTTGCAGAAATCAGTTTGTCAGGCCAAAAGGGAAACAAGGGCCTTTAGATGGTGACCCTCAGGAAGTGGAGCAGTCTTAGGAAATAGGCTTATATTGGCCTTAAGTTTTATCCTGTTCTATCCTACCCTATCCTACCCTGTTCTCTCCAAAGTGATAAAGCTTTGCAGTCAGAAGCATGTCTGCTGCAAACCTCCAGCTGTGGCTTCTAATTAGCACCTGGTAGATCCCCAAGGAAGAGCATTTTTCTTCTGTGGAGAAGCAGGGTTAATATGATCTTTCAGGAGGAAAAAAGGGAACATTAAATAATTGAGATGAGAAAGAGTTGCAGCATGGTCAAATCTGAAGTGAGCAGAGCAGTGTGGGAGCCATGTGAACTGAGTTTCCCCATGCAGTTTGAAACACAGAAGAGAAGGAAGAGGGTGCAGGCTGCCCTGGTTTCTGAGCTAAAAGAGTTTTGGGTTCAGGTAGTGCCCTGGCCTGCATTAAAAAGATGACTCCTCTCTCTCAGTAGTGTGAAAGTGTCATTAGGGATTTTTCCTGTGGAGAAATCAGATTATCAGCTCTGTGAATGAAGAAGTTGGGGGAGCTGTGAGATGAATATTGCTAAGAAATTCAGGCACTAGGTGGAACGATGAATCCACTGCAGAGAGGAGAAATAAAATAGCTACCCATGAATACTGCCCAGCAAACAGCATCCCATGCTTTAGCTATTCTCACACCTCCAATAGGGGCATTTTGTAAAGCTCAGGCAGCTGGAAAGACTTCATATTTTTTTGTTCTCCCTTCCAAGTCATAGTGAGAAACTGGATTATCACTCCTGGGGGCAGCAGCTAGGACAGGCTGAGCCTCCCCACCAAAGACAGAGAAGAGTTGCTGAAGTAGCTGGGAGCTGGCAGTGTTGTTTTGATCACTGAGCACCCAACCAAGAAGGGCAAGCTGAGGGGAAACATCTTTCCCTTCATTCAGGCAGCACTGACTATACTGAGGAATATTCATGGCTTTTCTCAGCTGGGACAGAGGTTGAATTCATGCAACAAATTATTCCAAAAAACTCCTTTGCCAGCCTCTCATTACCAGCTCTACAGAACAGAGGAGTTGAAACATTAGATACAATTAACTTCATGTTATAAAACCCTTTTGGAAGATGAAGACTAGACCCTGCCAGCCCCACTGGCCTGTTAGGGCCTGGTTGCTGGTGATTTTAATATGAACTTATGTCTATTCAGCCTGTGTATATCTGAACCTAGCAAAATCCATGCAAATCCTAGGAGACACTGTCCAGAATATGTCTGAGAAACAAAGCAACACCCCAGGCCAAGGCAAGCAGAATTCAAGTGTGAGTTTGGAGTAGGACTGAGCATTCCCAAGGCAGTGAGATATCAAGCTCAAAAGCATTAGCACTGCAAAGGGTTTTCAGAACGTGCTGCCTCCAGTAGGATTTGCTGAGGGCAAAGCCAGGCCAACACCAGTCTTCTTTCCTAATTGCATCCTTAATTACCAGGTCTTTGCTGGATGCAGTTAATCAATCTCTTCAGGACAGGGGGCTATGGGAACATGCATTCTGCTCAGCACAACGTGGGGGCTGTGGCCAGAGCAGCAGCCCCCAGTCTGGAGGGTGAAGAAAGTTCAGTTGGTTCCTAAGCATGGGAAAGCAACAAATCAGATTTATGAGACATGAAAATGTCCTGCAGAATCTATGCCATTTCACAGATTGCTCCCAGCAGCTCAGACAACATCCATCTTGCCTCTCTAAAGGCACTGCATTGGCCTTTCAATGCAAATTTATCTTCTTGGCAACAGTTCTGAAGTTTTAGTCCTGTTCTAGCTAAATTTCACTGGCCAATGTCAAATGTATTTTTAACTTTTGGGGACCTCAGTGCCAAACAACAGTAGGAAAGGAAAATTGTTTCTTAACTGGCAGGGAAATGAAAAATCAATTAGTTGCACAGGTCTGGGGAGAAGTCAAGGGAGAATAAAGGGAGGATGAGTTCTGCAGCTGAGTAGAAAGCATTTCCTGAAGCATTTTGGAAGGTAAAGTTCATCAGAAGTGCTCAGAGGTAAATACTCTGTACTCCTAAAGAATATGTTGGGTATTTCCAGTATTTATAGCTGTCAGTTATTCAGAAAGGAGCTTGTAGTACTTTTAAGGTAAATGCTGATCCTAGAATAATTCCATTTCATTAAGCCAAGCTGAAACAATGTTTGCTTAGCAACCAACAAAAGAGAGCCTGAAATCCCTGGGATTGTTCCCTGGAATCTGACATTTGTCACTTCCTTGGCTAGGAAGGGGAAAAATCAGGAAGGATCCTGCTGAGACAGGAGCCTTAATTGTAATTCCTCTAGACTTATTTGCTGTTTTCTATCCCATCACTCTGATGGTGACCCTTAGAATAACCTACAGAGATGATTCTGTTGCACAGCTTGCAAAGAGCAGGGATCAGGTTTGCTTCATGTCTGTAGGTGCTGCAGTGTGGGAGCAATGCTCTGTGAAACACACTGAGGTCTGCTGCTAAAAACCAGCATCACTTTGTGTTTTCAGAGCAGGGTTTGTTCAGGAGAGAGCTGAGAGCATGGCTGGGATGGAACAGCCTTAGGAAAAGGAAGGTTCCAAGAGGTATTGCAAGAGGCAGATGTTGAAAAGGAAGCAGAAATGGAAGCTCTGTGATCCACATTAAGAGGCAGAAGTAGTTTTGGAGCAGGTTCAAAGTGATTGGAAAGGAAAAAAAGCAAAGCTCCAACATTGCTGTAGAAGTCAGGAGGAGCAGATGTCAAGAACTAGGCTTTTTCCCTTCATCTCACTGAGATGCCCTTTTCCCTGTGGAAAAGCACTGGGATGCTTTTCAACAGGGGTGGGAGGGCAAGGGCATGGAAATTGGGTGACTTCCAAAGAGATGCCCTGTGGTGGCAGCTGTTTCCTGGGCCACCTCCTCTCATGATGGCTCTGCTCCTTTGTAATTGAGTCAAGCCTACCAGGTCAGGCAAATCAGTAAAGCAAGGGAGCAGACACAACCATTCCTCCAGAAGCATCTGGTGGCAGGCACACATTAAAATCAGCAGGACATTCACTTTAACATCTGCAGAAGTCTTAACTCTCACTGCTAATTGAATTGGGAGATCTATTTCATTCAGCTAAGCAGATTAGTGCAGAGGTCTGCAGGACAAAGCTGTTGCTTGGCCTTAAGGAGTGAGAGAGGCAACCAGGACTTCTGTGCAAGTGAGACAGTGGCTGATGAGTTAGTGAATGTCCCAAGAACCTCACTGGTGCCCTTGCAGGATTTGAGGTCCAGCATTTGGCTCCTCAGCATTTGTAATTCTCTAGATGGAGCCAGGTGCCCATATCCACACCTGACCTAGAAACCTACCCATCAGGTTTTGACACTGGTACCAGTAAAGGGGAGGTTTTACAGCTCAAACAGGCAAACTTTCCAGCCATTCCCACTCTGTCCTAGGGGAAACAACCACAGGAGATGAGATCTGTAAGGATTTGGGTCTGGGATAAACTCTGGCTCAACAAAATAGATACCAGGAAACAACATGATAGGAAAATGATTGCCACTCCAAAAATCAAGTACTCAGGATTTAGTGGATAACAGATTTAATGTTGCCTGGGCAGATTTTCTTCTGCCCCTCCCATCCATAGCTGTTGTTGATTGCAATGTCATGAACTGCTGCTTTTCTGCAGTGCTAATGTCTCTCTGGTGGAGGAAATGCAATTCTTTGAAATTACAGAATATTAAACTGTGCTCTGTTGTTAATGTGAGTCCCTGGCAGGCAGCCTGGGTGGGAAATGCTGAGGACTTGAGAGTGGCTGTGGAACATTAGTTGTGACACTCACACTGCAAAGCTTTGTGTGCTCTTCAGTTTTCTGTGGATGTAGCAGAAAAGAGTTAAGTAGTGTTTGCAATGTAGAATACCTGGTGCTAGTAAGAGAGAGAGAGAACTAATTCTAGACTAGAGCCTGTTGAGATTAGTGCCTTCAGGAAGGGAGCCTGCAAAGAACCCAAACTTGTAGTGTGCTTGTGTGTGTAAGAGCTCCTAGGCTGCACACAGGTACAACTGCAATCATACAACAATAGATTGCTATTATCTATGTGTTTGTGCCTGTCATGCTAGCTTAATGTGTTGGTGGAACCTGAGAAGCAGCTGCTTTTCCAGCAAAACATGAGTAAATAGGAAGTAGAAGCTATTTGAGGGTTCCTAAGTCTGAAGTTAATGATTGGAATTAGGGGCATACAAAGTCATGAGCAGGTCTTTGATAATGTCTTCTAGCTGGTGCCATGTGGGGTGCACTAGAAATATTCCCTTAAAAGGAGGTTGCCTTTGACATGAGAGAGTTGGAACATGTGGTGCTTTGGCTGCAAAGGCAAAGAATCCTCTTTGGATCTGTGGAGAAAGCAAGTGGTAAGAGCAGAAGCAGGGAAGCTGATGGCTGCTGTCAGTCCCTGCTGTGCTCCTGCCACCAGGCACTGTGACATTTCAGCCTGGATGGCATTGTCACACCTACAGGGGTAGAAAGGACCCAGGGAGGACAGATCCTTCATGTCTCACAACAAACTGGAGGTGTTTGATGTTCAGTTGAAAAGAAGAAATGTTTGTAAGACAAGGAGGCTCAACAGCCCCAGCAGCCTTTTGCCATGAGACAGTGCCAGGGAGTGTTTTTAGGTTTTTGAAATGTAATGTTTTACATTTCATACTTCTCTGTGGAGAAGAGAGTGAAATGGAGAAAAGGATCTTTCCTAGGCTTTCATTCCCCTGTGCTGCAGCAAATCTCTTCCCATCCCTTGCCTCACAGGATACGGGACAATGTAGGTCAGCTCTGAAATGATCAAGTTCATCTCCCTGCCCTGAGCAGGTCCAATTACATGGGTTTGAATATCTGCAAGGATGGCAGCCCCAGAGTCACCCTGGGCCCTCCTTCAGTATGCATTGTGGAAAATCCATTGCCCTGTGAAATGAAGAGGCTCAGAAATGCAGATTTCAGTCATGGCATTTGCCCATAGTAATACTGAATTTTAATAGCAGAATAGTAAAACAGAAAATCAGTCAGTAATAACTGATGAGACAAAATATTCCAAAATGAAGTCAAAAACATTCTCACTGGATGGTTTTTGTCAGAGCCACACAGTTCTCCCAAGGTTTTTCTGCTTTCCCTGAGCCAGAACTTTCCAGTTAGCTCCAGCTAGGCCTTTGCTCAGTGTTCCTGTGTGATGGAGTCCAGCTTAGTGCCATACTTCTAACCTGAGCTGTACAATAAGAGTTGGTGATCATGTGTTTGGTTGTTTAAGCTCTATTCTGGCTTCTCTGTTGCCATTGAAATGTCTCTAACCAAACCACACTGCTCTGGGAATGGCAGGGCTGGGGAATGCTCTGGGTTTCTATGGGCAGGAGGGTCAGGGTTGGTGGAGTGAGGGACAGTCCATGCTTCTCTTGGCTTTTCTCTGTGCTTTCTGCAGCAGATTGTTGTCTGCTGTAGTAACAGTACTGGAAGAAAAAAAAAAGAAGTGAGAAAAAGAACTCCCACCTGCCCCAACATCACTCTAAGGGATGCCAGAGCTGCCTGTACAACTGGAGTGCATTCAGAGCAGAGCCTGAGAAGAGCCTTTCTGCTTTCTCTTGTGGAAGACAGCTGATGGTTGAGTTGAGTCATGCTGCTCCTTCCATGGCTTGTCAGTAGAAAGGCAGTGTGTTGTGCTCAGAGCCTCACTGATCCTGTAGCAACCATTCCCTCACCTGCCAGTAAGATCTTACCCTTGGCTAAGGCATACAGTGCAGTGCCTGAAGGGGATCCTTTCCCTGGCAGCCAGGTCTTGCTCAGGACTTTTCTGGTCTCGATGGTGCTGCTTCTTTTTCCTCTAGTTCCACTCCAAGCAGTTGCAAGCAGCTCTCAGGGCTGTGCTGGATTTGCTCTGCACTGGCTGCACAGGCCAAACAAAGAGGTAGCTCCCAGGAACCTAACTGCTATCCCACTGCATTTTACAATGCCTTAAGCACCCACTTCCACATGTACAAACCAAACACTTTAGGAGCAGTGCCCAGTGATGCTGGGACACATCTGATAGCTGCTTTGCCATGGTAGGTGAGGTGCCCCCAGCTGGGGTGTCTGTTATGGACTTAGGAGCCCTGCATTTTCACATAGCTGCTGGCTGTGCACAGCCACCCTGCATGTCCCTGGCTCTTCTCCTCTCCATGTGGCTAATGAGGGACACTTTCTCATCCTTAATCTCCTTCCAGGTTAGTTCTGCTCTGACAAAGACTTGGATGGCCTCAGTTTTTGCTGGTTTGTTTTATTTCTGCAGTCCATTTCTCCCCTTTTTTGTCTAAAGACAAGTAAAATCAGGTTGTTACAGAGGGAAGCTGTGCCCAGAAGGCAAAATGCATCAACAAGAGAAAAAAGGGAGAGAAAAAGACAATTCTCTTTAGCCTGGCAGTAGCCAGGAAGAGCTGTCAGTCTCCTGGGAGGTCTTGTTACTGAAGATCAAAGAAGCTCAGAGAAGACATGCCTGCTTTGGAAAAAATCTCCAGAAAGCTCTTGGCTCCATCCACAAGCTATTTCCCATCCAGTAACTTAGCCAGTAAAATATCTTGTGAGCCTCCTTCAGAGCAATGAACTCAGAAGTGCAGAATATGAACTGGGATTTAATGGCCCCATCTATATCTCCAAAATATGTTTATACTCTTTAGGGAGGCTCAGCAGGGAATTTTAATGCAGAGAGTGGACAATATAAAAGGCAAGGTAGGGACACTTCTGGCCTGGCTGGAAACTGCTGAACTCACTCTGTCCTCTCTGCTTTTGAGAAAAGAGAGGCTTGACCTTCCTGAGCCCTCAGCTTTACACTGAATATGACACCCATGGGATGGAATCCCTTGCTGGTCAGGTTAGGGTCACCTCTCCTGTCCCCTCCTCCCTGCAGGTGCCACCTCTTACTTACTGCACCCCAAGGTGGGACCCAAGATGGAGCAGAGACCTTGGTCTGCACCCCAAGCCTTGGGACTAACTCTCCCCATGGAGTGTTCTCACTGCTAGGAGCAGACACTGGGTGTGCCAACAGACTGAGCTGAAAAGTGCAATCACTGACCAGAACTAGCTCAGGTTGTAACTCTAGGGCCAGGGCTTTTGCAGGGCAGAGGAAGAGGCATTCAGTGAAGCAATGTGATAGGCTGCAAGCATCAACATTCATAATGTTCACTCACAGGTGAGCTAGAGCAACCTGAGCAGAGAGCCATAAACCACAACTGCCTCCTAACAGGAATATTTAGCAAGAGATGGAGCCAATAGGCCTGGCCACTATTGCTGAGCAAGCCAAGCCAGGATGTCCCTGGCACACAGCTGCTTTATTTCTTTTTCAGCATAATTCTGCAATAAAAGCTCTTTTTTTCCCTCCTAGTCATTAGTGGCACATGACAAGCTGTAAGTGTAATTGCATAGCTGAGACATAGCTCTTGCTGCAGCTAATGGTTTCTTTCCTTGATAAATGGTACAGGCAAGGATGTTTGCATTTGGTGCTTCTCAAGTATTCTGGAAATAAGAAAAGATGAAAACATTTCCTGAGCTCAGAACAGAATAATAGATTCACAATTTATATTCAGAGCATTGGTACTTTCTGCTGAATGAGGCAAGAAACAGGCAGAGCAAGTATCCACCAGCCTGCTCATGTGCTCTGAGCAGAAAGTGCTTCTGACTGTGTTTGTAATGCATGGCAATCACCATATTGTCACAGGCAAAATATTTGGCTTTGTTTATAGATGTTGAAAGCATCTCTGAAATGTATCTTCCCAAGTGACTGGCTTGCTTCTAAGTGAAAATAAACAAATGCTTCTCAAGGTGTTCTCAGATCTCTTAAGTGTTTCAGGTTGTCTCAACTCATCATGGTACACAGAGTCACTTGGAGGCAGCAGGAGACTCCTGAGGCAAGGTTTCAGAAAAGGACTGTCAGAATGTTGCCCCTTTCCACCTGGCAGCTGGGGCCATAAATCCAGACTGTCTCCAGTACAGGGAGGTACATGACTGAGCCTGGAGACCATCTGCAAAGCTTAAATCACTCAACCCACAGCCTGGTGGCTGCAGGGTTGTCTGACCATCTGTGTAGGTTCCTCACAGGCATGCCAGTGCAACCTTTGGAGCACTCCAGATTTGGAAAGGGGTGAGGTGATGGTGGACAGTGTGATGAGGGAGGTGCTTTCCCCGTTCAGTCAGCACTGGGAAGCTACCTGAGGTGTCTGCATGAGTGCACATAATACAGGAAGCTCTTGGGAAGCAATAGTGTGTCTAAGAAGAGTGAACCTGTTCTTGCCATAGCAGAGGAGCAAGTCCCAGAAGGAGCAGGGCACTCCAGACACAGGGGTGCTTAGGGTCAGCAGCTGCTGTTTTGAAGGAAGCAGCAATAATCTCTTTTGTGAGCACTTCGAGGCTGTTGCCTGCCTCTGCACTGCTCATTTTCCCATTTCCTGACACCATATAGAAGGTGAAGCTTGCTTAGAAAGCAGCACTAAATTCAGGGTGTACCAGTTCAGACTACCCACACAGCTGGCATCACCTTCACACCACAAAGAAGATTTGGTGGGTCTGCTAGACTGGTTTAACATGCAGCCTGATAGATGCTGCCTTGGGGTAGGACTTCTGAGAAACCAGTCTGGCTTCTGTTTTGAAGTAGGTAAACTTCTCTGGTTCATGACTTTCATTTGTGTCTAATTCTTTTTCCTCAAACTGCCAGAGAAGTAGAAGGTGACAGCTCCAGGAGCTTACTCTTGGCAAACTGGAGATGCAGCTGTACTTGTGTAGGAGTTCCATGCAAGGCTGCCCTTGGCTGGGAGAGCTTCTGAAGTGATCTGAGCCATAGTCAACCCCAAGCCCAACAGGAGGCAGCTGTGCTGCCATGGAGAAGCCATTCCTTATCCAGGGAGGTATCCTGTGTGGTTGTCTTACTTGCATGTGTACAGCCACCTGGTTTTTGCTGTTGGCTAGGAGCTGGAGAGCTGTATCTGAGCTGGGGCATTCCCCATGGAAGGAGTGTAGGTCTGCTGGAGAGAGTCCCAGGGAAAGCTTGAAGTGGTATCCAAGGCTGAGCCCTGGGAAGTGTGCACTGTGGCAGGCAGCAGGAAGAAGCAGTGCTTGANGAGAAGTAGAAGGTGACAGCTCCAGGAGCTTACTCTTGACAAACTGGAAATGCAGCTGTACTTGTGTAGTGGTTGCCTTTCTTTACCCTAGCCTAGGATTGCCTTCTCTGACACCAGCACAGCCAGGCTTGCAGTCTGCCCTGGAGGCTGCACACTAATGATAAGCATAAATATTTTAACATTTGATATGAATGGAATTGGCTACTATGTGCCCTAAAGAGAATAGCCATGGAGCTGTCATTCAGAACATGGTAGGTGTAAAAAGATGCATTTTCCCCTGCAGCAATTTCCCTCTCTGAGAGCAGTGCTATTATTAAAGTTAGCCCAGAGAGCATTTCAGCAGCTCATCAAACACAGCTGCCTAGGCTGGGTGGCATGAAAGCAATTCACTTGGTAATTAACTAAATGGATGATAAGACATTTGCACTAATATTGCTTTTCTCCTGTGAGTAGTTTGCATTCATCTCAATCCAGTGTCCCCCTGGCTGATAGCAGGGCAGGGGAGGATTGACTGCCATAGTCTGTGAAGCCACTGCATGGCCTTGACAGCATGTCAGGTCCTTCCCCAAGCAACCATCCACCTCCACACTGGACTTGCCAACTTTCCCCCTCTTGTCTCTGTCCTGCTCCTTCCAAATAGCAATCTTGATGTTTCTCCACCTTTTGCCTTCCTCTTTTGGACTTCTGTGCTGCTTCTCCTGTGTCCATACTTACCATGTATCAAGGGCTTTTTGGGATGACACATGTCCCACAGTGTCTCTTCCAGGTGCCTTTGCTCCCTGGGGTTGTTTGCTGGCAGAGCCAGAGCTGCTCTCTGCTGTGTGATGTCCTCAGGCCCAGGGGAGCTTTGCTGTGCCAGGTCCCTTGCATACTGGGTACCTTGGGGCCTGTTGGTCCCCTGAGCTTCAAGGGATATATTTGGCATTCCTTGCTATGCTCAGCTCCCTGAATCCACAGTGTTGTGACTGCAATTGCAATGGCCTAGCCATCACAAGCACCTGCACAGCACAGGAAAATGTGTCTTCAGTTTCCAGCTCTCAGCATTTCCTCCCTGTGATCACCATGACCTCCAGCAAGGAAAGAAACAGGCAAAACCTCTTATACTACATAGCCATGTGGCTTCTGCCCTTAGGAGCAAGCAGGTCTCTTCTGAAGCTGGGACAGCAGGGATGGGGCCAAAATGTCCCCATCTGTGTCCATCCCTGGAGTCTTTACTAGTGTCACCTACTGTACATCAGGTTTTTGTGCAGCCTGGACCCTGTCAGCCAGTGGCAGGAAGGAGCTCTTGTGTGCTGAGGGAGTGCTCTGCACCACCCTTCCTCCCTCAGCCAGCATCTAGCAATGTTGTAATAAGCAGCTCTCAGGAAGGAGTTAATTTGTCTTCTTTGAGTTAGATCTTGAACCTGAATGATGCATAAGAACTCCAGGAATGGGCTTTCAGGGCTGCATCTTCCTCTCTTCTCCTTTGGGCAGTGTACTGGGAGGCTGGCTAGTGCCTAAACCACTGACACGAGACTAGGCACCCTCACCCCTGCACTGTGGGCATTGCCCAGCTGGAGCAGCATGACAAGGTGCAGCTGCTAAACAGCCTTTTCACCCTCTGCATCTTCTGGTCTATGGAACAAAGCTGTACAAGGCAGATTCTTTCTCTGCACTAATGATGCACAGAAAGTGGCATTTCCATTAGATCACCCAGTGCATAAGCAAGAAAAAAAAAAGAGTTTACAATTACTTCCAAGAGGAAGAACAGGAAAGAAATCCTGCAGTGAAGATATCTGCAGGAATTTATGAGAGGCTAATTGCTTTTATCCTTAGTGACACTGTCAGGATTATGCCCTGAAATACATGGTATCTTTCTGTTGTGAGAATGGGCATATTTAAAGTGCCTGAAGATATGATAAAAATCCTGTTTAAAAGATTATGTCTTGCACCAATTTTCTGCCAGCAGCTGATCCATCAGCACACCATGGGAAATTCTTTTTTACAGCTTCTCAGTGTGTGTTTGTTCCACAAGGCATGAAGCAATCATTGTGTTACATGTTGAGTGCATGACACACACTGGAAGTTATGTGCTTCTGCTCACTAATACTGATTATTTCTTATTACTGTAGTCTGTAATACTGGAATAGTGTTTGAGGAAGGAGGATGGTAATGCAGTATCCCAAGTGCCTGTGTTGCAGAAGAGAGCACTCAGAACAACAGCTCCACTGGCTTTGCAAGACAAAAAAAATAAGGGAAGGGGAAAAAAGCTGCTGTGAATAATTGCCAGCAAAATTTTCTCTGCCCCAAAAACTGTTCTGAAAAAGCAAGAATTCATCCCCTTAGCCTTCTGCCTTTTCAGTCTTGGTATAAGAATGCCTTATAGGCACTGTGTGGGGAGAGAAGGAGATGACTCCTGCTTCAAGAGGACTGCTCCAAAGGGTACAAGGTGTGTGCAGGTCTGGCTGTTACACTTTAGAGCCTTACACTTAGTGATCTGGATGAGGGGATCAAGGGCACCCTCAGTAAGTTTGGAGATGACACCAGCTTGGGTCAGAGCGTTGATCTGTTTGAGGGTAAGGAGGACCAGCAGGGGGATCTGAACAGGCTGGGTTGATGGGCAGAGGTCAGTGGGCTGACCAAATGCCAGGTCCTGCACTTGGGTCACAACAACCCCATGAAATCTCCAGGCTTGAGGCAGAGTGGCTGGAAAGCTGCCTGGCAGAAAGAGACCTGGAGCTGCTGCTAAATGCTGAATGCTAAATGTTGCCAAGAAGGCCAACAGCATCCTACCTTGGATCAGCACTAGTGTGGCAGCAGGACTAGGGCAGGGATTGCCCTTCTGGACTGGGCACTGGGGAGGTCAGAGCTGTAATCCTGGGCTCAGTTGTGGGCTCCTCACTCCAAGAAGAACGCTGAGGTGCTGTTGAGTGTCCAGAGAAGGACAAAAAGGCTGATGAAGGATCTAGAGCACAAGGCTTGGCATGGGGCTGTTGGGTCGATGGTTGGACTTGATCTGAGACATCTTTTCCAAATTACACGATTCTGTTACTCCAGTGTACGATTCTAAGGACCCAGCAGCACTCATGGAACAGCAAACAGGCCCTAGCTGCCACTCTAAGCAGGGTCTGAGGTCGGAGGCAAGGAGCGGCCCCTAAGTGGAGCTATCCCCCATCCGCACCAAGCAAGGCCTCAGCTCCCCTTAGGGTCCTGCGAGGGGCTTCAGCTGCGGAGCTGCTGTACCGCCTGCCTGTTGGAGCCCTAACAGCGGCAGCCGGGCGCAGGCAGGGGCCGGGGTGGTAGGAGCGTTTTCGTCGGGTTCCAGTCGAACATCACCCACTGCTTTTCGTCGCTCCAGCCTAGCTTTTTTCCCCCAGCCGCCTCCCTCCCTGCCGTCGCTTCTGCATCAGGCAGTGCGCGGGGCAGCTAAGTACGGTGGCCGGGAGCGCGGGAGGGCGCCAACATGGCGGCGGCGGCCATCGGCCGGGCGTGCGCTTACGGTGTCTTCCGGGCGGCGTGGCGAGGTGATGTGTGGGGGTCGCGGTAACGGGGGTGCTTCTTTGAGGAGGGGAGGCGGTAACCGCTCGCGGGCTCGTTTGCCGTAGCACGACAGGCAGAGCCCCGAGGGGGGTATGTGTGTACGAGGTGGTTCTCGTATCTCTGGGGTATGACCTGGCAAGAGCCCTCCCTGGTAGGAGCAGCCTGGTTGTTCGCCTCGCTCCCTGGCTGAGGTGACACCTAGTTAATGCCATGTGTGGGTCTCTGTACGTGTGTGTATTTCTGTTTTATAAGCCTTTGCACTGACTTTTTTTTCTCCGTTGTGTTGGTTCCAGTGTGGGAGAAGTACTTTGCTCTGTATGTGTTGGACTCGGCTTTATCATTGGGGCTTAGCAGTGGTTACTGTGGCCCAGTGTTAGATGGGTAGTGAGGAAGTAACAAAAACAGGTAGAGAAGTAGGAGCTGCTCTGTGTGTGCATGGCTCAGAGCACACTACAGCTCCATGCATTCTCTCCTCCGTTCAATCACTCCTACAAGAGCTAGATATGAATCCTGGTTGGTTTACATCTAAACAATGCTAATAGGGCTTCTAAACAAACGTTACTTTTTTAAAAGCTTGCATTTGGCTAGGTAGGATGAACCTGGTTGCTCTTGCATATGTTACTTTCTCCATGCCAGGAAGTGTGATAAGCACTGTGAGAAATAAGTGGCTTTACCAGCAGACAAAGTTGCTGTGGTCACTGCTTTGCAGTTCCCACACTTCACATGCAGTAAACGTGTACTTCAGATCATAAAAGGGCTTTAGGCAGGCAGATCTCACTCAGGGTTGCAGGGTTTGGGGCAGGCCAGCAGTGTCTTTGGAAACTATTATCCCATTAGAGTATCTGGGGCAGTAACATATGCCTTAAGGTAATGGAGTGAGTGGCTTGCTTTTTGTTCTCTTCCCATTCTTTCTACCTTTCTCTGCTTTTTGTCTTCTGTGGACAAGTTGTCCATGAGCCAGCAACGTGCCCTTGTGGGCAAGAAGGGCTGCATTGGCAAGAGCATTGCCAGTAGGCTGAGGGAGCTTTTCCTCCACCTCTCCTTAGCCCTGATGAGGTCCCACCTGGAGAACTGTTTCTGAGCATTGAACACTGCTAAGGTTATGATACACATTTAAGGTGTTACAGGTGTAGTTATTGCCATGGCTTTCCTAATCTTTTGCATTGCCAAGTGCCCTCCATTTGCAGCTTTGCTGCCTGCCTTTCAGTACCTCTGTCCCCTTTCACCCAAGGTTCTCTGGCACTGTGGCAGAGCCTTTGAGGCAGGATTTCCCCCTTGGCCTTATGACCTTGCAGCTGTGAATCCCAGCATTTGGTGGTTTCTCAAATTCACTTCTTCCCTTTGCTTTTCCTCTGGCTTGGAGGTTTTGGATTCATAGTGCTTAAGAGCCAAGCAGCCTACACCTACCCAGTGGGGAATCTGCAAGGCTTCTGGTGAAAAGCATGTGTCCTGTGGGACATTGTTACAGGGGGACTTGTCTGCAGCACTGGAAGTCTCCTTGGGATGCATATTACATCTTTCTGTCTCCTGTTGTTCTCAACCTTCCTCCAAAATAACTTCCATCATTAGAATCATTGCTTGCCATCAGCTCTGCACCCTGCTAATAAATCTTGGTGTCTGAGAATCCTTTATGTATCCTAGGGAGCTTGTGTACACTTCTCACTAGAAGCCATAGTGAACTACATTAATGCCTCTGTGTTCTCCAGGGAAGGCTTGTGACTGAGGTGGGAAGAGAGGTGAGATTCCACTAGTAGAAGGTTGGTATTGGAACACCTGAAAGCTGAGTGTGGTTTTTTGCTTTCAGCAGAGGATGTCCCTTCTTTCTCTCCCACTCTCAAAGGCAAAACAAAGTTCTCTAGCTTTTTTAAAGCCTCCAAATGCTTCCTTGCCTCCACTTGTAAGAATCCCTCAAAATAAACATCTCAGCAGTTCATCAGTTTCAGGTCTCATTTCTTCCTCGGGGTAAGAAGTGGTGCCCATTCTGTAGCCAAACTGGAATGCAAGCCTGAGCTTTTGGGGAGGTTTGAAAGCAGGCCAGTGCAGGGAAACATTTTCACTGGCTAGTCACAGAGTAGAGTCTAAAAATATAAATATATCTATATATATTTCCTGCAAGTAGACCAAGAAAAGGAAAAGGTTGCAACTGCTTCTAAATAATTTATGAAAACAATCTGTGTCCTTTCAGGTGTGACCCTCCTAAGTCTTTCTTATTTAGTTCCCTCTGTGTTCCATGCTTAGCACAGGTAGCTGGTAACTCTTTCCATGTGCTGTGCTTTTCAGTGTATGGGGTTTTTTTTTTAGTTTGAGAAGTTAAATTCTTCACAAACAAATTTTTTCCAAAGCAGCTTTGTATCAGTGCAAGTTTTCATTCCTACATGAGCCTTTCTCGAGCACCTGTGAGGTATGGAAGAAAACAGGAATGGTTCTGAAGTGCCTTCTCTCTTGCAGTTGTCTGAATAACAGTTTTCACTTGAAGAAAAAGCAGCAAGCAAACTGTTCAGCAGTAAAACCAGGCACAACTTCTTTGCCCATGAGAGGCTAAGTGAATTGTGCTTGATATCTTCAGAACTGCAGTTTGGAATTTAATCAGAGCATCTCTGGGGTTTTTTTGTGTGTAAACCTTTTGAGCCTGTTGGGATTCTTTCAGCCTAGAGCCTCTCATGTGTGTCTGGAAGGACACCCAGGCTGTTTTTCAAAGTTCTAATCATAACCACAAAGTCTTTTCTTTTCTAAGTGCAGTTCTCTCTGCTGAAACCAACTTCAGGCAGTGTTTTGTTGTCTCAGGTACAGAACCAAGACAAGAGAGTTTTCTGTCTTTAATTCCTATGGGACATAATTACAGGAGCAGAAGGGATTATTAAATTGTTGGCAATTATTTTAAACCAATAAAGATTAGCACTCAGGCTTGCTGAACACTGCATTCACTAGCAAAGTATGGGGGTGTTGAGCATCCTTGGTGTCTCTCAGACTCTGGGGTGTTACAGCAAGAAAATGGCAGTGCCTGCCAAGCTGGGGCATTGGTGCAGGAGCTGCAACATCTGCCACCCCATACAGCCTCCTAAAGGTGACAAGTTGAACCAGGCTGGAACTGAAATAAAGGGTAGGGAAGGTATCATGGAATGGGTACAGTGAAGCAGGAGACTGGGAGATGAAAGAAAAATGGTAGGGGCTTAAAGTTTGCAGAAAGAAGATTGTTAACCCCTTCGGTTTCCTCTTCTACCTGTCTTGAGGTTGATCATTCTGTTGCATCTTGTGAGGAGACAGAAATGCTTTCAGAGTGGTTCTGTTAAGTGAATTTGTAGTGCTGAATATTTGTGTTTATACTTGTGTAAAGTTCTGTATGTAGCCAGTGAAAGACAACACTTAGAAGTCATTGCAGGGTTTTAGTTGTAATATTTGTGGCGGGGCAGTAAATATCACTGAGGAGTTAGTTTTCCTTTAGTGCAGAGCATGACTTAAACATAATAAGCATGCATTATTTTTTGGCTTGGTTGGTGGGTCTCTTGCTGGTGGCAAGGCATCAGTGCAGCATTCCTGACCTGTCTTGCCTTTACAAATGATTCTGTTTTGAACAGCTTGATGTAAGAAATATTGCAGCCTTTAAATTAAAGTCCCAGCACTTGTGTTTGGAGGATGTATAGGGAATGGAGGCTCTGATGCATTACCTGTACATCCTGAGGTGTCAAAACACTCTTTTGTTGACATGTGACATTTCAAAATGTTTACATTTCTAAATGATTTTATTCTTTGCTCTCCTTCTCAAGTGTCTGTTCCCTTGGTAGCAGTGTGTGGGTACTCCAGCACTCAGTGTTTCAGGCTTGGGGAATCATGGGGCTTTGGGGTTGGTTTTTTTGCCATGTCTTTCCCCTCCCTCTTTTGTCCTTCTGCAATTCAGAGACCAAAACAGTCTCATCTCCCAGTGCCCAGAATGTGGTCAGCACAGCCCCTGGGCTTCCCTAGAGGGGTGATTTTGATTGCCAGCTCAGGACTGGTATTCTTTCCCCCCCAGTCTTAAAAGCATAAGTATAGAATTTATAGGTATAAAGTGCTTCAGGTCTGTCTGACCAGTGCTGAGTATGGAGGGAAGGGGTCACCTCCCCCAGCCCACTGGCACCTGTCCTTCTGAAACAGCCCAGGATGCTCTTGGCCTTTTTTGCTGCCAGGGCACAGGGCACATTGCTGGCTCATGGTCAACTTGGTGGCCACCAGGATCACCTGAGCCCTTTTCTGCCAAGCTGCTTTCCAGCCATTTGTCCCCTAGCATTCATGTGGTTCCTCTCTGGGTGCAGGACATTGCTTTTAGCCTTGTTGAGCTTCATGAGGTTCCTGTCAGCTCATTTCCCTGGCCTGGCAGGGTTCATCTGGATGACAGCAGGACCTTCTGCTGTCTTATCCACTCCTCCCAGTTTGGGATCTTCAGCAAACCTGCTGAGGGTGCCCTTGGCTCCACCCTCCAGGTCCTTTAATAAAGATACTGAAGAGGGTTATTGGGCTGACTGCAGATTGGGGTTTGTGGCACATTTAACTCTATTTATTTATCACTTTTGATTATGCCCAGGAATATTATTGCATGTTTTGCTGCTAGGACAATATTTCTACTTTTTGAGGGCGCATTCTTGTTCTTGCAGCAGTGTCTTAGAAGCCTTCTAATCTTCTTCTCTTTGTGACATTGTCTGTTGCAGTATTTCCCCCCCCCACCTTCTTCAACTTGCTTTGCTCTTCAAGACAAAGCATTGAAGTCTTAATTCCCTTTGGAAACTAAGCCATAGGAGTAAATATGACTGGTGTCTTTCTTTTGGTGGGTATATTTGAAGGAAATGCTGTTCTAAAGAAGAGAAAGTTCTGTGTATCAACACTTTCCTGTCTTCCTTCTCAGGCTTTGGTGCTGTCCCAGTGAAGGGGAGCTGCTGTTGGTACTCCAGCCTGGCATGTGTTTTCCAGACACACTGTTCCATCTCTGCCCCCATCTCTGCTCCCTGGACTGGGGCAGTTCAGCAGTGCAGGAGGAGCAGCTTCTTCAACACCTGTAAGTCTCAAGTTGAATTCAAATCATTATCTGTCATAAACAGAAGGAGGAAAGAAAGTTCTGATTTGGGGAAGGACAGTCATGGAAATCAATGTCTAGTAACTTCTTGTATCTACTCCAGTTACATATCTCCCAGGGTGATAGCTGCAACTACAGCTATTGACAGAAGTGTATGCACAGGGTCAGTTTATTATCTTTTCTTAGCAAGCCAGGGTTGCTTTATGTCACAGTGATGGCATTGGGTGGGCTGGGAGAAACACCTTCCCCTCCATTTCCTTGTCCTTTAGTGAGAATTTAAATTCTGTGCTATTTTGTTGATCTTTAATTTAAAACACAGCACTGTAAGTGATTGAAATGCAGTTCCAATTTGTAGGTTAGATTGTTTCCTTAATTATGTTCATATTCACAAAGTCTGGATGAGCTCTGTGTTACCAGGAACTTGGCCAGCTGTCTTCTGAGGTGAATTGAAAGTGTTTGTTAGATGACTGAATTGAAAATGTTTGCTCTTGGTGGCATCCACATTCTTTGACTTAATACATTTTTAAACAAGCTCTATTTAGTCCAACTCCCTAAAACTCTTGGCTTGCTTGGCAAGCTGTAACACCCTGAAAAAAATTCAAGTGCACCTCCTGTAGGTATCCAGCAGAGACAGTAGCTGTCAGCTTTAGAAGGCTGAGGGGATTGTGTTTCAAAGTACAGTTCTTCTAAGAACAATTTCTCTTATAGAAGTCAAATCCCAAATCTTCAGACTTCAGATGCAGTAGATGTTAGTGGTGGAAATCACTCCTGTCCTCTGGCAGTGCAGTGGCTTCAGAAGTGACAACATTAGCAATCCAGATGTGACCATTTTCTGGGAAACAGTTTTCAAGGGAAATGCCAACCACCTGGCAGTCCTCTGTGGCTAAGAGAGGTGACTCTGCTTTTTCTGCCTTGTTAGTGAGGGTTTCCCTCTCTTCCATCATGCTTCAGACAATATTAACATGCTTTTGGTAGTAGGCTCATTTGTGCCTTCAACTGAACTATTGCAAGCAGCTGAACTCATTTAGATAGAAGGAATTCATTTAACTGGAGGAATTGCAGTAATGCCAGGCAGTCTGGGATCCTCACCCAAACAGCTGTCTCCTGCAGCTTGACATAACAGCATGCACAGGGCTTTGTTCTTCAGTAAGGTTGGAATGAAATCCCTTCAACTGATCTTGTTATTCCAGCCTTAGCTTCTGTCCCTCCTTTCCTCTTCCCCCCCTCCCCACTGTGGGAAGCAGTTCATGTTCCATTGCCTTAGCAATTTCACAGCCTTACCTAGTGATGTGGAAGGGCCTGAGGCTTTGCAGATCAGCTTAAAGAATCCAAGTCTTGCCTCCTTTCTCAGTGGGTCTCAGTAGAGCTAGGCTTTGCAGATAACATCTTCCTTGTGCCTCTGCCAGTCCAGCTTTGGTCTGAGAGGATGGAGCAGATCTCAGACACCTCTCAGTACATTTAGGTGCAGGTATACACAGACTGGGATGTCTCACCCCCCCAGGCTTGCTGAACAGATACCTAAGCTTCAGGCTTTGAGAAGCATTGGCAGAAAGTGCTGTGTGGTTAATGAAAAGAGTCTGACACACAGCTGTTGTGTACCTGAGGATGTGTGAGAATAAAGAAGTTGGTTCTGATCCTGGGACTGGGTAAAAATGATCCTTTGCTCCTGACAGTATTAATGCCATTAGCTGCACTTGGGAACAAATGCAAAGAACAACTTAATTTCTCTGTTGCTAGGTGATCTTTCCTCTTAGCTTAGAATACAGAATAAGGAATATGATGATTTTTCAGAGGCTATGGAACTAGATTGTAACAATCAGGGGAGAATCATTGAAACCAGCAATAGAAAATGATATCAGAGTAACCCATTTTGTCTCCAGAGGCTTTATGTACTGGGAGCAACTGTTCTCAGTGTAAATCTCTATGTGTCCTTTCTTGGAAACAGCAGTTCCTGAAATTCATCAGTTCCTTAATTACATTTTATATTCAAGTTTTGGAGTTTTCTTTGGATTAAGTTGTTCTTTTGCTTTCTGCCTTGCCTCATTTGAGTTTCAGAAGGAAAAAAATGGTTTTTTTCCCCATTTTTAAAGCATTTTTCTGTAAGTATGAAGACACCAGATAAATAATGCCTGAGTTCTCCCTTGGCATTGTCACTAGTATCAGCTGAAGGGTTTTGATGTCTGTGCTGTCTCTTCACATAGTGAGTGAGCCTTCAATGCTGTGAATGGTGCATTTGGGGAACCAGGCTAATGTCCAGTGCCACTGGAACAGTTGAAATACTCTGAGCAGCTACCTGTTGCACGTACAACTGCAACATTCTTACAAGAGATGCATGGTTGAAATGCTGCCTGCAGGCTGTCAGGAGCAGCATGTTGTTTGGGGTGAAGAGTTCTGGTGGCCACTTGGGAGACAAGCTCCATGAGCAGTGTTTGTGCTCTCTAGTTTCTGACTCTCTTCCTGAAGTGACATGCTGTCTTGCTCCTCAGTGAGGGATTTATCTGGTGATTGTGGAGTAGCCAGGAGTCATAGAATCAGTATGGTTGGAAAAGAGCTGAGGCTGAGGCCAAGCAATAACCCAACACTCCCATGCTCACCACTAAACCATGTCCCCAGCTGCCACATCTACGTGTTTTATGAATGCTTCCAGGGATGGAGACTCCACCACTGCCAATGCTTGATAAACCTCTTGATGAAGAAATGCTTCCTAATATCTGATCTGGACCTCCTCTGGTGCAACTTGAGCCCATTTCCTCTTGTCCTGTCACTTGTACTTGGGAGAAGAGACCAATTCTCACCTTCTCTAGCCTCCTTTCAGGGAATTGTAGAGGGTGAGAAGGCCTCCCCTGAGGCTTCTCTTCCTCAGACTGAACAACCCCAGTTCCCTCAGCTGCTCCTCACAACACTTGTGCTCTAGATCCTTCCCCAGCTTTGTTTCCCTCCTCTAGCCACACATGCAATCATAAAACCCCCTCGTTTAGCTTGGAAGTTGTGAATGGAACCTGAAGTCCCAAACTTCATCCATAAGAGGCATCTTCTTGGGATAGTGCGATTTAAGCACTGGTTCCTGAACACTTTGGAATTGTAGATTTTGGTTATTTCTCCTAATGGAAATGCACATGACTCATGGCAGCACTGCCAGAGTGATTCATTTTCAGAGGCCATCAGCAACATGCAGCTTGAAATACACTGAGAGATTCATACCTAGGGTACAGTCTTCATTTCAGAGCATTTCTGCAGAGGTTTAGAGCAGTGCAGAGATCCTCCTTTCTCTCTGGGGTTATTTCCTCTACTGCAAGACATCTCTCCTGCCTGTCTGTGTGCTCTCCAATCCTCCTGGTGCTTTGGTGCCAAGTCACATTGCCCTTTCTTCTGGTCAGACTTTTTTTCCCCCCTTTGTTGCTGTGTTGTCTGTCTGTTGGGAGCAATGTCCTCTCCCTTCTAATCTTCTTGACATGGTAATCTTCAGCCTCTCCCTTCCATATTCTCTTCTTGTCACATTGTCTTAAAATCAATGTGTTATCTGCCATCTTAGAAAGCTAACTCTCAGCTCTGGAGCCTGCAGGCTCCTGATGTGTTTCCTTCAATTCAGCTGCTTCCCAAAGACATGGTGATATTATTATAAATCTATCATCTGATCAGATGAGCTGCACTTCGGTACCAAATGTGATGTTTGCATCTGGTTCTAATTTTGTCAGAATTTGTGTGGTCCCTGAGGCCAAAACTTGACTCAGTCTGACCTCATCTTGCTGGCTCTGTTGGCACTGCCTGCTCTCCTTTGGTACAATCCCTTGTGTTCTCTTACCTCCTCTGCTGGGATTCAGTGATCTGACACAGATATTGAGGATACAGCTCCAAGTGTTGGAGGTCTTTTGAGTATATTACTAGCTCCAGAGCTCCATGTTGTGTCTCTCAACTGCTTGTTGCTGCCCCTCTGCAGCCTCCTGTGTAGCTGTTAGGAGCCTTGGTGAGGCCACATGAACTGCAGTTCCCTAGGTTCCAGTGCTCCACCACCCTCAAAGGAAAGAAGTTCTCCTTATGTTTAGATGGAACTTTCTACGTTCAGTTGGTGCCTGTTCCCTCTTGGCCTGTCCCTGGGCACCACTGAAGAAAGCCTGGCCCCCGCCTCCTGCCCCCCACCCATGAAGTATTGATAAGCATTGGTAAGATCCCTCCTCAGGCTTCTCCAGGCTACCCAGCCCCAGCTCTCTCAGCCTTTTCTCCCAAGACAGAGATGGTCATGGATTTTGTAGCTCTCTTCTGTCCCCTCTCCAGAAGTTCCCTGTCCTTCCTGAACAGGGGAGACCAGAAGTGGGCACAGGACTCCAGCTGTGGGCAAAGTAACAGTTTCATTCTGGGGTGGTTTGGTTTTGTCAGATACTTTGGATGCTTTTAGGAGTGATTCAAGTTGACAGTGATTGATATTTGTCCTTTGGTAGGTGCTTACAGGTATTGTTGTTGCTCTGGGTTAGTAATGAATGCCTTTCCTTCTAATGACCTGGGAATGAATTCCTGACTGGTTAGGAATAGGGTTGTTTTGAAAGGATTTTCAAGATCAATTTTAAACCCCCTGGCCCTGGCTGTGTGCCTCTGAGATTGATTGCAGCCATCAGGAGTAGAGTCACATCTCTGCCCCAGCCACACACACCTAGAGGAGGAAATGACTTCCTCAGCACGGCAGCAATCCTGCGGTTTAAATCCCAGCACAGAACAAGCAAGAGTTAACATTTCAAGATCATTCTTTTTGTTGTTCACTTCAGTTTCCAATCTAAGCTGTGCTTGTACATTACTTATGAAAGCTTTCTCATTCCAGTGACAGCTGAAGAGCTATGGAAAGGAGCTTTGGCAGAAACTGGTGCGGGAGTAAAGAAGGCAAGAGGAAAGAGAAGGAAGAAAAAGCTAAAGAAGGATCTCAATAAAGGCCAGGAGATTGGTGAAGGTAGATCCACAACTAAGGGGCTGAAGACATGTCTTGAGCTCTTCATGTGTAATGTTTTTCATTTGACAAATGGAGACAGTTCTGTAATGTCAGAACTGCTTGAGGTGTTTTTGTCTTGAAAACAAAAAACCCTGCTGTGATTGTTTGCTGCTCTTCTTGGGGGTTGAATCTAAATACTGTATAGCATAAAATGTGCTTGAACTATGTGAGGACCTTCCATTTTCTTGCATTTTTCCAGTGGACAGAGTTTCAGTCCTGATTTGGCAGAGAGGCTGATTTCTCTCTCTGTTGTTTTTAAGGACTTTCTGGTATGCTCTGGCCTGGCCTGAATGCTCCTGTGCTGCAGAGTGGGAGAGTCCAGGCTGTCACCCAGAGAAAGAAAGAAGAACAAGAGAGAATTCAGTCTGAAATTGTGCAGCAGAGAGATATCTGGGAGAAGAGAAGGAAAGTAAAGATCAAGAGAGAGGGAGGCTGGAGTGGAAAATGTTGGGGAGGTGTCCTTCTGGATCCTCCTGACCCAGGTCCTAATGGAGGTAAGAAAACTGCTTCTTTCTCTTGGTCTTCCTTAGCCTTTCTGATAAGGGGCTTAGAGAATGTGAGATCCAGACTTGCCCTCTGGGCAAAACTGGATGTTGTACTTCTCTTCTCTGTGGCCAAACATGAAGCAAGGCTGAGAAGTGGAAGCACAAGTTGTGTTAATGCAAGTGAAGTTTGTTGCATCACTGCTTAGGTTGTTGTAGCTGTTGGGAGTGTGGTGTTCTAGGCTGTAGGATGCTGCCCTCTGGGAGAGCTCTGCATTGTGCTGGAGACTCTTAGAGAGCTTGTCAAGTATGAAACTATCTCTGTGTTGATCACTTGTCCTGAGTGTAAAATACTCTTTTCTAGTTGCTTTAAGGATCCTGTGGGATAAATCAGGCTTTTTTTTTTCTGCTTCATATAAAGAAATATGGTTAAAGATGATGTCATTTGAATGGAGCTGGGAGAAGTCCTTTCTTTCTTTGCTGCCTCCTTAATCTCCTAGTGAAGTGGTGGTTCTGTATGTGGAGTGGGGAGCTGACTTAACTGGTTTCTCACTGTGCTGTTATTCAGAACCACTGGAAATTCTCTAGGAGCTTTCACTTTTAGAAGCCTAATCCTTTCCACCTCATGAAATATGAGAGTGAGTTGTTACTCATAATCAGCTGAGCTTTTCTTGGGAAGCACTCAGTGATGCTGGGATGTTTAATGTTGTCTTTACAGGAAGATTTGCTGTGAAAGACAGTTATGTTTTCTAGCATTGTTGGTTCAGGCTTGCTGCAGTCACTAAGTGTTAAGCTTGTGTTTTCAGAGCTCTTTTTGTCCAGGAATATATTCTTCCAGTGCAGGCTTGGATCTGGAACATGTGTTGCAGCAAGTCAACAGAAATGGGAAATTACATGCATGGAATCCCATTTCTGTTGTCTGATCTTGCAGCCACCTTTGCCCCCAGTCTGCCTGGTGCTTTCTTTATTCATTTCTTTCTGTCCCTTTTCTGCTTGGACATTGATTAAAACTTCCAACATGTTTTGAACCAAGCCAGAATGAACTGTATTTGAGTATTAGCAGAATACTGCAGTATACAAGTGAGAGTTTTCCTCTGTTTGCTTCCCTGCACTTATTTCATTGTATCACCTTGAAGGCAGCTATTCCCTGAAAGGAAGGAGGTGACAGTGGGCTTGGTAGCCTGTCACTGGATCTTACAACTGAAGAGTAGAGGATTAGAGAACTGAATGAATTGTTCCAAATTCCCCAGAAGTCAGTGGTGGAATCTAGAGAAAGCCAAGAGAATGCCATGGTTCTAGTTCCATGCTTTGAATACAAGGCTGTGTTGCTTTTAAACCGATTCAGATCTTTGTTTCAAGCAGTTTATTCCACTAAAGGAAGTGGCAGCTGTTGCAAACAACACTTATCCATGTCTGAATTGTACCTTCCAGTCTTTTCCTTCATTCTGCTTTTGGCTGATATGTTGATGACTTCCAGTAAAGTTGGCTGTGGGGAGGCTGTGGCACTTAGGTCCAGTTCAGCCAAGAAGGAAGAAAGGGTATTACAATCAAAATAGCAAAATGAAGCTGTCAGCTTGTATTAGAAATGTGCTTGGGAAGAAGCAGCTTCTGGTTAGGATACACTGATTTCCTTTTAACCTGTTAAAAACTGCAGGGATTTTCAGGTCCCCACTGTTTCAGCAGCATCTCTTTATCCAGAGAATGACTGATTTGGCAGGAGAACTGCAGGGGCCATGGTGTGCAAGGCAGTGCCAAGGTGGGAGGAGGAACAGACCTGAAAGCACCCAACCCAAGGGATGCTTTTGTCCTGAGCCTGTGGCTGGATTCCCTGGTGTCTAGGCAGCAGTGAGTTCTGGCTGGGGTTCTTCACTTCAACCCTTCCCAGTAGTCTGGTGTTAGGTTCTCTAGTACTAAACAGAGGTTGAGCAAGTGCTGGAGCTTCCCTTCAGCAGTATTTTCTAATGAAAACAGCTACAGGAAGTTTAGAGAAAGCTCAGTGTTGTTAGGCTTCAGCATTTCTCTCCAGAAGGTTTCATACTTAGTTTGGAGAGGATTTGGAGCTTAGCTTCTGCTCAGAATATTCCACACATTCTGAGACTGCCTCAGTTTTTCTGGCAGCAGGGAAATTTGCATGTCTTGCTTTACCCTAGAAAAGAAATGAATATTTTTCTTTCTTTGTGCTGCTGTGTCTGTTGAGGTTGGCTAGTATTTGGAGGCTGTTTCTGTCTTACTTCCCTGCATGGATGGTACTGAAAAAGATGAGAGATTGATTGCAGTTGGAGGTGAAGTTGCCCTAGAACACAACAAATGTGTAATTGTGTCATCTCTTAATTCTACCAGGAGCTGTGTTGTAATTACAGCAAGCAGAGTTACACCTTCTGAGGAGGTAGCATTTTAACTGTTTGGGTTGGTTTAGGCTAGTTTTCTTCACAGAACTTGATTTTAGGGAAGAAATTAAACCCCTTATGCTTTATAACAGATGCTGGTTTTTTCCCTGACCTTATTCTAAGAGATTGAATGAATGGAGTCAAGTGAAAAATTGTCTGTCAGGAGTTATTAAAAAGAAGCCACTCATAAAGCTCACTTTAGATAAGTTAATTCAAATTATTCTTCCCTTTTCTGTTGTGCATGAATGACAGGAAGTTCAAACTGGTGTCCTGTGTAAATTCTCTCACCTGGAGGGAGCTGTGCTGCTGGGGAGGTGAGAGAAGGAAATGTAATGCTCTCTTTTTCTCCCAACAGAAACCTATGAAGATTTTGAAACAAGAGTCATTGAGGTGAGCATTACAGACCTTTTCAAGGACTTGAAATTCAATTATCAGCACTATTTGACAGTGAGCTTGCAAGTACTTAACCAGCCTTTGCTCAATCAATCTTCCAGCAGTAAGTCTGTTATTCTCTTGCAGCTGCATGACATATTCTCTCATGGTTTTCACTTATCCTGTCTGTTGAGCAAATAATATCTCCTTCAGAGGTGGTTTTGGGGAACTGAAATGGCAGATTGAACAATGCTCTTAGACACAAGCTCTTGACTTTGGGGTTGTCCTGGGCACAAACAGGAGCTGAACTCCATGATCCTTGTGGGCCCACAGCTCAGGAGACTCTGGGGTTCTGTGATAGATGCACATCAGGTGTCTTTGCTTAAGATGACTAATAACACCCTTTTATCTCTTAAAATAAATGAATGTTCTGTGATTCTGGGACAATAAATCCCTGTCCAGTGAGGAGCTGTGCAGTTTTAAAAGGCTAGGGATGACTACTCAGCACTTCACTGGTGTCATCACAGCCTCACTTACCACACAGCTCTGGGAAGCATTCTTCTGTCTTTGTATCAGCTTGCAGTAGGACAAGGGGGAATAGATATGAACTGAAGGAGAGGAGATTTAGACTGGAAATTAGCAGGAGGCTCTTTACCCAGAGGGTGCTGAGGCACTGGCACAGGTTGCCCAGAGTGGTTGTGGCTGCCCCATCCCTGGCAGTGTTCAAGGCCAGGCTGGATGTGGCCCTGGGCAACCTGGGCCAGTGGGTGGCAGCCCTGCCTGTGGCAGGGGGGTTGGAGCTAGCTGATCTTTAAGGTCCCTTCCAACCTGGGCCATTCTAGGATTCATTCTATGATTTTTAGCCAATCTGATGTTGTGCCTGTGGCCAGATGAGGGAGTTGTTCCAAAGCACCTGTGTTTGGGTGTCTGTTTAGTTTCACTCCCAGTGTATCATCTTATGTTCCACTGCCAGAGTTCACTGGTGATGTTTTGGTTTGGTAGGGATCCCACTGCCATGCACTGCCATCTCCTCTTGGAACAGCTGCTTTTCCTTCATGCAAATCCTGTGTCTGACAAAACTGGCAAGGAAGAACATGTTCTTAATTAGTAGGATGCACTTGAAAACAGTTAGTCTGTCTCAAGGTTTTGCATTGTGTTGAGAGTAAAACCTCATATTCAGATTTTAATCTCTTTGGGACAGCAGCTTTCTTCTGCTCTGCATTAGCTCTGAGCAAGCTGTAAATGCCAGACATTGATTTTCTTGAGAGATCTTAGGTCTGATTGCATTTCTCTTGGAACATGGCCAACCATCTCCCTTTTTGAGGCAGGAAGAAGTGAACCCAGCCACTTGACAATAAAATCAGAGCTACTGCCTAAAGAACTGTGAAATCAAGTGTTTATTTGGTTTGGAGAGAAGGAAAAAGGTTGCCCTTTAGATGGGATTGCAGTCAAAGAGGGAAGGAGTTGTTCATGTTCCAGTCCAGAGCAGGAGCAGATGTATAAAGCAGGGAGTCCTTTATCTGCCAGCTTTGCAGAGCTCACTGCACACAAGGCTGCAGGAGCAGGAGACCTTAAACTCCACCAGTGTCTTGCTCCCATTGCTGTCTGTTTTGGGGAAAAGAAGATACTCCAAGTGAGGGAAATAAATAAGTGTGTCTTTTTCACCACCATCTGAGAATGTTAGTGTTGTTTGCTGTGCTAATTCCTAATTAAAACCCAGGTGTCCAGAGTAGGTAAGGGTTTGCCAGAATTAAAATGGAATAGTTTTGGAGGAACTAATGAGTAGTCTTTGCAGGGTGCAAGGGTAAGAGGAAAGTTAATGCATCTGAGAGCACCATTAGTTTCTTTAAATTGTGTCCAAGCTCCTGGAAAGGGAGTGACTTTAAATCTGTTTAATTGGGAGAAGTGGATTAGGAGAAACATTTCCTTAACCAGAACAGGCTGGTTTGCAACAGCTCCTGGGTTGAAAGTTAAAATCATCATCAGGCAAGTCAGAAGTTGAGTTGACTAACAGCTCTACTCCACAAGAGCCTCTGAGGGTTCTCTCCTCTCCTGGTAGATGAGCTAATGAGTTTCTTTTGTCCTTGATTGTTTTGCTGAGAGATGGGAAAGGTGAGAATCTTCTGAAACAATGCTGTAGGATTGTGATGTCAGATTGGGCAATTAAAGGTAATGAGTTGGGATGTGTATTGAAAAGAAAATCCTCTGAAGGGGAGAGGACTAAGCAGTTTTCCATGTCTGCTGTGATAAGGGGTGAGAAGCAATGGATTCAAATAGTGATCAAGGCAAATTTAGATGTAAAGAATGAGTTGCAAATAGGAGATTGGATACTGGAGTGGAGTATCTGGGATGTCTGTCACTGGAGGTTTTCATTACCAAGTTAGAGAAATCTGTCAAGAGGAGATGGAGAGTCAATGAGTAACCTTCTAACCCCTGTTCATTCTCCTTCAGACTTTTCAGGTGCATTTCATTTGATCTCCAGTCATCTTTGCACTTTTATAAAGTAAACCTTGGTTCACTTTACAAGTGGCATAACTCTGAAGTTTAGGGCAGCTTTACCTTGGAAGCAATGAGCTCCCAAGGACCAGTCACCTGACACTGTGGTGAGGTGGAAGCAGATCTGTGCTCTTCTCAGGGTATCTGATGAGAAAGAAGAGAGGAATGCTAGGAATGCTTTCCTCCCTGGCAGCAGCTGGGAGTAGTCTGTAGTGTAGTCCATGTCTCTGTGTGTGTATATACATATATGTATATATATGTGTGTGTCTGTATACATACCAGTAGCAGTTGAGCTGTTCTCTTCCTGTATCAGATCCACTTGAGAACATTGCTGTCCTGCTAGAACTTCCACAAAGCTCTAGCAAATGTCCTGCCTGAGTTAAAACCCCCTTTCCTTCCTTCTTCTCATTTCTAGAGTCCCCTCTCCCCCTAAATGTGAGGAATCTTTCCACCACTGAGCTCGTGTTTCCTCCTTGTATTCAGCTGGCCCTGCAGCAGCATCATGCTGCTGTTGTCTCAGATGTCTCTGGCTGTGCTGTTTTATGGTGACAGTGAAGATGTGAAGCAGAATGCTTTCCACTGGCTGCTGCTCAGGGTGATGACAGCATCCTTGCAAATGTAAACCAGTTTCTTTTTAGTTGTTTTGGTCAGTCAGCTTGACCTGCCAGAGTCATTTTTCCCTGGGTTATATCCTCAGCTTATGTATTTATTTGCAATATTTCAGTGTTCCAGCACTGAGCTGAGTAGCTGTAGGCTCCTTTCTGTTATCCTGACCAAACTCTAGCATTCTTTGGATATGATCATTAGCTATTTTAAAACTGAATTTCTGCTTAAGATCAACTTTGACTTTTCAGAGACTTCAGCAGAACCTGTGATGTCCTGATATGCACTGGAACAGTTGAAATGAAAATGGGCTTAAAAAGGGAGATATTTCTCATTAGTGAGTGTGTTCAGTCTACATTTTAAGATAACATTTGTAACAAAGGATCTGACCTTCACTGCCAGGTCACATTTAATGCTCTGTATGCCATGGATATCTAATTAATAGAAACTTACACAAACAAGTTTGGTATCAAGGTATTTTCTTTTTGCTGGAGTCTCTCTAATCTGTTCTTGTCAGATTTGTCATTGGTGCCTGGAGGTGATAGAAAATCAAATGAGTAGCAGACTTGCACTAAATGCCAGAGGTGCTTTGTTGCAGTGATAAATGGCTTGCATGCTTCTGTACCTAAGTGCATCTGGCTGGAGCTCCCCAAACAGCCTTTAAAGGATGGTAGTGCTGGGGAATAAAAGCCACTAAACCCCTGGTGATCATCTAATCAGGTGTAAGTGGATCATTTGATCCAGTTAAATACCAAACTCCCATTTCATTGTGTTTTAGGGATTGTGGTGAGCATGATCAATGCAACAAAAATAAAGATCCAGGTGAGCATTACTGAGGCAGCCTGGATTGCACTGGGCACTTCATGTGCATTGATTCTCAGCTTTAAAAGCATCAGAAAAGCCTTTATTGGTTTGTTATTCCTCTTAGGTCAGGAGTAGCTGCACACACAGGAGATTGTTGTGATGAGGTGTGGCAAACCCACACAGTTTGTTACAGCTCCTTGAAGTCAGTGAGGTTTTGGAGTGAACTAGGCACTTTGGCTGTGTCTGTGTTGGAAGGCACCTTGGAATGGTTGAGTTGCATGAACACTGCTCACAAAAGTGATGTTTCTTCATGGAAATGCAGCCCTTGGCAAGGCTCAGTGGGGCAGTAGAGGAGATTGCTTGTGTGGGACTCTCACTGGGTTCTGGGACTGTCCAGGGGTGGTGACACTAGGATCCACTTGGCTTTTGTTACCAAACCATGGAGGATTGGCTTGCCCTAAGACCAGGAGTGTTATGTTGGCATGTGGAAAGCAGGAGTAAAGGCAGAAAACCAAAGTGGTTTGGGGACAGAAATGGCATGAAGGACCTTGTCTTGTTTGTGTTGTCACATGAGTGCATGCAGCTGTAGGGAATAGGAGCACAGAAGGATTCTAACTGGATCACTGAAGTAACATGTTCTACATCCACTAAGCAAAGAAACCACAACTGTCTAGGTGCAGCAGGAGGCTGTTAATAGAATTTAAAGCCATAGTTTAACTTTCTCCAGAGTAGCCAGAAACCCCTGAGTAAGTATTTGGTTTGAGACTCCAGAATTACTCTTGGTAGAGTCTGTTTGTGACAAAAAGACTATTCCTTAATGCACAGTCTGAGCCCTTTGTTCCTTTTTCCAATTCATTGGCAAATGTTTTCTAGATACTGTTTTTGCAAAGGCTGCAATAAAAAGGGCTTGTGAAAAGGAAATGCTGCATGAAATTACAGTGTCTGGGATCCATTGTTTGACATCCATGACTGGAAAATTATATGGTGTACAGGATAGTCTCTGAATAATAATTTACTTCAAATGAGATGTTGGCTCCAAAGCACTTTTGGGGTATTGGAGCTGTAGATTTTGGTGGTTAGAACTACAGAGAAGTTTTCAGTCTTCAGACTGACAGTGCAAACTTCAGGCAGTGTTTAAGATAGCACCTGAGGCAAACAGCCACAGGAAAGAATGAGAGCTCAGAGCTCTGCACTAGAATTTCAATATTCTTGGAGTTCTCCAGACTTTTGGTCTGCATTAAGAGTCTAGGGATGCTACCCTCAGCTGGTTCAGTTGATGAAATAATTCAGTCTTTTTCTCTCTTTCACCCCTCTAGTGTGTGTGGGTGAAAGAATTGGCATTTGGAACATTCAGAAGCTTTTCAGTGCATTATAATTTGACATGATTATGGATCACCCTTTGAAAAGGAGACAAAGGCATTTCAGCTGGGATGTGGCTCTGAGATGTGTTCCTGTGGGGTTAGCCCAAAGGATCTGTGCTCAGACCTGAGCTGTGGTGTGGAGGCACATTCAGACACAGGCTGTGTCACTAGGGCATGTGAGCTGTGTTCCTTTTCCTAGGGAGTTATAAAAGAGAGAGTTTTACACATGTGACAGGGGAAAACTGTCAGCACTAGACATGCTTTAGCTCATAGTTTCTCTGCAGATTGGCTTTATTACTAATGTGCATGA
Source organism: Galbula dea (assembly GCA_013399015.1). Taxonomy (NCBI): domain Eukaryota; kingdom Metazoa; phylum Chordata; class Aves; order Piciformes; family Galbulidae; genus Galbula; species Galbula dea. The sequence goes on along the minus strand of VWZX01010698.1, from coordinate 340,613 downwards.
GAACTGCTCTTGAGGCTTCTACCAGAGTCAGCCAATATGAAAAACACTTCACATCTGGTCAAAACCTTGCTGCTGTGGCCATGGCCTAGCTCACGTGGGCTTCATTAGTGTTCACAGGTTGGTTACTTGATTCTTTGGGCCAGCTGGCTTCCCAAACCTTTTAGCCATGTCCCTGAGCCTCTCTAGGCTCACTTGCATGGAGGAGTTTTGCTTCCAGCACTGCACTTTGCTGTAATTTTATCTTGTCTCACCTTGTACCTTGGAGAAGCATCAGGACCAGAGGTCCCTAGGCCACGAGGGAGTCGACCTGTGCAGCTACTCTGCTCTGCACAACAGCAGTGTCCAGAGTGCAGCCTAGAGGTGACAGGTTCTTGAAAGTCATGACTAGAATATGATTTCTAGGAGAACTTCCTAAGGGCAGTCAGTTTGGCCTGCCATTTGTTCTGCTTTCACAAGAACAAAACCTCTAGGGAAGTGTTGGATTTTGGCCTTTTCCTAGCGGAGTGCAACAGCTAATCAGTACTTGAGATGACAACAACCTTTAGCAGCCTGTCCCTGCTCTAGCCTGTCTCCACACTTTCAAGTCTGCCTTTTAAACTGTTGCTTGCTGTTTTCTTCTGTTCAGAAATGGTTGAGGTGATTTTAGTTTGTGTTTGGGAGGTGCTGTCCTTCCCTCAGCTCTCAGAAGAGAGCAGTGGCTGCAGGGAGACAGTTAGAGGTGTATTGTGATGAGAGCTGAGCATGCATCTGGCTTCATGGCTTTGAATCAGATTTGAGTGCAGTCCAGAGGGGACTGTAAAGAGGGGAATTGTGCCTTAGTTTCAGTCACTTTTCAGAGCTCTTGCTACAGGACATCTACAAGTGTATTGATCCCCTCCTGGCATGGTGACTGACCACTGCCCTGTGGGCAGCCTGTGCCAATGCCTAACAACTCTTGCAGGGAAGAAATTGTTCCAATAGCCAAGCTGAACCTCCCCTGGTACAACTTGAGGCCACTTCCTCACGTCCTATCTCTAGTCATCTGGGAGAAGAGACCAACCTCCACCTCACTCCAACCTCCTTTCAGGGAGTTGCAGAGAGTGAGAAGGTCTCCCCTGAGCCTCCTCTTCTCCAGACTAACCAACCCCAGTTCCCCCAGCTGCTCCTCACAAGCCTTGTGCTCTAGACCCTTCCCCAGCTTCACTGCCCTTCTTTGCATCTGCTGTGGGCTGCTGCCCCTGTGCAGAGCAGTGTTAGATGTGCCTGGCATGGTCTGTACTGATTGCAATTCACAGGGCAGTGTGCTCTGTAAATCAAACTTTATTTTATGAGCTTACTAGGAAGGAAAACATCTAGGAAGACATTGATCATTGTGTGTTAATGAATTCCAGGACAGTTTGATGATAAGCTTTCAGGATGCTGTATTTGAGAGATGGAGAGGGAGCATTGCTGAGTGCACTCCAGAAGAGCCCTGCTCCCTTTGATGTGAGGAGTCACGGGGCTGCGGCAGGGAGGATCTGAGGACACTGTGGTTCCAGCAGCCGTGGCTGCCTGTGTGCATTAGCAAGCTTGAAAAGCCTTCCCAGCGTGTCAGGAGAGATGCAATAGCACTGATTGGGATGGGTGACTGCACACATTTTCCTTCAGAGCTGCTCAGAAACAGCTGACAAGTGCAGTTTTAGGAAGGCTGCTGGAGGAGCTCTTCGCGTGTGTCTTTATTGCCACCTCCTGGAGAGGGGGAAGCAGAGCTCTTCAGGAGATTCATGGTCAAGATTTAATTCATCTAAATGGTTTCTGAACCCCTCCAGGGGTGGTGACTCCACCACTGCCCTGGGCAGCCTGGCCCAATGCCTAACCACTCTTTCTGGGAAGAACTTGTTCCAAATATCCAATCCAAACCTCCACTGGCACAACTTGAGGCCTTTTGTTTCCTCTGGTAAGCTGGGAGAAGAGACCAACCCCCATCTTGCTCCAACCTCCTTCCAGGTAGTTGTAGAGAGAGAGATGAGGTCTCCCCTAAGCTCACCCTACTTCACTCTCTTCTTTCTTTCACCATTCCTCTGTGTTTCCTGTAAGTAGCCTATTTCCAGAGGCACTTCCCTCTTGGGGGGTTGGGTTTTTAGCTTGTTCTTGCAAGCAAGAAGATTGCAGAAAGAAAAAGAGCTTGGAATAAGCAACTAGCAAAGGCAGTACTTCTTTGGAGTGCTCTCTAGAATATGTGTGCACCTTCAATTTAACAGCAGCTTGATTTTAGTGAAAGCAAGGTGGATTGTTTTCAGGAGGATTCATTCCTAATCTGTACCTAGTGATGTCAGGGGAATTTTTGGGAGTGTTTTGGTGTTGGGATTTTTTTGGGGTGAATTTCAGGCAGAATTTTTAATATTTATTATTAAATATTTAAGAATAGTTAAGCCCTGGCCAAGTATCTTAGCAGTGATTTACTTGCAGATGTATAATGCTGCAACCAGAGCAGCTTCTAGGGAAAAGGGAGGAAACACTGCTTAATTAATGTATTAACAGTGCATGCTTAATTTAACTGTTGCTGTAATTTATGGAAATCATCTGGAGGGCTTCAACATGATGCATTTGAGAGGAAGGGGAGAAACAAACCATGAAGTAAACTATTATCTTTTGACTGCTAATCCTGGAACATAAATATTAACCCAGTCAGCCAATAGCCAGTGTGTTCTTTTAGATGGCTATAGTTTTAATATACAGGATACATAGAGTGCATTATTCTTTTATAGTTTATATACTCTATAAACTAGACATATTTATGGTAGATACTTAATATATAACATATATTCTATATATCTATTTAAATAAACACATATATTAGTACATAAGCAAAAGCAGGTGAACTAGAAGAGGAGCTAGGTGGGCCAAGGACCTGAGATAATATATTAGACTCTGTAAGGGGTACAGCTGTAAAGCACTGACTTGCCTATAGTCACATTAGGGGAATCTGGAGCAGAGGCAGAAGCAAATGGAGATTTCCAGAATGCTAACCATAAAGTCTCTTGTCTCCCCAGTTGTTGGGGAGAGGTGTGTGTCCTCACTCCAAAGTAAATAGCTTTCTTGCATCTCTGCTTCAGTTTGCTGCAGTTTCTAGAAACAAGTTTAGTTCCAGGTCTGAAATACCATTTTCTTTTGCCCTCTCTTAAATGAAGTCTTCTTTTTAGCAGCTGTCATCTCATTAATGAGACTGCCTTCTGCAGCCTGCCCATACATTTCAATCCTATCTTTCCATCCATGCAAAGCAGCATCATGCCTTGAGCAGAAGATATTATTACATTCACATGGGAGAGCTTCATGTCCCTTTGGATTTCTTCCATGGCTTTTCATCCCATGTTGAAGTCACACCTGAAGCTAGCAGTGTTAGAGCATTATCTGTTGTGCAGCTAACCACAACAGAAGGGAACTGAAACAGCCCAGAGGGAACAGCTCTTGTGTCTGAGTATAGATTTTGAGCAGCTTTTAGGTATTCAATGCCCTGAAACCAGTTTCCCACTGTGGCTGGTAGCCAGCTGAGCAAGAAAGGGTCAACAGTGTAAGATTTCATCACAGACCTCCAGTTCCTTTTTGGTAAACTAACTCTCTTTAGCAAAAAGAAATCAAAATACAGTTGGACTGTGCCTTAACAAGATGCTGTGTGTTTGGTTTGTTTTCCTTCAGGTGAAAAATGTGTTTTGTATGAAGGCAAAGGAAGGCAGGAAGAAATCAATCAGTGCCTTGGTGGCTGTTGGAAATGGCAAAGGGGCTGCAGGTATGTGTTGGGGGTATGGAACAGGTGCCAAATGAATCATGGCTGGTAACAGGGCTTCAGGAGGCATGGGGCTTTGGATGAGCTGTTTATGCTTTTAAATGCTTCTTTTCTGCCTTGCAGGTTTTGCCCTGGGGAAGGCAGGTGACAGGATGAATGCATTACGGAAGGTGTGTTGTGTGAATGAACCTGTGGCTTGATGGCAGCATCAATAATGGATGGCTACACTTCTGGTTTAATACCCAGTGGCTTTTGTAGTCTGTGCAGAGGACTGAGTCCGTGGCCAGGATTGTCCATCTTGATCCAAATACTCATGGAGCCATTTAGGTTGGAAAAGGTCTTTCAGATCCTCGAGTCCAACTGTACAGCTAACACCGCCGAGCCCACCACTAAACCATTTCACTTAACTGCCAAGTCTACACCTCTTCTCAGTCCCTCCAGGGATGGTGACTCCACCACTGCCCTGGGCAGCCTCTTCCCAGGCTTAATAACCCCTTCAGTCCCAAAGCTTTTGGTAGTATCCAACCTGAACCTCCCCTGGCCCAACTTGAGGCCATTTTGTCTTCTCCTATCCCATGTCACTTGGGAGAAGTTTCATTTCTCACCTTTTTTTCTCTGTCTAGTTAACTGGACAATGATAAATTTCAAATGCTTGGCAGAGAAAGTCAAGAACAAAATGCTTTCTTCTTTTATTCTCTAGGCAAAGAATAAAGCAATACAGTGCTTGCACTTCATAGAGCTCTACCAGAACCACACAAGTAAGTATTGCCATTCTCTTAGACTCTTCAGCTTTCCATGAGTACTGAATACACCAACAGGAGCTGGTTGCAGCTAGTTACAAAGCATAAAAGGTCCCTGAAGAATAACTTAGGATTATGTGGTACAAGATGCAGTTGTTAAAATATGGAGAGATTGATCTCCCATTGCCATGAGAGGTGGGGACAGATGTTTTAGTAGGGCCTGTCACAGTAAGGCAAAGCCTAGTGCTTTAAAACTAAGAGCAGGTAAGTTTAGACTTGATATAAGGAAGAAATATTTCACCATGAGGATGGTGAGCCCCTGGCCCAGGTTGCCCAGAGAGGTGGTAGATTCCCCACCCCTGGAACCATTCCAGGTCAGTTTGTTTGGGGCTCTGAGCACCCTGATCTGGTTGAAGATGTCCCTGCTCACCACAGGGGGGTTGGACTGGATGGCCTCTAAAGGTCCCTTCCAACCCAAAGCAGTCTGTGGTTTGATGTTTAAAATTTGGATATTTCATACATAGTGCTTCAGGCTCTTTAAAAATGGGGGCAGGGGAAAGAGGTGTTAACAAGATTAGATCTCTGCTGGCCCAGGTTTTGTTCAGGAAGTCAGATACTGTCTGGGCATCTCTTCTCCACAGTGAACTCCTGCTTCTCCCTTTTGTATGTCAGACATGATTCCCTGCTGGCTCAGTCCATGTATGCTGACAAAGCCCAGCAGCCAGGGAGGGCATGGTCTGCAGGAGTCAGCCTGATGTTTCATGGCAGCTTTCTGTTATTTCAACTTAGCAGCATCCAAGTTCTCTCTGGTGTCAGCCTGGGTAGCAATAGAGCAAATACTCAGTTACCTTTCAGAAGGATAGTACCTTACAGAGTAGAGTACTGTTTAACCAAGTCATTGCATAGATGAACACTCAGGCTAATAAAACTTTCAGTTTACAAACACTAAATGGCAGTTGCCCTCATGAGTTCCTCCTTCAGACTAGTAGGTTGGGGATTTGATGACAAGGTGGTGATGCTTCCACCATGCTTTCCATTCTGCATAACACAGAGGTGCTCTCTGAGCCATCTTGGCTGCAGTGTTAGAATCCACTGAGCTGAGACTGAGCCACAGAATCAGATGTGTACAAGCAGAAGCTGGGAGTTTGGGCTTTCTTTTGTAGCAGAGAGAAGCAGGAAGGCTGGAATGGTAAATAATTCTGCATGGAAAATCCAAGAACGCTGAAGCCTGTGGGGAAAGCTTAAGATAACAGCTGAATGAGAAGCAAAACCTGAGCATGAGGAAGAGGCTTAAATGGTATCACATCAGCTCTCTACCAGTGAGGATCTATTTTCAGAATGAAGCTTGGTTTTGTATGCAGCAGTACCAGAGTATTTACAGCTGTGGAAACTTCCCCATCTGTCCCAGGAATGGACCCAGATTCCCTCTTCTCCAGAGAGTAAACCTAACTTCCCATTCACAGTCCTGAAGAAAACCTTCAATGTGCTGAGCTGAAGCTTTTCTAGAGGGAAGAATTCAGCTGTAATGCCTTTTGTTTTGGTTTTCCCCCCCTCCAGTTTACCATGACATCAAAGTGAAGTTCAAGTGCACAGCCATCCGCATGAAGAAGCAGAACAAAGGTAATCAGAGCTGCCTGGGAACTTGGGGGTTGTGTGAATCCCTGCCTGGTGTTCATTTGATGGAGGGAAATTTGTGCAGTGTCTGTTTCCTTCAGAGATGGATCATTTGGTGCTAGTCTGCCAGGTTGAAGAGGATCAGTTGGTTTTCATTAGAGATACCAGTTGGGATGACATGGCTTTGATATTGTAAGCTGGGCTTTGGCCTCATGCTGCTGGAAGCTTTGGTTGTGATTTTCTTGCTTGCTTCCTAAGTGTAGTTCCTTCAGCCCTAAATGACTTCCATGTGGACAAGTCTAATCTAATCTGTGTCCAGAGAAGGGCAGTGAGGCTGGGGAAGGGTCTGGAGCACAAGGCTTGTGAGGAGCAGCTGAGGGAACTGGGGTTGGTTAGTTTGGAGAAGAGGAGGCTCAGGGGAGACCTTCTCACTCTCTGCAACTCCCTGACAGGAGGTTGGAGAGAGGTGGGGGTTGGTCTCTTCTCCCAGATGACTAGAGATAGGACGTGAGGAAGTGGCCTCAAGTTGTGCCAGGGGAGGTTCAGGTTGGCTATTGGAACAATTTCTTCCCTGCAAGAGTGCTTAGGCACTGGCAGAGGCTGCCCAGGGCAGTGGGGGGGTCACCATCCCTGGGGGGGTTCAGAAAACGTGTAGACATGGCACATGTGACATGGTTTATGGCAGGGGGGTGCTGGGGCAGTGGTTGCACTTCTGATGATCTTAGAAGTCTTTTCCAACTTCAATGGCTCTATGACTATTTGATTCTCATGGCATAGATACTGAAGGCAAAGGACTTCAGAAGAATCCTGCAGGTTTTTCATCCCACCATCTGCCCCTTGCATGCTTTGGAGAGCTGAGAGGCTCAATGCAGTGTTTTTCAGTGGTTTTCAATGTCTATTTTCAGGCCTAGATTCAGATGTAGTTTAGTATGCAGTAGTGGGAGTGCTTCAGATGGGAATTGGAGTGCAAGCTGCATCTGTGCCTGTCCCTCCTGGTTCCATACTGGTATAGCATGGGCAGATGTCCTGCCTCAACTGCCTCAGGCTGCCTGTGGTCATGAGCTGGAGCCAGGACAGCATCCAGCCTGCTGCTTCCTTGAGACCACTATTGCTTTATTTGCTCTGAAATCAAGAGCTCCCTGTGTGGATACTGCTGGGATTATCTACCCTGGCTTCTTGTCCTGCAGCATGCCACCACAAAGAACATCTGATTGTTCCATGGCAATGGTGTTTGCCTTTCTCCACCTTTGCAAGCTGTTCTTCCCTTTGATCCCAGCTGTAGCACAGGCCAGTGCTGGCTGAGGAATGATCTTCCCAGAATGGCTTTGTCATTTTTAAGAAACAGTATGTTTTAACATGCTAGGTAACAAAAACAACTGAGAAGATCTTAGTTTCCTCCTTCCTTACCTAAGTTGCCTGCTTACAAATAATCAGATCATGCTAATTTCTGTCTATTTATTCTTTTCTCCAGGGTATGGCCTTCGCTGTCACCGAGCTATCATCACCATCTGCAAGCTCATTGGCATTAAAGACATGTATGCCAAGGTTACTGGATCCAAAAACCTGATTAATGTCACCAGAGCTCTCTTCAAAGGCTTGACAGAACAAGTGAGTTGCACTCTTAAGGGCAGGGGATGGAATGGGATTGGTACTGTACTGAAAAATCACCTGCAGAGGAAGTTGTAGCCCAGCTCTGGTCGCTGCTGCTTGTTTGGCTGCACTCTTGAGCTGTCCTTGCCTGAGGCCTCAACGTTGCAGCTGCTTCTGTCACTAGTGGAGTCAAGATCTGGGAAGCAAGTCAGGAGGTGGTGTCATTTCCTCTGCCACAAAATGCTCAGGATGGAGATGTCTCTCTCTGAGCCAGCTGCCTGCCCCTGATGGAAAGCCTCAACATGCAGCCTTTCATCTGACTTCCTTTGAGCCTTTGCATGAAACAATCCTTTGGGAATTCTTGGGTGTCTCATTTGGTCCTAGAGTCTTGGTAGCTGCCAGGATTTAGCTGCTCTGTTCCCAACCCAGCCCTGCAAAGCTGTAACTGTCAAATCTCACCCTGTCCCAGCAGCTGGGCTCCCAGCTAGACCTCTTCAGGCTAGCCTCAGAAGGGAGGAGGTTACGATCCTCTTCACCTCAGGTGAGGTCACGAGAGATGCTTATCAGTATCTGAGGTTAATCAGACTGGAGGAAGTCTGCCATGTATGTTCAGTGCATTGTCCCTAGAGTCTTCCCCAGAAGGAGGAGAAGAAGGGCTTGCTGTGTAGGTTGTTGCTGGGAGAGAGGTGCACTTGATAGCTTTTCATGACTGCCCTGAATGGGAAAAACATTTCCTGTTCCCAGCAGACACTTAGGCTGTAAAATCAGAGTGTCATGAAAACAAGTTGCACATGAGGAAGAGGTAGAGTTGAAAATAGTGTCAAATTCCTGTCATTACAGTAGCCCATGTTACCTGTTACTTTACTATTGTCAGAGCACAATTGATATCCTTATGAAGACATCAGATGTTCCTGCACATTACTAACATGCAGGATGACATTGTATTGCTAGGGTCTCTGCCATCTAGCTATCTGAACTCATGCTGCTGATGCAGGCAGCCCATCTGAAACCCCTGAGGTTGAGCCTCACAGGTCATTTAATTGATGCAATCTTTAAACTGTTTATTAGTAAATTACCTTTTTTTTCCCCCTACCTCATATACATGTGGAGTTTGACCTGAGGTAAACCAACATTGTGCAGCACTGACTTGATTGTCTTTTCCCTTTCCTTCTCCTAGAGGACTCACCAGGAGCTGGCAAACCAGAAGGGTCTCTACGTGGTGGAGTTCAGGGAGGAGCAGGGCCCCCTGCCCATCGTGGTGGCACTGCCTGAGGGCACTGTCAGGGAGGAGCCTGAGCCTGAAGATGAGGTGCCAGACATAAGGCCAGAGTGGAGTGAGGTGAAGGAAGCTCAGGGAATGAAGAAATCTCCCTGGATGAATGTCAGAAGGACAATATGGTGACAAGGTGTAGTCCCTCTGTCTGTGCTGCTCAGAGGTGGGACTGGGAAAGCTCAGCCCAAGTGGTCAGGTTGGTCTAGGCTTCCATTTCACATCTCATCCCATTCAGTCACACTGTTTGCAGGGGTTGCCACTCTCCTGAGCACTGTTTGACTAGGGCTGTGCAGATGGAAACAGCCACTGAACATGACCTTGTCTTGGGGCATGCATTTACTGGGTTCCTAAAGATGTTTACTCATCCTGTGGTTCTTTCACAAGCTTGGGAAACTGCTGAAAAGGTTGTGGAAGCAATAAAAACTCCTCAGAATGAGTTCAGGATGGGTTTGTTGGGGTCTTTTTGCAAAATGCCAATGCCTGGGAGATCCTGAAGTGAGCAGCAGTAGTGGGAGTTAGTGTTCACTCCTTTCCCTCCCCAGGCTCACTCATTGTGATGGAGGATCTGTGCAATCAGGAGGTAGAAGCTGTCTGTGTTCTGGTGGGGAAGAGGGGGACAAAATGCTGGTGCTTGAGAGCTGGAGTTCATGCAAATACTTTTTTGTGCTGGTGGGGGAGGTCCCCAAATGAAGCAGAGCCTTTGATGGAGGTTTAAGGGCTCTTCTCAGGCCCACAGGGCAGTAGCTCATGCTTGAGCACTACCATGAATCAGTGTTTCCATCCCTCAAAGCAAACAAGGTTTCAGTGCTTGATTCTGTTAGCACAAGGGAGGGTGAGGAGCAGGAGGGGGCCATGGGCTTGTTACAAAGGGCAGAGGTGGGGAATGGACCCTAGTTAGGTTAGGAGAGGGAGACCAAGCTGACCATAACCCAGACTCTCCCACAGACCCACATGGAGCTTTGACCCCCTCCCTAGAGGTCATCTTTTGTGTATGCCCTATTTTGAGCAGTCTGGTCATGCTATTGTGGATGTTTGACCCAGCAGAGTCTGCTCATCACTCCCAGAGCTGAAAGGAGAAACAGCAGCAATTCCACTGGCCTGCCCAGCATCTTCTTTAAGGTTCCTTTGCTTCCAGAGTGAATTCTCCTGCAGTTCAGGAGAAGATGGACATGCTTCTAAGTAACTCACTGCACCACTGGAGGCAAGGTATCCAATATACAAATATTTGGGGAGCAGCTAACAAGGTGGTTAAGAGGCTATTTAATTAAGCAAGAGCAACCAAGATTACAATCTGGACATAGTTAATGAATGCTGTGTCTCTAATCTTGTTTTCATCCCAGCAGCTGAAGTTTTGCCTGCCTTCAAGTGACTACTTTAACTGAAGTCTAATTTCTAGAGCAGATTGCCTGCAGACCTTCTTTTGCTGAGGAAGCTGAAGGAGAGTAGAGATGGAAACTCTTGTGGTGACAGTGTGAATTGAAATGGGGTGGTGGCTGCTCTGTCTGGAAGGGAATCTGCTTCAAGTTGTGTCAGTGGAGCTTCAAGTTAGTTACTAGGAAAAATCTCCACTCTGAGGCTGCCCAGGGAGGTGGTGAAGTCACCATCCCTGGAGGGCTCCAAAACCCATGAAGATGTGGTGCCTGGGGCCATGGTTTAAGGGTGAGCATGGGAGTGGAGGTGAACACTTGGACTGGATGATCTCAGAGGTCTTGTCCAAACAGAATGACTCTCTGTGCCATTTTCCAGACACCTACCTTGGGCTGCCCAGCTTCCAGGACACAGGGGTCTTCATGGCTGTGTGGAGGTGAAGGGAGGGCTGGGCACAATGGGCACTGGAAACCTCAGGAGGCTTCTTGCATTTCCTCTTCTTTCCATCATGCAGGGAACATTCAGACTGCTGCAACTCACCTGGCACCACCAAACCCACACCTGACTGTGTCACTGGCCTGTGCTCAACAGGGATGCTCAGTTACCTGCAAGCCATTCAGCTGCCTGGGATTGAATTTGGGGCCATACTGGGAGGGTTTCAGAGCTGTAGCACTGCTCTGTAATCAGTTCAGTTAGCTGCTCTTGACCCTGTGGTGGCCCTTCTCTCTGCCCAGGTCACACTGGGGCCACAGGGTGTCCCTCCCCCTGCCATGGCCCAGCCTGCTCCCCAGCTGCACTGGGGTGTGAGCACACCCATGCCAGCAGCACTCAGCTAGGGTTTTTCCAGTGCTGGGTTTACAGCAAGGTTACAGCACTGCTGGCAGGGAGGTATCTGAGCAAACCAGGTGGGGTCAGGAGAAAAAGCAGGTGAACTAGTGCAAACTGGTGTAAACTGGTATGTGGAGAAGCAAAGGGCAAAGCAAGGCAGAACAAAAAGGGGGGAGGAGAGATGGGAACCCTGCCAAGAGAAAGGTTGCAAAGGTGATGGCCATAAGGCACAGAGATATGGATGTGAGAAGCACGGAGATATCACATCCTAGAGTCCAGGGTATGCCCACAAGTGTCTGCCTTTGGAAACAGACTCAAAGACAAAAGCATCTTTTGTGCTTTAATGCTAAATTCAGGGCTGTTCATAGAAGCAGGGCAAATCTGGGCACCAAACCCTCCCCATCACCCCCATGATCTTGAAACCTTCATCCAAAGGCAGTGCCCAAAGTGGCTGTGAGTTTCCTCCCTCCTCTGAAAAGGGGTTTCTTTTCCCACCTCTGTTGCAATCAGCTTGCTGTTGTCACACTAAGGAAACAGCAAAACAGGTCAGGCTGGTTTTCAACAAGGAGGAAAAAACAACCAACCACCACCAAAACCAAGAAAGAAATGCAGTGTTCTCCTCACACTGCAATTAAAAAGCTTCAACCCCTAAACCCCTGGTCACAGTTCAAAAGTCCCTTCTGAATCTGAAGCAACAGAGCTGCCTCCAAGTCAACTTTTTTTTCCCTTCTCCTCTCCAGTCCTTGTTATTATCCAAGAACTTGGGATTATTTTCTCCCCCCAGGCTGGCAGGGCTGCTTTGGTACCACTCTTGATGAAGGAGCTCTCACATGCAGGCCCTCCTTGGCTCTGCACCCCATTTCCATTGACCCCAGCTGGCAGCTAGGCCCCACACAGCCACTGCCCTCCCCCTTGGGGTGGGGGAAGAGAAGCAGAAGGGTAAAAGAGACAACTTGTGGGGTCAGATAAAGGCAATTGAATAGGTAAAGCCAAGCAAAAGAAGGAATCCACTCACTCACCACTTCCCAGGGACAGCAGAGCTCCATCATGTGTAAGAGTGACTTCAAATGCCATCATTGCTCTGAACATCCCCTCTTCCTCCTCCTTCCCTCAGCTTTTATTGCTGAGCATGATAAGAGAGGATCTGGAATGTCAGTGAGGCTCAGCTTGTCCCAGCTGCATCCCTTGTGCACCTCCAGCCTGCTTGCTGGTGTGCTGAGGAGCAGAGCCTTGATTCTGTGGGAGCACTGCTCAGCAGGAGCTAAATCATCCCAGTGTTACCAACACTGCTCTCAGCACAAAGCCAAAACACAGCCTCCCAGTCAGCTCTACCCCAGCCTCTCCAGGAAGCTCTGGAGTAATTAAAGCATTCAGATGAAGATCATCAGAGGATGAAGCTGTTGCTTTAGCCCCAGCTGCAGCCCCCCCATGGGCTCCCCTTGCCAGAGAAGCCTCTCATTCAGGCATTGCCCTGCCCCAGTGCAGTGCTCCTGAGGCTGTGCTTGTGAGCACCAAAGAGAACAGGGAATAGATGACTCTTCCTTGCAAAATCAGAGCAAACCCATCTTTATTGGCAACACAGTGCTGGTGGAAGGGCAGCCATGCACCAAAGACAAGAGGTGATTGCCTCTGCTTAGTCTAGATGACATCTGAATCCTCCTTCCAACCCTCCCACTGTCTACAGCACACCACCTCAGCTGGATTTTTTTTAGGGGGGTTAAAGGCAGTGGTGATTCCTGGCATTGTGCTGGTGCCTCCTTATTCAGCAACACCCTTCAGTTGGGTGACAGGAACTCCTATTGCTTCTGAGGCAAGTCAAATATTAGCCACTTTCTCACTACAAACCAGGGAAGGCATTTCCAGAAACTGCAGGAAAATGGGCTCTTGGCACAGCAGGTTTAGGGAGGGGAACAGGTTGGGTGGCACTTAAAATAACCTGCTTTCTGCCTCATGCTCCTTAGTGCTGGTTGTTCAGTCTTCCCCTCATAGCAGTAACAACCCTGGAGGCATAAAGGTGTGGTTCAGGTTGATTTTAGCACTTCTAAGCCAACTATATTATTCTTTTTAAAGCTGGGTGTTCTTTGGGCCCCAGTGACCAGCATCCAACTGTACCAAGCCCAGAAGAGACTGAAGGGAAACAGACTGTGCTGGGAGCTAGCTGCCCCTGGCAGGCTCTGTCTTCATTGCCAGCTTCTTGTTTAGAGTACATACATGAAAAAACCAAACCCAAACCCAGCCTGGAAAGTGCAGTCATGGAAGAAGTTGTGTGGTGAGGAGGTGACCACAGGATGTGGTTGCCAGGGGAGGTCCTTAGGATGATTTCCACCTCAGCAGTGAGCCCACCTTGTGGATCACATACAGCAGGGTAGCTACAAAGGCAAATACCTGCAGTGGGAAAAAAACCCCATCAGCCACTTTTATAGCTTGGTTTATGTGGTACAAACTCCTACACTGAGCAAACACCTTCTATTTCTGTTGACTCTTGCATGTTTGGAGATACTCATGGAGAGCAAGAACTAATTTCTCTCCCCCTTCCCTGAATGGTTGGTGCAAGTAAAGCTTTGCCCTTGAGGTTGCTTCACAGTCACCTCCTCCCCTTCCCTCCCCTGCTTGCCAGGCACTCACCACAGCAGCAATGTTCTCCTGGTAGATTTTCATTATCTCAGAGTCTGCAGTGTAGAAGTGGATCCAGTAGTTGAAGTAGGCTTCCAGCACTGCAGCACTGAGGTAGAACAGAGCTGCTGTCTCGTGGTAGATGACATCCTAAGAAACAAGGATCACACAGTCACTTCCAAGTGGGGAGCACAGTGTGAAGGGGAAAGAAAAAAAAGGCACCCAGCCACCCACCCAAGCAAGCCCCAGCCTGCACTCTGGAGTGCAGCAGCAGCAAAGGAGACAGTTGTCACATCCACTCACCAAGGTGATCCAGGAGCTGCTGCCCCCATGCACCCCACAGATGTAGAGGCACAGGAGGGTGGTGGACGTGATAAAGCAGAATACAGAGACAAACATCACCCAGCCTTGCAGCATAGGTAGCTGGACCCTGGAGGATGCCACCAGGATCCAGACGAGGCCCCCAAAAATCTGCAAACAAAAAGGGGAAAGAGAGGGTGAGTTTGGGATAAATTTGCTCATCTGGAGCAGAGTCAAAAGTCAGGGGATGCCTTTGGGCTCTTCTTCAAACTGGGTATTTAGCTGGGAGCATCTGCCTCTTGATCTTGACCTAAAAAGGGGCTTGCTGTAGCCCTACCTTCTGGTGCCACTTGGCAGCTTTTCTTTGTCACAGATCAGCCCAGTCACTTCTGGAACTTGGGCAAAGTTTAGTCTGTGCAGTTCTCAGCTGAAGCCACACTGTGTGGAGATGGGTGCCCCTGTGGGGACCTATCCTCAGCACTGCCTGCTCTTGGATTTGCAGGCAAATCTCCAGGGGAAAGAAAGCCTCAACTGAGGCTAAAATTATGCTGCTGGCCAGTGCATCCCAGCCCATCCAGCATCCAGGTGCCAGCTCATACAAACCAGGGCATTTCTACTTCCTTGGAGGCATTCTGCAAGTGGAAAAGAAGTTTCTGCTTTATGCTACTCAGCAGATGTCTCATTTGTGTCACCCCCACAGCTGTAGGGAATCTGACTAGCTCAGTGATGTGACTGAGGCCTTGCTGAGTGAAACGAGGTCTTCTCAAGTGCTGCTGTTTCAGTGCTTCTTGGAACAGCCCAAGACTGACACCTGAACACTCACCCAGGCCCTGTAATAACTTAGGTGCTGCCACCATGACTGTGCTGCAGCTAAAGATCCTGCAGAAAACCTTCCAGCTGCTCTGTGAAAGCCCAACACAAGTAGGGTGAGGTAAGAGGTGGGGGTGGGAAGTATCACTTCTCATTTCTTACTGCTGCTCACTTTTCCTTTCAGCTGGATGTGATTTCTCCCTCAGGCAAGCATGTCTGGCATGGTTTAATGACTGACCTTGGTTTTTATGGTGCTGCTGTTCAGCTGACTCATACAAATGAGGAAAGGGTCAAGAGGCTTTCAACCCATAGCAGGTTGAAGATAGCAGTGTAAGTAAAACCTATCTTTTAAACAGCCTTTTACAAAACATACATAGAGTGATGAAGGTTGAAAAGACATCTGAGATCATCAAGCCCTGTCTATTTTCATCTTGTTTCAGCTTTCCCACACAGGGCTGGCTATCCATGTACACAGAAAGCTCTTCAAGTAGATTACAAGAGTTATACCAGCCCCCCAGAACAAAATAACCAGCAGCACATCCAACTGTGAGCTGCTGCTAAGACCTTCTGGCATCTTTGCAACTGTCTTAGCATTTGAAATGCCTTTGGTTTTTTAATGGTTACCATAGTAACCCCCTGCAGGAAAGCTCCCATTTCCCTCAGGACTGAGAAACTCCTTACCCTCCTGAATGCTCTGGGTCAAGGCAGCTGCCTCCTGTGTCCACAGCAGAGATAACAGAGCTGTACAACCCAGAGTTACACACCTCCAGAGATGGAGAAACCTGGCTCTGCAGCATTCCTCTTTCCCAGGGGATGCACATTCCCAGATCTTACCCAAACCAAAGGGCAGGGTGCTTATTTGTGTCTCATTAAGCAAGGTGCCTTGCCAAATTCCCTGGAGACAGGAATTCCAAAGAGGCAAGCTCAAGGCACAGCTGATACCATAAGCACAGGGAGGCCAACAGCACACTCAGCACCAGGACTGATGGAACACAGTGGCAGGGGTGGCTACCAAGTGTCTGCCCAGCCAGAACCTCCTCAGGGACTTGACATCCTCCTTCATGCAGCTGTAGGAGACCTGGAGCTTGCTTTAAGGTTCATTTAAGCATATTTGGAGACTATTCTTCCACACATTGCTAATGCCTGCCCCAAATTCCTCTTGGCTTGACTGCTACCTCTAGAATGAAGTCAATGCTGTAAATCCCAGGAGCTGGGCAACAGGAAAGGATTTGGTTCAAGGCAAAGTTGAAGTTTTTAGCATGAATGAATCTGAATGCCAATCTACAGCACTCATGCCAGCCCCTCAGTGCTAAAATTAAAGTGCTCAGGCTTTGCACTTCCAGGTTTCATGGTTAGGGGCAGAGGACAAGGGGGAGAAAGGTTCTAGCTGGAACTTTCCATCTTACAGTCAGTGCTCACAGCAACTGCATTTAGTCATTTGTGCCAAATCTTATTAAGATTGTGATCTTCTGCTCAATGAAATCACAATATGGGAAGAATTTACAAGGTGTTTGTTTGCCCTCTGCTCACCCACACACCCAGATCCAGCACCTCCAGCACAGGAAAGTTAGAGCTGAGCTTTTACAGCTTCAGCAGCCTAGGCTGTTTGTTGCTGTGAGCAGCCTCAGCTAGCTCTTGTTCTCTGCTTTCAACAAACACTTTGTCCTCTGCATGTCTCAGCTGCTAATACCTTCCAGTTCATTAACTGGCTCATTGGAGCAACCTAGTTTAAACCCACCAGCAATCCCTTCAACTACTAGGCAGGAAATGACAAGAGGGTTTCAGAGGCACCACAAAAATCCCTTTCCAGACTAAAGAAAAGCTTCAGAGCCCCAGCTCAGGGCTTGTTGTTTCCTTTCAAGGGCTGTCCCCAGACCCTTGTGGCTCAGGGAGCTGGTGTGGCTTTGTGTCAAGCCTCATCCCTCAAGACATCTGCAGCATGAAGCCTGCTGGATGCCCCACAAGCAGCATCTGCCCTCCCCCAGAGGAAAAACAGCACTCACAATCTCAGGAATGAAGAGCACATCTGGGAAGGTCGTCAGGACATTCAGGCCACTGGGCAAGGAGGCAGTGGAAGTGGCTGAAGACATTGTGAGCTTCTCCCACTGGAACTGGCAGCTGCTCTGCTTCTAGCTGCTGCAGGTAGCTGCCAAATGCAGGCTCCTGCTCTCTCTTTCTCTTTCCCTTCTTCCTGTTCTTCCTTCTTCCCTCCCTCCCTCCTTCCTGTTGGCAGTTGAAGATAGCTGTGAATGGCACAGGTGTGGCCAAAACAAACCCTGTGACCAGGCCTTAACCTGGTGGCTGACAGGAGCCACAGAGGTTTCCAGGAAACATGGGCAGCCCCGAGGCATTTTGAGCAGAGCATGCAGGGGAAGTCCCTGAGTGCCAGTCAGTTGCACTGCCTGACAGCATCTGAGGGCAACAGAGGAGACCTGTACCCACCCAGTTGGGCAGCCTCTCATCCTCTCTAGTAGGGTAGATGAGAAAGAAGCCTAGAGCAGGTTGCTCAGGATCTGTCCAGGCTAGTTTTGAAGCCTCCAGAACCTCTCTGGGCAGCCTGGGCCAGGGCTCTGGCACTCTCACAGAAAACAAGTTTTTTCTGATGTTCAGCTGAACTTCCTGGGTTCCAGTTTGTGCTCCTTGTCCTGTCACTGGGCACCACTCAAAAGAGGCTGGCCCCATCCTCTTGCCCCTACCCTTTAGATCAGCAGCAAGCAGATCCCCGCCCTGGGGCTGCTCTCCTCCAGGCTACCCAGCCCCAGGGCTCTCAGCCTTTCCTCCTT
Organism: Galbula dea; assembly: GCA_013399015.1. Lineage (NCBI taxonomy): Eukaryota > Metazoa > Chordata > Aves > Piciformes > Galbulidae > Galbula > Galbula dea. The sequence continues at coordinate 322,952 of VWZX01010698.1, read as the reverse complement.
CCAGAGACTGTCTACTCCCCTCAGCATGTTTGTAGCCTCTGCTGGAGTTCCTTGCCTCTCTTGAACTGGGGAGCCCAGAACTAGACTCACTACTCCAGATGTGGCCTCACTAGAGCAGAGAACCTCCCTCATCCTGCTGCTCACACTCCTCTTAATGCTCCCCAGGAGACCACTGGCCTTCTTGGCTACAAGAGCACACTGCTGGCTCCTACTAAACTTGTCCACCAGCACTCCCAGGTTCTTCTGCAAGTAGCTGCTTTCCAGCAGACCAACCCCTAACCTCTCCTGGTCCATGGGCTTATTCCTCTCCAGGTGCAGGACTCTACACTTGCCCTTGTTGATCTTCATATCAATAGTGACATTTCAAACTCAGCAGAAAGAAGCTTGAAAATAAAATACAAGCCTGCAAGGTAAAACAAACACCCAGTCCTCAAAAAGGGCTGGAGACTTCTTCAAATGAGATGTGCTTCCTAATAAATGACTGCTGAAGGTCAAAATCCACTTCCATTTAATAGTGCCACATTGGGCTTTGCAGTTCTGCAGATGAAGTCTTTTTCTCCCAGAGAAACTCAGAAACTCCTAGTCCTAAGAGGCTTTGCCTTCAGCACTGCCTCATTACAATAGTTTACAGTGATCTGAAAGGCTAGGAGGCACCTTCCATCTCCTAAGAGAAGAGCAGAGCTTCAGGACACCCCCAGCAAGTGAGGTGAGATAGCAGTGGCACAGGCTTTCACATCCCTGCCACGCTGCTCTGCCAGTGTATCAGGAGTCAAGGTCACTTGGGCACAGTGAGGACAGCTCTGGATTCCCAGGAGCAGAGACCTTCCTGTACTTGTGGATGAAAGCATCTGTCTTGCCCAGACTAACTGCATAGACACCAGCTGGCACCAGAGACCCAAACTGTGTCCTGCTGCTGCTGCTGCTGAGAAAGGATTCTTCAGCAGCACTCCCCAAGAAGGGAGGTGTCCCACCAACACTGAGGGCTTTGGCAGTGGCAGCTTCACTTGCACCATCAGGAGTGGCAGTAGGAGAGTCCCTTGCAGCAGGGTGGGTGAGGTCATCCACGTGCTTCTGCAGATCTTGGCTCAGCAGCAACACCACAGTCCCTCCAACTCGAAGCACTCTGGCAATTGCAGGAGAAACAAGGGTTAGGTGCTCAGCCTGGCACTAACTGCTCACTCTTCCAATGCCAGCTGCATCTGACACAACACCTCAGCATCTTAAGGGGCATGGCTCATCTCAGTGGCCTCCATCTCCAAATGGAATTTACATCCCCTGTTTTCATTCTGCTTCCTAAATGGGAGAGCTGGGCCCTGTCCCAGCTCCTGACCATTCCTGACCTTGCAGGGAAGGTGCACTCAGTTTTTTCCTCTTAGGAGCTGATGTAACAAACCCACTGTGACGTTTCCAGCAAAGCCCTAAGCTGTCAAAGGCCCACACCTACCTCTCCATTTCCTGGAGAACATCTGGAAGCAGCTCTGTGTCTTTTGTGACCTTGAACTTCTTCCCAAAGGGAAGATCCGAAATGACAGCATCGAAGCTTGCCGAAGGCAGTGGCAGTGCTGCAGGATAAAGACAGCTCTGTATCTCTGACCAGCTGAAGAATGAGCAGCAGCCATGCCCACAGCCATCCTGCCAAACTGCCATGCACCCACATTCATAGCTCCTTCTGTGCTCATGCTCCCAAATGGCACCCTGAAGCCACCAGCCCAAGGCAGACTAGGAAGAGGGAAATGCAGGACAGCATGGTTTGGGCTGGAGTTTCCCCACGACTGCCTGAAGGGGGACCACAGGATCCCAAACTAGCTGCTGCTTCTCAACACACAGGGTAACTTCACAAGCAAACTGCAGAAGAGCAGCTAAGCCTGCAAGCCTTAGCACAGATGTTCAGATGCAGATGCAGCGATGGCAAGGAACCACATGTGAACTTTCTCTCCATCCCCTTTTTCTCCCCCAGGAATCTGGTTCCAGGCACAATCACTTGGGTTCTGTCAGAGCCAGCGTCTCTGAGATCAACCCAGAGTTTCTACACCCTGGGAAGAGGCAGTTCTCTTGACTGTGAAGCAGCTCTGCACCCTTGTGGTGAAGAAGGCCAGTCACACAGCAGGCTACGCTGGCCACAGACTGGGGGGAGTCCTCCAAAGCTCAGCATGCTCAAAACTCGATTGGATCAGGCCTTCAACAACCTGAGCCAGCTTTGAGGTTAGCCCCACTCCAAGGAGATGACAGGGCTGAAGACCTCCATTGTGCCTTCCCACCTAAACCCTGCTGTGATTCTACTCCAGCCTTTCTAGACCTGGCTGGAGATAGTTCAGAGAGTAGTCATCAACTGAGAGCAAACAATTCCCTCTTCCAGGAGAGAGACACTGTGATTTGAATACTTCCACTTGAAACCATTAACAATTCCCCACTGAGCTTAGTGAGCAAGTCCCCACTGCTACTCATTTGTACAGTTCAATTACAAGCAACACTATCTGGATTTGTCCTTGTTCATTGGACACACAGAACTCTCACATGTCATATACTCTGTGACAGTCACAAGTTCACAATTAAGACAGACAACCACTGCCCACATCTGACAAAATCTATTTTCACTGTCTTCTGCTGAGTTTACTCTTCCCAGAGTTCCCAAGGGCAGGGAGGAGAGAACAAATAGTTCTCCTTGCTCTAGCACTGCAGAGCCACTACTCAACTGTTTGTGGAGTTAGCTAGACTACACATCACCTCAAGAGAGCCTCCAATAGCTGCATAATCCCAGAACCACAAAGAACTTCAAACATGTCTCAAAAGCCTGCAGACATACCTTTCACAGAAGCTTTAAGTAACTCAATCTTATCCATCAAGCCTGCAGTCCTGATGTTCACATCTGCCCCCTCTAACTGTGAATCACTTATATCAGCACCCCAGTAACAGGCTTCCTGTTAGAAAAGGGGAAAAAACTGTCATTTTGTTGACAAACAGGTGTATTCACTTCATAAACCCTTCTCAGTACTGCCTTGTGGCACAGCTCTTCCAAGACAAAGCCCTTGCTGGGATATCTCCTACCATCCATTGCACAGAGCAACGAGTCCTCAGGCAGCCCCAGGGCCAGTCTGGGCCATCCTCACTCCTCTCATCTTCTGCTCTGCTTGAAACACTTGTCCTTGACAGAAATACTGAGCTTATGTCCTAACAGCAAGACCCCAGCAGACTCCAGCCAGCCAGCCTGCCTCTGAGAACTGACTGGATCATCACACTGACACCTCCAGCCCAACAGAAGTCCAGGCAGCTTTAGAAGTCCATGGCTGCCTCACCCAAAGGCTGTGGTATAAAGCCAGGGCTCCCAGCATCCACTTAGATTATGCAGGGGTTTGTTTTACATTCCTAGGGAGAAATGTTTCTCCTGAACAACTGCCTAGAAAGAACAGCTTGGTTCCAGCTTTCCAGGAATGGACTTTGGTGTAACTGTGGTACAGACTTTTCTGGATGCAGCTACATGGCATCTTGCAGAGGACCTGCCTGCTGCCTCTGTGATACTCACAGGCCACTCTTTAGCAGCTTCCAGCAGGATTGTTCCTAGCCCACACATGGGATCCAGCACAGAGGCACCAGCCTAGAAAAATAAAGAGGTTATTGCATCCCAAGCAGGGCAGACTCTTCTCCCAGGACATAGCTTACTCAGGAGGGTACAGATCACCTGTATACTCCCAGTGAAGCAGTGAGGGTAACAATCACTGCCCTGTCAGTGAACAAAGTGCTAACAGTTTCACTAAAGACAATGCATTTGGCCTTGAAGTGACTTTGAGGGCAATGGATTCTGACTGGACTGCAGTTGGGAGACTGGTACCAACTGAATCTGTGGAAGAGATCATACTGCCTTCTGGTTTTTCCCCAGAGAAGGTTGGAAGCCATTAAACACACATTTGTCCAAGGAGGAACACCTCTGCAGAGAAGGCCCTGGGATAGCACAGCAGCTATCTGATCCCAGATAAGGAAACCCCTGGACAGGTTAGGGCATTAAAATCATCACTGTTTCTTCAAAGCCTCCAGCTCTGCTGAGGAGCAGCCCTCTCCTCCTCCAGGACTCTACATCTTTGCCACCAGCACTGACTTACACTGATCTCAGCCAGAGATGCCATGGCCCAGGCCACTGTGGACCTCAGCCCTGCTGTCTGGATGTACTCTCTGTTTGCCAAGGGAAGCCTGCAGCAAGTGAAAAATCAGCTTCAGGTTAAGAGCACAACCACCCAGAAAAGCTCATGTCCTAGGAAAGAACAAATGAAGTGGAGAGATTGCAGACAGACAGAAATGACAGAGTGCTTTTAGCCAGACTCACTGCAGAGCCTGGCCTAGGTGCTCAGATGAGCTCCAGACAGACCATGAGGCTCATCTTAATTAGTCTCATCAACATTAAACCAGAAGGCTAATACCTACAGTGGACAGGAAGACTACTTAGAAATGAGGCCTGTACTGACACTGCCAAGACAAATCCATGAGGAGAATGCCTACCTGAAAAGAGGAATCCCCACCACAGAGTGAATGTCATTAAGATGCACAAAGATCTGAAAGAGGAAAAGAAATTGGATTAGAAACTCTCGACCTGACACCAAACTCATATAACCCAGATGATGTTTCATGTTTCTGTGAACTTCTGAGCCTAGCTTTCAGAAAATACACACTTCAGACAGTTGTGATTAACTGGAAGAAATCACAGTAGGTAATCATCTGGCCACCCCAACAGATCTTGCTCTGGAAAGAGCAGCAGACATCTGCCAGAGAAGCACCACCCCTTACCTCTAGGTCAGGGTCCCGAAGATCAGCCTGCCACCCAAACTGCTTCATAAGTGCAATGCCAACAGCTCTTCCCACCTCCTGCAGGGCAGAACAGGCACAGGAGCACAAAGAGCACAAGTCAGTAAAAGGCAAGGAAAAATACTTGAGGTAACAGTGGCCAGACATTCACAACAGCCCTTGTGTGGAAGGGAAATGCAGGTTAAGGGCTGCTTTGAGAAAACACAGAAGGAGCTCTGATCAGTTTTTTGCTCTAAAGCAACACAGTTCAAATGGCACATGACATCTCCCTCCCCTGCTGCTACACTCCCTCCAAACACAGCCACTTCAGCATACCTGGGATGGAAGCACTTTGGCAATTGCTCCACTACACCGACAAGAAACCCTGAAACTGAAGCTGAGCTGCTCCTTCACCACAGGCTTCTCTCCACTGCTCTCAGAAGGGCTTCCTAGGGAAGTCTTGCCTTCAGCCCAGCAGTCCTGATTGCTCTTTCCCTCTGGTACCACACACTTCTCTCTGGTGTCCACCTGATGTTCCTCAGACAGCATTTCTCTCCCTTGTTCTGTTCTCAGTCTCTTAGGTGCAGTATTTCTCTCTTCTGCTTTCCTCTTGAGAGGCAACCTGTTATCTTGGGATCCATCATCTCTTTTCTCCTCACACCCATGAAGGTTTCTCCAGACGGAGATAATATCCAGCCAACCCTGTGGTTCCTCCATGACAAGGCTTTTAATGGCATGCAGCATTTTCCCTGGAAGAAAAAGGAACCCAGGTTAAGCAGCTCAGTCTCAGCATTTGCTTTTCCTAGGACTGAGAAGAGCCAGTAACAGAGACTGTGTTCAGATTTCATTAAGGGGTGAACCCAGGAACCACAGCAGCAGCCACCACAGGCACGGCTGAGCTCTCCCCAGCAGAGACCCAAGCATCCCTCTGACTACAAGCTCTGCAGAAGCAAGGTGAAATCAGGCAGGGGCTGAATGCTGCAGCTCCAGAGAAACAGACCACCTCTGAGAGTCATTCTCAGGGATGGAGGACCAGCCTACCATGCCATCCTCCCCAGAAAGCACTTGGTCCAGGACTGGAGATGTGGGACACTTTACAGGACTGACAGAGAGCCAGACACAAACACAAATCTCCAATTTAGCTCAGGTAAAAACCCACAAGTTTATTATTTCATAAAGGAAATCTCTCCTTGCTATTCATCGACCTGCCTTCAGTCCTGCAAAGTCTCCACAAACACCTAAGCTTATACCTGTGGCTAGTCCTCTTGAGTTAGCCACAAAAATAGAGGCATGAGAAGGAGACAGACCAATTTACTTAGCCTTGAAGCTGGTGAAGGGAAAAAATAGAGGGAAAAAACCCAAGAAGTATTTCTATTTCTCATTTTACATTTTAGAATCGTGGCTGAATTCAATACTCAGCCATCTGTGATCTCCCAAATGAAATCCCACCCACATGCAGGTATCTGCCCATCTTACTTAAGATTCTTATTCCAGTCCTGACAGAGAATGTGACCTGATGTGCTGGGGGCTGAGATTCACAAAACTCTGCCCCCTGAACCGGATCTATGCCTGCATCCACTGTGTCTAAAAGAAAATACAGATGGGGGGTCCACAACTGGCCTTCAGTTTTGGGGTGGGCTGGCTGTTGTTGGGGATTTCTCTGGGGGGTGGATTACCTGACACGTACACAGGTATGGGCAGTACCAGTGGAACACTAGCTAGTAACAGAGCTGTTTAAAACAGTTTTAAAGCCATTTTCAAAGCTTTAAAATAAATAAATGCACTGAAAACAACTAAGTGAAAGATGCTTCAGAACTGATTATGAATTAGAACTAGAGCTATCAATAAATAAATAGAATGAATGCAACAGTCATTCCATAAACAGGACTTGGACTGGGGCTTCCCGTTCCTGAGCACATAACGTGTGAGCCGAGGGAAGGAGCCAGTGCCATACCTTTATCTCTGGAGACGGCAAAAGGAGAGCGTTTCTTCAGCAGCAGGAACAGTCGCTCTCCAGACTTGAGCTTCCTCAGCTCGCCCGGCCCCGCCTCCGTGCTGAAGAAGACCTTTCCTGAGACACAGTCCACCTCGGGGGAAGAACAGAAACCAAACGGGAAAGGGGTCTGAGGTGAGCGCGGGAAGGGGGAAAGAGGGAGGGTAGTTCACGGGCCTTAGCCTGTCCCCTCCCCGGGAGTGGAAAGGGACAGGTGTCCTTGCACGGGCGGAACCAAACAGCCTTTAGAGGTCCCTTCCGACGGGGATCGCAGGACGTAGCGACACTTGCGGCCGCCGCGTTCGTCGCCGATCCGGACCGGACTGCCCTGTGTAGGCACCGGCGCCTGCTCTCCCCTCACCTCCGTGGCGCCGAGCCTCGCTTGCACTTCCTGGGCCAGAAAAGGCTCCAACCCGCGGCCCGCCGTGCAGAAATACCGCCCGGCCGCCGCCATCTTGTCCCCGCCTCCGCCGCCATCTTGTCCCCGCCTCCGCCGCCATCTTGTCCCCGCCTCCGCCGCCATCTTGTCCCCGCCTCCGCCGCCTTCAGCGCGGGCCTGGCTCTCCTCCGGGACGATTTTCCCACGGTGAATCTCCGCCCAAGATCCCGCCCACCGCTGCCATCTGCCTGGGGACCACAAAAAGGTATTCGAAAGGACCTAGTTCAAAACGTATTTGTACACTCGGGAGTCGAATGGTCACCGGCCGCCGCGAGGCTGCTTCGCCACCAAATGCCTTCAGCGCCGTGACGGGAGGGGACGCCCTGAGGGCCAGGGGGATGTCAGGTGGAGAGAGTTCAAAAACTTTCAGGGGGAAGAAGTTTGTCTTGAACTGGTCTGAAAACAGGGTACAGCACCCACAGCCCAGGAAGGTAGCAGGGAGCTAGCACTTCCTCCCCTACAGGTGACCACCTTTGTTCCTCAAACTCCTCCACTGTATGGGGCAATGTTCTCATCCCTTCTTCCTACTTAGAGACAGAGGATGAAATGTCAAGGCTCAGGGCTGGACTGACCACTAGAGCACTAACAGACTGACTGCCTCTGCCTTCCAAAAAGGGGAAAAGAACGGGAATAAGGGAAAGAGACTTATGGACTGGAAAGCTAACTGCTTTGATGAAAATAACAGTAACATGAAATATATACAAATAGATACAAAACCAAAGAGGGAACCCAACCCCATGATGGTCATTACATCACCATCACCACTGATGCTGTTGCAGAAGCCCCAAAACTAGACTGAATGGCAGACAGGAACCAGATTCAGGAACTCATGATCAGGATTGAAGGCAGAACAGACAGAGCCCCTCAGGCACTGGCCACTGAAGAAGAGAACTTGACCCTCCTGATCCCTCAGCTTTATACTGAATCTGACACCCATGGGATAGAATCCCTTGTTGGTCAGGTTGGGGTCACCTCTCCTGTCCCCTCCTCCCTACAGGTGCCACCTCTTACTGCACCCCAACCCTTGGGATTAACACTACCATCAAGTGTTCTCGCTGCTAAAAGCAGACACTGTCTGTGCAAGCATGCTGCTAAGTGCAGAAAGTACAGCTGAGAAGAGACTGAGCTGAAAAAGTGGAATCACTGACCAGAATTAGTTCTGCTTTAACTCAAACCAGGACAGCACAAAAGGAAACACTCTGGAAGGAGTAAACACCAGCAGGTACCCTTCACCAAGCAAAACACGTACCTTCGTAAGCAAAGGAGAACAGCTACTGGTGCAGTTGGTCTGTGTAGCAGTCTCAGCAGAAATCCAGCATCTCCAAGGGGCCTTCAGCCCAGCTGGGCATCAATGCAGAGTCCTACACGTGTTCATGAGGATGCAGAGAGGAAATCATTTCACAGGAGTACCTAAAACCCTCTTTGGCCACACCACAGAGCTTCCCCTCAGAGAGCTGTACACTCAATAAGGTAAGTCTCTATTTCAGGAATCACTTTTCCCTCTTCAGGTGAAATTGCATATAACACAGCCCTGGCCATTTAGGACATGCATACATCACTATTAAGAACTGTAAATAAAATGCAGAGCAATGCAAGTGGATGCTTTCATCTGCTCCTCACCACAGCCAATTCCTTACAAGAGGTTTTTGGTAGGGTATTAACCACACCAGTTCCCAACCCCCTGTGTTTTGGTTCCCTATATCCCTGCTGCATTGCCCTGCCAGCTGTGGCAGAACAGCTGCTGCACAGGGCCAAGCTGCCAGCTCAGCTCTATGAAGTGACACAGCAGAACTGCTAGTTAAAGCCTAGGCTGTAACTTGCTGACACAAGTTACTCACACGAGTCAACAAGAATACTTCAACACTGTGACACTGCTCCAAACTACTCTGCTAATCCTCACCACAGTGGCTGTATTTATGTCCATTCCCCTCCCTCCCCAAACAGAACAGGCAAAAAATGCTGTTCTCTGAGCATCTGAAGGTTGGGAAACAAGTTTTTATGGGTGCCTAAGCCCTTCTCAGCATCATTTTGGGATCAGTCTGTGGACAGCACAGCTTTTAGAGCCCCTTCCCACCCAACAGCTGTCACATTCAACATCCCTGTGGACGTGCTGCCCAGCCACAAGTGCCAACCCCCAGGGTCAGTGCCCTCTCCCTCCCAAAAACACTGCTCACACACTTCCAAATTTTGGTTTAAGTTTATTTTTTTTAAATAAAAGACAGCTTCCAGATGCCTAATTATTCCTGTGCTGTTTGTGCTGAACAAACCTGAAATACTCAAAAGCACAAGGCAAGTCAAAACAAGCTGTTTGTTTCCAACTGCTCAGCAGTGCAGGGCTCAAGCACTCCTTTGCCATGGCTTTACTCTTTGTACAATGGGTTCTATGCAGCAATGGCTGTATATAAAGAATATAGTACACACTGTTGTTTGCATTGTCCATTTACAAGGAAAAAAAATAAATATTTTCCATTCTTATTATACATCAACACTTCAGTAGAAAGTTACAGCTGTGGTGTTGGCATGATCTGCAGCTGCAGGAGGAAAAGGGACATGCAGATACAGCTACCAAGACTGCTAAACTATGACTTTGTAATATCTTACAGAGGACAGACAGCAGCCAACAGAAAATTGATTATCTGACTTCAGTACATTGAGAATTCTTGCTCTGAGGGAAAAGAACAACAACAGAATCTTGCAAAATACAAAAGCTAGTAGCTTGTATCGTGTAAGACAAACCACCTCTGGAATAGCCTTTTCTTCCAAGGTCTGGGAACAGGCTTGTGGTTTTAGGCAGAGGATGAAGTAGTTTGAGTTAGTCCTTGTACCCTTCACACATAACTAGCACCGTGAAGAGGCAAGGACCTCAGCAAACACCTACAGTTCATGCTTAATAACTAAAGCATGCATCTTGTAGTTTGTGCATGTTACATACTCTGTTTATTAAGGTTATTGTGCAAAAAGTCTCAACCACTTGAGAGGCTTCTGTAATCCTGTTCCTTCCAACATTCCTGGAGTTGAGCAGAAACTGTGTGAGATTACTGAAAAACCAAAGGATTGCATTTGTGGTTCACCCCCGACTGCTCTGCACAGCCACTGTACCAATGGATTGGCAAATGAGAAAGCAATGGCAGCAGCCTGAATGCCCAATGAAGTGGGGAAAAGGATGAGTTCATATGCATTGCAGTTGACTTAAAAACACAGATACTTTAAAATGGCACAAAGCTTTGTACAGGTGGATTGATCAGTGCAAATACACGTATATATGAGGTACCAATTCATCCAGGCCAGATCTCACTTGATGGCTATTGCAATCACTCAGTTTCTGGTTGTCAGATGCAGGCTGACAACCTGTAGCATTGAAGTAAAATCAAAAAGTCAAGGTAATTTTTCAGCATATTCAGTCTCAGATCATTGTAATTTCCCTACAATTGGAGTTTCTGAGCTTCCACTCCTCAGACTGCTTCTTGTTTTTAAAAACATTCTTGCAAACACACTTAGTGTTAATTTTCTGTTTCAAGATTTGAGACTTGATTCTAGGAAGGAGTTAAAACTGTATGTAAATGGAAACAAAAACTATAACTGACTGAATATTTAACATCACTTCCAATTTTAATAGTACTGCCAGGAAGAAGGGAGACAGTTATTGCTATCTGGGGACTTCAACCAACCAACCTGAAGGCATAGACAGCACTCTTCCAGTGGTGAAAGTTAAATAGGTACCAAGCAGCACTCTTGCCTAGAGTCAGTCCTTCTGCATTTGAACACTCTTCAAGTTATCTACAGCTTTCTCTTCCAGGCAGTTATGATGACATTTACATGGAGATATGGATTTGAAGTGGCTTACTGTGGGACACACACAGCTTTTCAGCTCTGGTAATTCTTTCTTGAGACGTTCCAGCTGCTCCACCTGGAATATATTTGGTTGTTCAGGATTGGAGTCATATATCCTGGGAAAAAATGAGAAAAGAGGGGGGGAAAAAAAGGCCACTGATCAGTATAACCTGACAGTTCAGAGATTCAGATTAGATGAAGCAGCTGTGGCTTTGGGGGGTGTGTGTGTCCCCCATCTAAAGTAACATTAGCTATCAGCAAGCCTAGATGACCAGTTATGTTCACAGAGTCACAGACTGGTAGGGCTGAGAAGGGACCTCTGGGGATCTAGTCCAGCCTCTCTGCACTGTTTTCATGACTGTATCCTCTTTCACTTTCTAGTTTTCACACATGTAAACAAGCTGCAGGATCTGAATGGTCAGCATTGTACCAGACCAAATCCAAACACATCTTGGGTTTGACAGCACAGGCACTGAGCATAACCCAAGCACTGTCATGGTGCAATTCACTGCATTCCTGTTCCTGGAACCTAACTTTAGTACAACACCTGCTGTGACAAAGATACCTCCTGATCTCCCAACCTTCACTTCTACCCAAAATTCAAACCCTGGCATCCAGTTTCCCTCACTTGTAGCTACTGTGCATACATAGTTTCAGGTACTGCAGGTCTCCAGAAGAAATTACTGTGGCTTCTTCCTGAGTCTTATGAACATTCACACTTCCAAGATTCCTTCCAGAAAGTGTTTTGGTTTTATTCCATCATCCTTTCTTTCAGCCCATAATTTCATGGTATGTCCAAAAGGAACAGAGAGTCACAGCCACAGCCATGGAATGCTAGAAGAGACAGTGCCAAGTGCCTTTTCACCCTGGGCAAGACAACTTGTCAACTGTTGGCAAGTCCCAGACATCAAAAATAATATGCAGCTCAAAGAGTGATATAGTAAATGACTTCTGCAGATATGGCTCGTGTTCCCTACAGCAAGATTAAAGACAGTTTCTGCAAATAAGCTCCAAATACTGCCCAGTTTTATGGGATTTGCACAGGAGGCACAGCAGTTAAGTTACCTGCACAGCACCTATAATCCAACACAGACCTAAGGTTTGACCCCAAATTGCCTAATAGAAGCTATATGCAAAGTAAAAGCCCAACCCACCCTTTCTTCCCTTCCCTTCCTGCCAGCATGCAGGTTCAACTTGTGCTTTTCTCAGCTAGCATAGCTTACACATGAGAAATTTCTCTGTGTTCAAAGCACTGAAATTCACAGATAGTTTTCTGTACAGCAACACACCTCAGGAACTGCCAATCTGAAGTTCTCATCAGTCAGACACTAGAAGAGCAAAGGTGTGGTTCTGAGACCCTTGTTCCTAGAGCCTGACTAAGTGTGGTTCTAAGCTGCTTCTAGCAGGTCTTTTATTAGTTCTTTCCTAGGGCAAGCACAGGTTCTGTAATTCCTGCTTCACAGTCCATCCCTCTCAGCTGAGATTCTGGATGAGCCCAACCTTCACAGCTCCTTCCAGACCATCCACTGGAACCACTCCACTCCAATAGGCATTTAAGTATTTATTCTAAATCAAAAGCAGAGAAGACAATCTGAAGCACAGCTACCCCTGTAGCTCAGCATTTCCTGCCTCACTCTTTGTTGGGTGTTTTTGCAACCCAGCCAGCCAGTCTCAGTCACAGCTGGTTTTCTTTGTTATTGCTTGCACCAAAAATGAAGAGCTGGCAGTACTGAAATCCTGTTTTCATGCTAATAAAAAGATTTTCTGAAGCTTTTACTTACCACTTCTTATTTTTCTGCACATTTCGAGGTAAACTTGAGTTTACTCTGAAATTTGCAAGACAATACTCAGCCTGCCACTGCACAGCATCTTAATTCAATCACTGAGCAGATTAAACTGTAAACCAACTAATACTAGTTAACCTCCTACATATACCCATGCTGTTAGTTACTTCAGTAACATTCCACTGCAGGCAAGTAAAATGGTACAGATTTAGACAGCCTTCTAGTTTTGCTAAGTGTTCTGAATGCTTTTGCCTTCGTTCCAGCTGAACTCCTCTTAGCTTTGGAAAGTTCCTAATCCCAGGAGAGCTAGAGGCTTTGATCTGCAGCCTGCAAGATGCAGCATGCAGCCCTAAGAAACTGCTGTGTTTAGAGAGCAGAGACATTCACTGCAGAATCTGATGGAAATTTGAGGATTGCTGATTTAAGATTTTCATGCAGCTCTGTGTATTATTCAACCAGAGCTCAGATCACATCACAGGAATTAAAAAAGAGGCAACACAAGTGTAAATTAGCACCCACCCCCTCTCCACTTTGGTATTCAATATACAGCCAACTGGTGTATAAACATCAAACTGCATTGCTCTTACTGAGCTAACTGCTTTAATGACTTTAGATGTGTCTAATAATCTGCAGCCCAAGTGGAGAAAGGTCTGGATGGGGAAACAATACCTCTTTCCCCTGCCCCAGTAAGATGGCTCTTTTCACAGCATTGGCATTAGTAAGCTTCCCAGATTCAGTCTTGCAGTTTTCCTCCATGCAGAACAAAGTCAGATCCCCTACCTGCAGGGCTTTTTCTCCAACACTTGGTATCAGCAACTTTTGGTATTCAGGACACAGTTTTTCTGCCATCTTCACAAGTGGGTACAATGTTTTGCCCAATTCTACATGGATGATTAAAGTGTGGAAAAAACCAGCTTATAGCAATCATCTCTAACCAGATAGTTTGCAACCTCTGAAACTACCAGGTACACCATTTGACAGACTGCCTCTTTAGCCAGCACCTCCAACTGTGACTACAAACACTTGCTTCCAGCTTCTACATTTGGACATGCCACCCAGGGCTTGTAGGTACCAGCTATGTTTCAACATGTCCAGTTTGAGATACCTGATGCAATAGTCAGTGCCATGTTCCTTCTGAGGAACCAACACTAAAATCAACTTCAATTCTACTCAATTCATAAAGCTTGAAAAATAGTTTAAGGATTGTAAGGGAACATTCCAGTATTTCTTTTGGTCTACAGAAAAAAGGTCTATTATGTTTAGATATTAAAGAGCCTGGAACAGTTACACTGAAAGGAGATAATTGTTTACTATCAACCCCAGTTTGTAACTTGAAAAAAATGCACCACTGAACTACTGGCTTTTAAACAGCTTTGGAATGGATATAGATTTTAGGGTTTCTCTGGTGGAAGAGATACACAGGGGACAGGTGGTGAGAGAAGAATGCCATTAAGAACCTAAATGGTCTAAATAGTGCAGGGAGGTCACAAGAATTCAGCCTATAAGCAATTCCAATCAACAGGCTAGTCATCAATAGAGATCCTACTGCAACCTAAAACACACTAAACAGTACAAAAGTGAGTAGAAGATGACCAAGCAGTCTTGCAGCCATGACTTAAATACAACATTTAAATAGTGTGGAGTAAATCAGTACCTGAAGTAATAAAACCAGCATGAAGTCTGAAATAAGGCTGTCACCTGCTTTACTATTTGACCATAGCAATGCTTATCTATTACAACAGGAGTAATTCAGAGCCCCAGAAGACCAGATTAGAGTAGGTATCAGATGGCCATTTGCTTTATGCAGAAGTATTTGATTTCAACAGCCCAGCTGTCTATAGAGCAATTAGGTACCTGTCATATATTAGCCCATGAACACCATATTCTCTCAACTTCTTCCTGTTGTCTGGGTCATTTGCATCATCTCCCCAAGAGAAAATAACCAGGCCTTTTGACTTGGCCCTTTTAATAAAGGATGGATTTCTCAGCAGATCTTCAGAGTGCACATTAATTCCCTGAAACACAAAAGGCTTCAAGTAAAATTCATGTTCCTGAAACACTCTCACATCATGGTTTTAAATTCTTTTGACACTTGCAGCTGCTTACAATGTCATCCATGATAAAAACCACTTGAATACAATTAAAGAGCTTACTGATAAGAGCTTTTTTCATCACTATTAAGAAGATTCAAACCAACGCCCATTATTTTGGCAGTTACCAAATGCTAGAGTGTTTCTATGAGGTTAGCTGTCATTTTAGGCATTAGCATCAAGCCCAGTAGATTCCTAACAAGCACTTATCACTTAGTTGCATTTTAGTGCAGGGCAACTCCAGCCCCTGTCAGCTTACCAGCAAGTTTTCAAACTCTGCAAAAGTGATGGCGATGGGAGTGGTGCGAGACCGGAGATCCATCAGCTCTGGGTAGAGCTTGGACTCTCCCTGGGTGAGGAACAACACAGGATACTTGTTCTGCTTATGCCGAATCCTGGGGGGAAACAACACAGTGCACTGCTGAAAAGGGACATCAGTCTTACTGTCTGAGAACTGCACTTCTTACTGCATGCCCTAGGTCCTAGCTGCTGCAGAGAAGTGGTTCTAGAGATTAGTATAAACTGGGACAAACTGCTTTAACTGCTCCTTTTGCCAGTACTGGAGGTTACCATCCAAGGGAAACCAGACTTCAACTTGAACTCAGATCCATATCCTCATAATGTTTATACAAGTCCTCCAAGATTGTTCAATTCTGTAATTTTCTTCGAAAATGCATGTCACAGTCAAATGAAAACTCATTATAAGAATTTTCAACCATGGCCAATCTACAACACCTAGCCTTACTCATGTATTTTAAAAGGCAGTGGTACAAAGTGACAACAGGTGGAAGCAAAGTTTTGGGTTTATCCTGTTATACACACACACTTGCTTCTTAACTTTTATCAGTCCCTTGATTTGGTTTTGTTCTGCCTGTTCACCCTCCAATGGTATTTCATCAGTGCAGTCTCCCATCAAATGAGACTTCCACAAAGCCTTGCACTGACAGCACTAAATCACTGCCTGTTACAACATACTACACATCCCAATTGTTTGCTCCCCACTTCAACTCCTCTGCTTTTTTTGTGCCCCAAATACCTTCCATGACAGTCCCCTAATGAAAAACAAATTGCTTAACCAAACAATTCAAAAGCAAACAAAAAACCCCACACCACCAAAAACCCAACCAAACAAAACCTCAAGAAAAAATCCCCAAGCAAAGACAGGTAATGCAAAGCTGTTTCGTTTCCTATCCTTTTTAAAAGGCACATAGAGTGGAAAAAATAACAAGTTGATTTTGGTTTGTAAGTTAGGCTTGTGTATCTCTCAGTTATGACTGAAAAAGACTCTGTGATAGCAGAAGAAATCTTGACCTTTTTTGTTGTGCCAAGACAGACTGAAGCTTTCAGGAAGGTGCTTGACAAAAATCCCTACTTTGCCTCTGCTCTCCTATTTCGTTTTTGGCACAGTGGCCTCATTTCAATTCCCAACTATTCTGGCACTCACAGCTTAGGTGTAATCAAAATAGCTCTATTTGTTTCCTGGTGGATATTCTTAGGACCAAAGGAAAGCAAAAGAAATGACATTTATCTCAACTTACATTGTACAAATATCTGCATTAAAAGAAGAAAACACAATTCTTCTCCTTCCAGCATTCATCAAGACAGTTTTTAGGATAATATCTAGGAAGAGGTTCATATCAAAGTAGGTTGACAAGTTACCATCCCACTGTCCATCCTAGGAAAAGAAAGGACAAGTTTCAGCCATTTCAATGAATGTTTACTGAAATGATTTTAAGCACCAATGGTCTCTCAATCTACCTGAGCAGAAGGAGAATTCAGTTGGCAAGTCTGGAAACACAAGTCTCTCCTTCAGCCTACTGGAGGCCAGGTCCAGCTCTACAGGACTGTCAGCCTCTGAGGGGCAGCTCAGCTCTAACAAACCCCTCACTATCTTCCCATCCAAGGGGACACTTTCTAGGAAGCCTCTTTCAATTTTGAAAACAAAAAGAAATTCCACAAAAGACCTCTAAAAACTACTCCAGATCTTTTCTACTGCCATTTCTAAATACAAAAAGGCAACTGTAAGATCTGTAGAAATGAATGAGACTTCCTTTGTCTTTGAGAAGAGCAGGTACTAGTCCTTCTGCAGTTGACCTGTTTCTGAGAGCACCAGCATGTCTCCATGAATCTGTTTCTTGTCACTTCTCCCATATATAGCATTCCTGACCTGTTGGGATCCACTGACTTTAACAAGGGTCCTCTACTAAAAGCAGTCTCAGCTCAGTTATGAGCTCCATCCTAGAAACACTTCCTACTGTTTAAGGAGTAATTTTGTTCATTTGCTACAGCAGTGCTATTACACTCCCAGTTTTAAAGCCAGTGAGTTATAATAATCCAAGAGACATAACAACCCCTCCCCAAATTATGCCTTTGTTTGCAGGTCATAAATTGCCATGTCAAATTACAAGCTTTAGCCACGAGAATGGCAAAGCCTCCAAATAAATCAGGTGTGTGTTTACTTACCCTTTGCTGGCAGATCCATTTTATTTCTATGTTGAACCCAACATCTTCAGAAACAGACTCCAAGACCTGAAAAAATTCCACAGTGAAGAGAAGCCACAGCAAAGGAGGATAACTAAGCACCACAAGGCCACTTACTGGGAGAATATATCATACAGGGGAATTAAATGCCAAGGGGCTCTAACAGTAGGATTAAAAACCCCTAGGTTTTTAGCATTTACACAAGACACTTTTTGACTTCAGTTTCAAGTTAGGAAATAGAACAGATAAAATCTTAAGGCAACATGTTAACAAGGTATAAATGCAAGTCCATTCCCATAGAAGAAATGGTTTTGCTTCTTCAGGAAGTTTGTTTGAATGCAAAAAGTGCCTTAAGTAAGACATATCCCCAAGTCTGAAACCCATAAGCTTGCCATGGTTAAGGATGAGATCAAGAGCATGTGAAATTCTTTTAAGGAATTAATTGTAAGGTACCTTCAAATCCAAAGGTGAAGCTAACAGCTAATGAAATTAAGGCAATGTTGGTGATTCTTTAACCCTATAACATGACAGGTATAGAAAGGACTAAGGTACCCTTTCTTACAGGAAGAAAACTAAATTGAGAGGCATCAAAACAAGTAGAGGTATTGAACCTCAGCAGTTTAGTCTGTTACACAAAGTTCTGTCTGTAGTTAGGCAGTAACCTGATTAGACAGTAAAACACCACAGTGGGATGCAAGACCTGTATCTGATGGACATTTCATACATGCTCTTGACAGAAGCCTACAAATCCCAATACAAGTATTACTATCTAAAACAAGTCCCTAAAAGGTATGTTAATGAACAGTTCAGACATTAGGTAAAACAGGAAGGGGAAAGAGTAGTTCTAGAAAAAAACCACTGTAAAGGATATCAAACTGTTTGGTCAACAATTGTCAGTAGTTGTTGTGGAAAAAAAAGCCAACACAAAGCCCAGAGTTGCCAAATAGTCATAAATGGAGATGTACTAGAAATTCACTTAGTATTTCTCTGTGTCTGGCTCTGCTCCATAGCCAAGAACATGGGGTGAACTGGCAAAGGTATTTTCAATTGTTGATGCATCAAAATGCAATGCCTGGATGTTACCCAGCTGCAAAACTGAGTGTATTCTGAGCTATACAGCTTGGGTTTGTGACTTTAAGCAGCAAAAAAGATTTGCAAACTATTCCTTTTAAGTGCTGAAAAGCCTCCAGTGGCCACCAATAAAGCCTAGGTTCTCAGTTCCAGCACTGATATGAGGCCTAAGCCAAAAATGAATATCCCTCGCTATGTGTGCAAAACTGAAAGGAAACTGCATGTCTTCATGTTCCACAAACATCGTCTCTATTGCTCTACAGGCACTGCTTACTCTCTGCAGAGAAGGAAATGGCTGGGTCTCAAAAGCAGAGTTTTCCTCTTCTTTAAAAGATGCTGAAAAGAAATACAAAACATTGAAGAGCAGCACTGCTAATCCCAGCAAGGAAAGACTGGCTCAAAATCTTAAGGCCTTTAAGAGTAAGGAATGGAATCTGGTCTATCTTCTGCCTGTCTAAGCCTTCCCTCTAACACTGACACACTCTGATGATGGTCTTGGCAATTTCTGCCTGGCAATTTTTTGACCCCCATTAAAAGCCTGGCCAGAATATTTCTCAGCAACAACATCTCCCATACCTCACCAGGCACTGACTCACAGCCAGTGGAAGCAGCCTTGTCTGCCAAGGCTTGTTACTGATTTTATCTGCTCCCAGACAGGCAAGATGTGCGATGCTTTGCCATTATGCTGTCCCTAGAAAGGGGATGAATTGAGGCCAAACATTTACAGCACCAATAAGACACCCTACAGAAGTTGCCAAAGTATTTGTTCACAGTTCTGAAGAGCTGCCAAAAGGATACAGTTAGAGAAGCAAAGATGGAAACATTAGTGGCAACATTTGTGAATATTCATAAATACAGATTTATCTCTGCATTCATCTTATAACCTCCTGTCCCTTCTTCTCAAGGAACTAACTCTTGTCCAGCAAAGAACTCTACAGCATGGATAAAATCACTACATAAGCATTTAGAAATGTTCCATCAAGAAGCTAAATGTGATTACAAGTGACTGCAACCACAGATCACACATCAGTACATGGGAATAAGTAAATCTCAAAGCACTTGCCAACTAGTACATACCATTATGATCTTTTACTTTCAGGGCAGTCACGTGAGCCAGCTAAAGAGCATCAAGAGGAGGAAAATTAACAAATCTCCACCCTAGAGAGATCTTCCCACATGTAAAATGAAACTAATTTTCCTTATAAATTGCTTTTAAGTTTAAAGGTTTATAGTTTTAATAATTTGTAACAGAAAAAGAAATTCTAGTACGCATCATAAGATTCCAAGGAAATTCTTACTGCAGATTTAGAACACATTCCAGTGTAGAAACATATACAGAATACAATTTAACATCAAGATGTGAAGAAGTCTGACCATTTAACCCTCCCCTGTCAGATGTCAGACTCCATGTTTCTAATAAAGTGCAGAGAGAGCTGACAGTTTGATAAGGTAGTCACACACTGAAATAGAATCAGGGCAGGCAGAGGGCCAGCTCCCTTGTCCCACTGAAACTCCCTCTCCACAACAAGGAGAAGAACAAGTAATTTTAAGTTAAAATAAACATATAGTTTTTGGACCAGCCAAGTGCTTCTCTGACTGAGGACAGATATCTAGCTGGGTCTTCAGTGGCCCAGTCTCATCCCCTGGTCCTCCTTTTAAAGTAGGCAGGGCAATTCTGTTCCAGAAGACACAGTGATACCCAATCTGTCCAACCCATACCACTGAATCATGGGCCCTTCTGCACCTCCATGTAATCTGGATCTCCCTCATTAACAGGGAAACATTGGCAAATTAGACTTTGTAACAGATACCCTTCTTCAACAAAGACTTCCCAGCATTGGCTTTCAATGAGCCCAACCACCAGTTCCAAACTTTCTTACTTTGTCAAAGTTATCAATGTTATCACAGTGGTATGATAGAATCATTAAGTTGGAAATGATCATTAAGATCATCCAGTCCAACTGCTGGCCCAACACCCCCATGCCACTGAAGCAAGTTGTGAAGATAACAGATCTAGACAAGTTTTCAGAACCTTTTTGAGAAGATACACATCATGAGATTTACTCAAGTTGTAACAATGGTGCAAAAGCACTACTGGAATTAGCTGTTATTCTACTTGTAGAGTTTTTAAAACTTGTCCTCTCCCAAACCATCTACAGTTACCCCCAAAAAATCTAATCTTCATACACCATTTGCAATTCTACAGACAGAGCAGATTATTATACCAGGCAAAGCCACAATACCTTCAACAGCTGCAGCTGATCAAAGGTGAGTTCTTTCACTGCAATCTCAAACAGTTCCAGTGGCTCTGTATCCAGTTTCTTTGGACAGAAACAATACAGAACTAAGCAACAAATGTCTCAAAGCATGCATCTGAAATGCTGTTGCTACAACATCAAAAGCAAAACACTCCACTTCCCTGCTCTACTTTATGCACACAGTCATGCTGCCTGTTTATCCACATTCTATCCCTTAATTCCCCACCTTGGCATTTTAGGTTCTGGAAGGGTCAGATTTAGAGATGAAATAGAGCTATCTGTACCTTTTTCATGGCCATGCAACAGGTGAGATCATGGTAGACAATGGGCACATGATCTTTAGAAAGATGGACATCAAACTCCACATATGCTGCTCCCTGCAGGAAATTGAAAGACAGAACAAAACAAAACCCCTTTAACTACTGATGCACAAGGGCTACAGAACTGCAGGCCAGTTGCCATGTATTCACAGGTCCTGGATATCAACCAGATGAATACAACTGGCTGTTACAAGTTAAGTCATACTCATCAATGGATTAGAAATGGAAAACACACCAAACAAAAAACCATATGGGAAAGTATGGTCTAGATCTATCTAATCATAGATTACTTCAGTGAGCAAGGTTATTAAAAGAAAAACAGCCACCTCAGTCACAGGGTTTAAGCACCTGAAATTAGCATCTCCCAAACTTGAAAGTCTCATCTTAAGATTCCAAGTCTTGATTATAGCAAGCATTGAATCAAAGGGTTGTTTTATTCTACCAGCTCAGCTCCCAGGTCTCATTTTTGGATACCAATTTTAGGTACTCAGTAGTCCAAGACCTCTGCCACTTAAGAGTATGCTGACAAGACTCTAGCAGAGGCAGAATTTTATTCATTTCTTCAAAATGATTCCAACTCTGTGTCTCAACAGTTGAGATTAAATTTTTCCCTGTATTATAACACCACCAGAATGTACTGGAGATGAAAGGTTAGTTGTAACTAGACAGGCTTATGTGTATGCAAGTGTGTGTACAAGTGTGTACATACGTGACTAGCAGCATTCCTCAGAGAGGCAATAGTGTTCTCTTGAACTTTAGCAAGTCTGAAATAACAGCAGAGAAAAAGGGTTTGTTAGATGCAGCACAACACAAAAGTCCATTGCAACAACAGAAATCCCAATCACAAGTCTTTGAGAGAACACCCAGATCTGATATTGAAGTGACTTTATTAAAATGATTATGGCTGGTAGCTTTTCAAACTGCTTTCTCAACTAATGTCAGTGAAACTAAACATAGCTTCCCCCAGATGAAAATGCAAATGAACTTACTTAGCTGTTGTTGTAGAATTCCCTGCTCCCCTGTGTCCAACATCTAGAGTGGTTCTTGGTTTCCAATACTTTGCATACGAAGCCTTCATATCACAAGTATATCCCTGGATTGGCTTAATAATGATATAGTCCACTACAAGAAAAACACCAAATGCCTCACATGTCACTGGATCATGGATGGCCTTAAGTAAAGTTATCTACATCTGCTTGCATCCACTGTACCTCTGACTTTCCCAATTGTCTTGCGTGGATTCCTGCTCATGATAGCGAGTGTAAGAATGCCAGCGCTCTTCCCCAGTTCTGCAATTGTGGATGACAGGAGACAGGCAGAGCCTACATGACCTGGGAGCACATCCCCTTGGACTACTTTCTCACTTAAGTCTTCCTAAAACCAAAACAAACAAACCCCCAAAATAACTACTGTTACCACAGTCAAGTTCAGAAACTATGCAGCCACTTTGTATTTATGAGCATAAGTGATTTTAAGAACTTGTTTAGACTAAAGAGAATGTTTAAAAGTTTATTCTGCATAAACAGTATGAAGAGACAAAAGTTGTTTTCTTTTAGAAAGGACTTGGAATATTAAGACTTTTCGGGGGGGTGGGGTGGAAACAAGTGCAAAATAACAGATGCAGTAGTGAGAATCTGTAAATAGCCAGGTTTCATGTCCACTAGTTAGCCCAGAGAAATCTTGTTTATAACTCAAACATTAAGATCAAATAATTGTAAAGTAACTAGGTCATATACATATTGTTCAGGTTCAAGAAAGAAGCAAGAGTTAGCTTTGGTAAAGGATAAAAATCAAACCAATCTAATTAGCTGCAGTACTGCACACAAAGCTTTGAGTGTAATTTGCACTGACTTCTAAATAAGCAAAGACTGCAAAGCTTCCTCTGCCCTATGGAGAAGGCTCAGAAACCTTCCTGCAAAGTAAGATAGTAGCCAATGGTCTCCTAACCTGTTTGCACAAGACCAAAAGGTCAAGAATGTCAGGCAATTGCCCTGTCCCAACAGGCCCAAAAGGCAGACTGGAGGTGCTTCTTACCTCAAAAAAATCAAAGATTAATTCCAGGTTATCAGGCTCCATGGTCTGTATTGTGTACTCTATCCACCGGTCTGGCTGCAAGGCGTAGCCACAGTCTGGCTGAGAGTGTCGACATTTATACTCATTGTTACTTATCAAGGAGAACTCCACAGTGTTTGCCATTTTCTGAGGGACAGTAGGGGATGTTTTCTCTTGGCCTTCTTCATCATCTTCATCTTCCTCTAGGCCTTCTATTGTCAGTTTTACTCTAGTCAACCAGAAACACAAAACAGTTAAGTCACAGGAGCGTCTTTGGAAACACTAAAGAATTAAGAAGCGGCTTGAGCAGAAGCTCATACAGAACAAGAATTCTTCTCAACACCACTATCTACAGGGCAGGACTGCACACAAGAGCCAGAGTTTGCAGCTGTTACCTAAATCTTCTTTTAACCAGATTAAAGTGCTCAAGTCACTTCTAAAGCTGGTAAATGTGAAAATGGTACTGGTGGTCTAAGGAGCAGCACTCCCCCAAACTAATGATTTGGGTTGCCAAACAGACAGCCTTTCTCCACAGATCCATACCCACCATGCTGAAAGGTTAAAAGAAAAGCACTGAAAATAGCAGCAGACATCAAGATCAATGCCCCAATGTTAGTGGCTGCTGCTAGCACACACACACACACAACTTTAGGTCTCTCTGAAGAGCGATAATGCAGATAAATGTATTCTATTAGCAACAAACAAGATAGTCTGAAGCAATTAATTAGGTCCCTTGAGAAATTCTAAATGAGCATTTCAAAGTAAATTGAATGCCATTTCTGGAAAATCCTGAGCTGCCTCGGAATTCATGATTATACAGAGCAATCCTTCCCCATAGAATGGACTATGCCAGTGATGGAAGCATATGTGAGTAATCCAATCCAACTTCCTCTTCTAGCCTGCTCTTTTCAAGGAGAAAAAAGAACAAAGAAAACACTCTGAAAGTAACAGCAGAGAACTACTTAAGAAAACTACAGTTCTAGTCAAGAGGCAGGAAACATAAAGGCCAGTCAGGATTTGTGAAAGATGCCTGTTACCTACTGCTTAACTTGTGCTATCACATCTGCTTTATACATATTTAATAGCTTAATAATGACCTGAAGGACAAGAGCTGACCAAGTATTAAAAGCAGTGAAAGTAGAACAGTTTTGTTTGACTGTCTTCCTTTTTTGAAAGTGTCCTGGTTTGACACTACATTAATGCACTACAAAAAAGACACTTTTGACACTACATTACTAATAAAATGAGGGAACTGAAACACACCATTAATTTACAAAGTGCTTAAATACCTGGAAATTGGCTCGACAGTGCACTATTACTGGAAACACAAAATTAACTTAAAGCCTACATAAATTAAGTCAAAAAAGAAGCACTAGTATTAGCAATTAACTTGAGATGAATTGCAAACTGAGGTGAGCAGGCTCTTACCTAAACCTTGATGTTTTAAATTTCTTCTTAGATATCACTACAGGTGGTTTCTCAGAGTAATGCAGACGTAATCTTATTTCTGTTTGGCATGTCAGCCACCCAGCATCCACAGTCTCAATACCATCTAGCCAAAGTGAAACAAAAAGGAAAAGAGATCTAAATGACTTATTTGAGGGACATCTTGGTGAGCACAGTAGTTAGGTTAATGGTTGGACTCTATCTCAGAGGTCCCTTCCAACCATATCAGTTCTCAGAGTCTATATCTAGACAGTTTAGTATGCAAAAATATAAACACAGTTCCTCTTATATCATCTTCCAGACAATTCTCCTTATCACCAGCCTTATTCAGTAGTATTTCCAGAGCAACTGAGTGTATCCTTTCACCTGCCTTTTCTGAACTCCCCAGAACAGACCACAGACACTGCAGTTGCTTGCTGGCTTTTCAAGGTATTAAATGGGAACAATGATCCTTGCCAGCTTCATGTGTAAAGTGTCTGCAGGAGAGCACTAAGTATTACTGTGCTAGTTTCATTTATGGTATCAAAGGCTAAGTCAAGTCACCAAAGGTAGATGCAACATTCCCTTGTCCTGAGATCTCTAAATATGTGGAGATAGAAACCCTGAAGATTTGATATGCAACTTGAGATTCTCTGCTTCCACTCAGACACAGGTGTCAAATGAGCTCATCATAACCAATGCCAGTAAAGCAGTGTAAGTCAGTCTTGCAGGGCAGGATATAGCAAGAGGTATGATTGAGGGGAAAAAGCATGAAGTAAAATCCTCAACCTCACCACCAGGCCAAGGAAAGCCTACAAGCAGGATGGCCAGAAAGCACAAGCTGCCAGACCAGATGCTGAAGCAGAATTCAACAAGGATATGAAGAAAACTGGAAAAGCTTTAACACAAGATGTACAAGACATGACAGAGTTACCTTAGGCACCACAGGACTGAGCATTAAGAACTACCAAATCACTTAGAAGCAATTCCTGTCAAAACTTAGTATTGACAATACTTTTCAGCTACAAGACCATCTTGTCAAAATGAAACATGTGGCAAAGAGTAAAGGTCAGGATATCTCACTTACTACGGATTCCAAAGTAGCCATCGTCAATAGTGATTTCATTCTCTAGAAGTAAAAGGAGGGGAAAAGAATGAAAGAAACTAATTAGTATTCACATACTAAAGAAACATTCCCAAGCTAAATTCATTCTACCCTTCTAAAGGAAGTGTAGCTAATAAAAAAGTAGGAAAACTGAACCAGACCAAGAACAAGCATGTTTACTGCAACCTTCGATAAAGCTTTGTCCTAGTTTCTGCAAGAAAAAACAATCAACACACAATGCCAGAAGATCCTTTACCTAAAGTCATCTGACCTGAGAACAGCACGAAGGCTGCATCATTTCCTAGCTTGCTGCAGTATTTTGCTGATAATATCTACATCCTGCTAGAATCTAAGAGACTTGTCTTGTTAGTGTCAAACAAGCTTCTTGCAAACATACAAGAAAGCTCTCCTCCTGCACAAGTGTAGTTAAAGCTTCTACATCAAGTTAGTCACAATTAAAATGCTTCTTCTGCCCATGTGATGGAAACCACTCTAGGATGAAATGCTCAAAACACTCATTTCACACTTATCTTATCCTTACCCTCTCCAAAGTATTAGTAACTGAAATCTTAAGGCTCTAAGTGCATTCACCAGCATTAACAGAATTGCAGTACTCTAGTGAATCTACACATTTCTCAGAAGATAAATCTTGACAAAGTTTTGTCTCTACAGCCATTAATCCCCTTTTTTCCCCAAGAAGAATCATGGGCCTACCCTCAGTTTTTAATAACCAGAGGCAACAATTTAGGATTCTAATGACCAAGTGCTAACATCCTGGGTTTGCTGCATTTTCTTAAAGGTTACTTACAAAGCACTAGAGTATTACTTCACTGGGGGAAAATAAATCAAATCCTAACTGTGTGGAATGAAGTTATCCAAGCTTAGAGACAAAGTCTAGACCCTAACAGAGGGTAGGCTGCTTCCCCAAATCACTTACTGACAAATACTGAAACAACCTTGTTACAGGAATAGAAACACAACTAACTCCATTTAAATAAAAAGAAAAAAAAAGAGGGGGGAGGAAGGAGATGTGACCATGGAAGGTACTTCATGATTAACAAGCAGTTTCTTTAATACCAGCTTCTTTTAGAAAGACACTTTTCCAATGTATTAGAAGATATTTAATAGATGTGAACTAAGTGTGGAGGAAGTAAC
Source organism: Galbula dea (assembly GCA_013399015.1). Classification (NCBI taxonomy): domain Eukaryota; kingdom Metazoa; phylum Chordata; class Aves; order Piciformes; family Galbulidae; genus Galbula; species Galbula dea. Next base: position 296,178 of record VWZX01010698.1, on the reverse strand, counting down.
ATTTTTCATATCCTAGAAAAAAGAGTGCACAAAACATGCCATCCCATAGGAGCATAGGAGATCTAAATTATGAGCTACAGTCAAAGGTTATTTCAGTCACTCTTAAACAAGCTCTTTCCCTGTTCAGAAAAGCATCAGGAACTTGCATGCAAGTCTGCATGCCACCTCTTCTTCCAGCAAAATACATTTTGGATGAACTGCTGGTTAAATAAGTCCATTCATGTTTTACTTACATTAATTCATTTACTCTAAGAAGCCTAATTAAGAATTATCGTTTTAAAGTTTTACCAATGAAATAAGTTAAATAAAACCAGCAGTAACTTCATACCCTCCCCCTCCCCACATTCTCTCTGAAAAAAAATGGATCCTTAGTCTCAAAGAATTAAATCTCCAGAAAATCATTACAATTCCAAATCAGTAAAAAACCCAACCCACATCATCTTAAGGATGGCAGCAAGGAATTTCACATCCACTCCATTTTTAAGCTGCTTATTCACATATATCCATTTTGAGAGTAAGGCCCATGCAATGCAAAGAGAAAAGTTTATACCTCCAGCACTTTAAGTATTAAAAAAAACTACAGTTATCAATCCCTCCAAACCAATGTGCAGCATATTAGCAATCTTATGCATATGCCTCAAACAGATGCAGTTGATGCCCATACCTAAAGGGGTAATTGATCTTGGTTGTAGATGAGTCTCCCACGTGTGAACTATGACTTCGCAGGGACCATCGATAGTCTGTAATTTAAAAGTTAAATGTCTGCAATAATTTCTTTTGTTAGATCTGATTTTCTACCCATGAAGCTGTTTGGGATGGTTGTGAACTAGACTTACAGATTTAAGAGAGACAAAGAAGAAAGAGGAGGACAGAGAGAGAGATAGAAGGAAATCAGATCAGGCTTGTTTCTTACCCCTGCAGCTGCTGCTGACGCTAGCTGATGCGTCAGGCATACCTGTGACAAAACCTGGGACAGTCTGACAGGATGGAGAAGTCACATGGAATTATTAAATCTTTACATCTTACAGCTGCTCCACTGGGCTACTTTAGCTTCCTTCTGACACAGAAACTCTAAGCATCTCTGAATTCATGCCTGCATTTTTCTTAAGATACCACAGCAACAATTCATGGAAAAAAAACACATCCCAAACAGCACTTAGCATCTACTCATGCAGTTAACAGTTGCAGGGGTGGGTTCTGCCCTCAAAATTTGCTTGACTAATTCAAAGTCTGTCAAACACAATTATTTTAGTTGTGGTACAGAAGAGCAAATTATTTACATTCTAATTAAAGCACAATTACTTGAAATTTTGCTGCCTTAAAAGGAGAGACACTGATACAATCCAACTGGCCAGCAGTGAAGCCCCTGAAGTCTGTTCCATGTGGAGCAGGATAAATTAGACTCTTCCATCAATCAGTCAATTACTGTCCCTCAAAAGGCTATGTGTGTTGACAAACACAGCCAAGACTCAGATAATCAGAACAGTTACTCAATTTCTTCTTTCAGAACAATATAAGTCAAATACCTTTCCAGGTTAAAGCTTTTAGGTAACCACTGGCTAACACCACAAAGAACATGCTTGATTCCCAGCTCAGTAAGGCCAAGAAGTTCCCCTAAGAAGTGGTTGTTACTGTCAGTCAGCAGAACCACTATCAAATAGTTGCAGAGTTTGTCATTTGGGGTCTCAGTAGCTCTTATTTCCAGAATGACTTGCTAGTATTGCCAGAGTCATATAAGCTTCAATACCAACTTGCCCCAGTACTTCAACTTCCTGTAAACCGATTTCAGATCAACAGGGACATCCTGACAAGCCTCAAACTCAGCAGTCTGATGACACAGGTACCATAATGCTTTGTTATCTTACAGCTCTCTGAATAAATTCCTTGGAAGCAGATGGGATTTCTTGACATATATCAAACATTTACTCTGCCTCTGGCTGAGGTAACAGCAAACATCAAATGTTTAAAAAGCAGTCAGTAAACTGGGTTTGCAATGTGAGTTTAAGCTAAAAGCAATTCAGTTTTGCTAACAAATTCCAAGGCATCTATACCTAAGGGTCATGTCAGAATAAAATATATATGCTTTAAGCTATGCTTTAAAGCTAGAATGCATGTAAATACAAATAAAATATTATCCTTTTCAGCTTATCCCTCTTCTAGGGCAGTTTCAATTCTCACCTCCTTACTGCTGCCACAACAATCACTCTCTCAAACTTCTAGGAAAGCAAAAAATGAAAAGTTTCTTCTCCTTTCTTCCACAGCAGAGTCACACTTGCATGGTACAATCTCAGTTTCTGAAGCCTGCATTGGCCAGCAGAGAGGCTACCATTCCTCCCATCACACAGGCTGCAAGCTCTCCAACAGCCACTCCCAGGAACACGAACTACCAGTAGCTTGAAAGCCTGGGGAACATTGAGTCTGCCCTAACATGGATTAAGTTGTGTTCTCCAAAAGCTAAGCACAGGTTTTTCCTTACAGATACCCTCAACACACTGTATTGAAATACCAATAACCAGTTTGCTTCTTACACTACTGTAGCTGAACATTTTAACTTTAGGTTCTGAATTATGAATGAGAATTTAAGTAACATCCTCCCAAGAATAAGCACACACTGGACCCAGTCAGCAAAATTTCATTCCCTGTAAGAAATACAGTGGGGCTGATTATGTATTTAGTCCCAGGAACCCTCAACACTTGCCAGGCTAAGAGCCAAGCAAAGCTGCCTGGAAAAAAAGGGCAATGGATTAGAGAACAGGCAGAGACAGAGTCCCCTGACAATCCCTGCTCAGACCATCTTTGTGTTTACAGGCATTTAATTAAGTTTTAATTACATGTAACAGAACGTGAAGTTAAAATACTGATGCAATTTCAGTGGCATATACTGATGCCATTTGAACAAGAGCCCTGTTCAGATCAGCCTGTGCCCAAGCTACATGTGTCATCAATACTCACACTATGGTGATGTTACCCAGTAATTCAGCCTCTGCTAGGACAGTCTTAAAAGGGCACCTATCCAAATGTCCTATCAAGCATCCCAGTGAGCAGTACACTGAAGAGGCACTGGATGACAGATCACTCTACTAACACAGGAGAATTGGTTTGGGGTTTTTTTTTAATTGTTTGTTAAAAAGCAAACAAAAATGAGGTTGGATTTTTATTCAACTGAACATCTGATACAGATTTAAAGTTCCTGAAGGACATTCAAGATTTTTCTGTAAAAGAAAAAAAAAAATCAAGTCCTCTCACATTGTCAGAAGCTGAATGGTCTCCCAGTAGTCATCAGACACTTTTGAAATGAAGGGTAAAGTGCCTATGCAGCATCATGTTCCAGAGCTTTCAACCTGGCATGAAGCACTTGGGTGTTCAGGACAATTAAGAAATGAAAGCACTTCTGTGGATGTTTAAATCATAATTTAGAAGAACAGTTCCAAACCTGATTCAAGGCAACCTAACAGAGTGGGCATCAGGAAGAAAAAAGACCTTAAACTCCCATGTAACTACATTTATCCAACTGTACTTTACTGCTCAAAGCTGTTCTGAGGATATTAATCTACTTCCAGAACACTTCAGGAAACAGTTAAATAAATTAGACTTAACTGCTGATGCTGGATTTCTGCACCATGTAAGAGATAATAATTAAGCACAAACCCAAACAACCAACCAAAGCTATTCAGCCAGCATAACTAACTTTGCAAGGCAACAGCACACAAGTTACCTGCCAGGAAGTCCTAGGTTAAACAGATTTTATAGCTTTAACCTTTCCAATAACACACAACCTGCTATCTCAGCACAGTGACAGCAGAGGGGTTCCTTTATTACCAGGTTAACCATGGGTTATTAGACTAGAAAAAGCTTTTCTAAAGCATTCTGATACTGAAGAAATTACTGAACCTTGACCTAAGTTTCACCTCTATTGCCAGAGTCCAGGCACTAAAAGGATTTAGTTACATTTTAGAAAATGAAATTTAAATCTCATTTGACACCTCTCTAAGAAATGTCTCCAAAGGGTGAAAAACGTTCACCAATCCAGTTTTAAAAGTCCTGCTACATGCAGAGAGCCCTTAGTTACTTCACACTTTCCTTCAAACAAATGTCCCTAAACTTGCATGCTTATGTACTGTTGAAAAACATACAACATAGCTTAACAGAACAAGGCATGTACCTACCCTGCTTATTTTGATTTATGCATAATGCAACCTATACAGGTAAAACCTTTCTCCTGAAATATATGATATACAGAAGGCTTAAATTCTAGACAAGGAGGTTTTAGTGTCATGCTCCCTTCAAGAAACAGAAGGTAACTGGTACCAAACTGTGCTTAAGAACAGAACAAACCTCAAGGGAAATAGTTTAAATTACTGTCTTATTTCAGCAATGACTCTGATGTATCATTAAAGGCTCTTGATATGCAGGAGCCAAGACTTGCACTAGTTCTAGAGTGAAGTGCTCTTTGTGTATGCATTCATCTATTTGTACTCCTACCACAAGAATCTTCAAGGATGCAGTTGGTAAAGGGAACAGCAATTTCAGCCAGCTGTCTCAAGCATGATTTACTCAATTACATGGTGTCAAACTCACCTATTCAGACTCCCATATACTTGAGACTACAGGTGTTTCTAAGTTATCCTACTACAGACCATGACACACAAAACTGCAAAGGTACAAGTTAACAGTGTCTGAGGGATCATAGCTCACAAATCTATCAAATTTAGGAGATGAACCACATGCAATGCCTAGTGAAAAAAAGTACTGAAATTAAATTCTTCTGAAGAACTTAAAAGTATATTGTTAAAAACTCTGGTAAGGAAAGTTCTCCATAGACTGTCTCATTTGCACTACACTGCATTCTAGTCCTGCTAGAATGAGGGGATCCTGCTCTTTGTTGTTCTTCCAAAAATTCAGAGAGAGGAACACTGTAGCTGGAATTCTTGGCTTCAGAAGGCCTTCAAAGTCCTGTGGACTCAACTGGTACAGGCTAGACACCACTAAGTGGATAACCATGTACCTTGGCAATTCCCATACTTTGCTTTTTTGGATGGTTTTCTTGTTTCCTCCTTGTTACCTAGAGTAGCTCTTATGCTGGTATGCCATAAAATTCATACTTACCTTGGCAGCCTCTGCATCACACGGTACATAAAGCGTGCACGATACAGAGCACCTACTCAAAGAAACACACTGACCAACACACATTGTCAACTTTTCAAAGGTTAAAACAGAAACTCTGTTGTCTATTAGCACATCTGCTGCCAATCTGCTGTCCCTCAATGTGCTCTTTCTAGTGTGCTACTGGCTATGTTTTAAACTTATGGACATATGTAAAAAACCATGATTCCCATCAGAGCTGCCAGGCTGTGAGAATTGATCTACTCTTGGCCTCAGTTTGACCTCAGAAAAAGAGTCAATGTTTTATTGGCCTTCCCTTCTTTTGCCTCAGGGTCACAATTTAAACATCAGTTTCAGATCAGACTATGAATGAAGTTGTGTTTCATTTAAAACTAGGATCCTTCACTGAGTGAGAGCTCAGTCAAGTATTTTTCCAGGGAAGGAAAGCCTAGTCCAGCTGACAAAAACTTACATGCTCTTGACAGTAATTTAAAATATTTACACTACAGAGACCAGATGATTCTGTAACTCCTTTGCAGATGTAGCTACAGCCTTCAAAATGCCAGTCTCAGGAAAGAACTAAAGCCTAGGGCAAATAGCTACAGGATATGAATCAGAGTAAGAAAGATAGCAAAGACAGCTTTAAATGGGTTATTACTTACAGTTATTACTTGTTATTAAGAAAAACAGTTAAAGAGTAGCTGCTTATTATTTTTCCTGATTAGTCCAACATCTCTCCAAGTGCAATCTCATCCCTAGTCTGAAGAACTTCCCCTTACCCTAGTACAGTTTCTACAGACCATTCTGCTGCCACATACATCCAACTCACATGCAACTCTGACATCAATACCTGCAATAAAACACATCTCTGAGTCTTGGGGTTTTTTTCTCTCCTCAAGTCATGCAAATACCTATATAAAAACCTAGAGAAATCACTGGGATGCCTCATTCCTTGCTTACCTTTTCACTCCAGGAGATGAACATGTGTTAATTATGCAGCACAAAAGCTAGTCACTTCTTCTCATGTTTAACTAAAGATCACCTGCAGTAATTAGGCCAATTTAAATACACATGCTCACACTAACCATTTCTCTCCTGCTATCACCTGCCTCCATGCTAGACATCCTTGTCCTGCTGCAGCCCAGAATCAATTGTTAAGTGGAGAAGTTGTTATAACTCCACAATAACTCCTGAGAACTTCACCACACCATTTCAGCTTTACAACCATGTCAGGCATTTTACTGTCACTGGAATTTTTAAAACACCAACACTGGCAAGAGAGAGAAGACAACTGAACAACAATAACTAACATTAAAATCATACGGGCATGGATTTACTGAAGGGAACTGCTTGTATTTCCATGAGGGTTTCAATGTCTCATATGTTGTCATTTCCATTTTATTTCTAGAAACTCAAGTTTAACTCAGAAAACCCTTTTTATGCCAAATAAAGCATTTTTTTACTGCAATGAGCCAATTTAAACCAGAAAAGGTTGTACATACCTTAGGTTCTAGGAAGTATCCTTTAAAATACCGATACTGAACAGGAACTCCTCTGGGAAGCTCTACAGTGGCTTTCCATAATTGACTGTGGAAAGAAGAAGTAACAAAAAAAACAAACAAAAACCCCGAAGAGTTTCAAAATACAGCTTAATAGCCACCTCAGAGATACAGCTATCCTAAACTGAACTCTAAAACAGTGTAAGAAGGGTTTTTTTACAAGGTATCTTAACCGAAGAATGCAAAAAGCACAACAAACTCAGAACTGAAAGTGCACTTTCTAGTCTACAGCTCTGAAGCTCTTTACTGCAGCAAGAAATCCCTTCTTTATTAACAGCTGGGGAAAACATGGTGAAATAATTCAGGGACTCATCTGAGATCACAAACACCCTGCATGGCCTGTGCTCCTGCACCATACAAACAGCAACAGGCAGGGCACCAGTTAAGGAAACACTGAATTCCTCTGCTGCATTTAAGCTTCTCATGTATACTCATGTTTACATACACACAAACCACTGAAGAGTTTAAATGCAACTCATTTGAAATCATCTTTTCCCTGTCCCTTTATAGCCACAATAACAACTTGTAAAGGTTAAAAAGAAAGTAAACACTACATCTTCCATAGCTTGCAGTAGTTGTAGGACTCAGAATTAACAAATTTTCCATTTCTTATTCAAAATGTCTACAATTAAACTACTGAAATATGCAAGCCACAACGGCAGAAGCATCAATCATCTCCAAGTAGATAAACACAAGTTAAAAATTCTCTCAGGTGCATTCTGAGCATTCAAAATGTTCAAGGGCAACCCAAGAAATACTGGAGACTTTTCACTAACAGCATGTGTAGCTCAAGAGTTTACAAACTCCAAAGCAGGCTAAATGTGTTGCTCCAGAACTCCAACTACTCCAAAGGGAACAAAGAAAAACCCCAAAGCCCCAACTTACTGATCATCAGTTTGGAGGACCACTGCCACTTGGGGATTCCAGTTTCCCAAAGCACTGCAGTTCCCACAGATTGCAAAAACCTCTCCTAAGAAACCCCAAAGAAACAGAAAAACCTCACAATCATCATTACTCAAGCCTGTAGGGAACAAGCACATCCTAAATGGTCAAGCTGTCAACTATTTTAAACATCTGCACCAGAATCATCCACCTAAACTCCCTCTTTGGGGTTCAGAAAGGAGTTTTCCCCCCCACCCAAAACTACAGCAGTGTTTTCTTCCCCATCCCAAGGATGTGGCTCAGAGAGGGACTACTGACAGCCCCTTGCAAGAGCTGGCTTCCAAACTGCCCTGCAGTAATACTGTTCAAAAGCCTCTGCAAATGCAAGAGGCAGATTTTCCCTGTAAAATGCTGCTTGTCAAGCAGAACCAGGGTTTTTCCCACATACTGGATATTTTTAAAATATTTATACACACAGAGAGTACTGAGTGGCACAGAAAAAAAGGAGAAAGCATGATGTAGGTACCTGGTGCTGATGGTCCTCTGACTTCAAAAGTGACTTGAGAAGAGGTCATACTTGCAGAACTTCTGTCTTAAGATAGTTGAAATCTCCTGTAGTTGGAGAAAGAACATACTATGGTTCAGGAACAACAACACACTACATCTGTGGCTGCTCTAAGTATGAGGAAACACAAATCCCACTGCTTAAAGGGAAGCAAGGCAGGAGTGATGTTACTGTTGGAGTGAGCAGTAAAAATAAAAAGCTCTTTCTAAGCAGCAGCAGTCCCAGTTGCAGAAGACACTGCTGCAACACTAGCACAAGACTACTACATCAAATACTATATGCAAGTATCAATATCAGCCAGCATTCAGTCTTAAAGGGATTTTCTCTTTTTAAACCTCTGGTTTGACTAAGTTTGCTCCCAAAGAAGCCACTGGAAGTTAAGACATTTGTCAAGCACCAATTTCTGATTTTCTTGCTCTGCTATTCTTTAGCATCTTCTTCACAACACAAGGAAGGGTTTCACAGCCAAGCACTACCACCTTGAAGGAAAAGGTGGAAGAATTCATGACAGACCTCTGCTGTCAGTTGTACATCAGCTTGGACTCTGCTCCCCTACCAATACTTCCAGCCTTTCACACAGCACCAGCAACTAGAAGCACCAAGCAGTCTTCAAAAACACCACAGCAAGAAGGAATTGCCTCTAGCCTCTGCTGGAGGATTGATTCTGCTTCTTGATTTTCTGCCCTCCTCCAATACACCAGTCTATTACATGATGGAAAAAAGCTGGCAGACTCTCACTCTCCCCATTACAGCAGTAACACTATTAATGTAAAACATCCTTTTGTATTATTTATTAAAGTAATAGTCCAGATGGACTTGGCCTAACTAGACTCACTGTCATCATCCAAGTATATTCCTTTGGACACAAGCTGCAAAATCATCATAATAATTATATGCAAAATTAACTCTGCAATGCTCTCTTGCCTTCAAACAGCACAGGGCAGTTTAACATGCCCTGAATGCAAGGGAAGCTAAAGAAAGTCTGATACCAAGCAGGAAAAAGAAAAACCACCCCCACAAAAAACTCCCAGGCAACCAGGTTAGTTAAGGACTGACCTTTAAACATCTACAATCTTCCTTCTGGATGTTCTCCTCCTCTCCCAATCTATTCTTTTCCTAACTACTGCTGCCTAAACATTCCTTTTCTCCTCCCTTATTTCCCTCTCTCCTTGTCAAGGCAGAAGATACTTCAATGGTCAAATGAGAGCAAGAAAACAGTACTAACAGATGATCTGCTCACATATTCCACCTCTGCACAGAATTTCTTTTACAAGTAACATTCCTATAAATGATAAAATCCCAAAGCACTGCAGCTAGACTCAAATAGGAATCCCATGAAGGGCATACCCTTTCTGGGCTTTGCCATCTGCATGCCATTAGGGGTCTGGATGTCAGCAGTGACACACTCTAGCATTTATTTTTAGCACTTATTTACAGACACAGAAGCACTGGGTGTTTCAGTGCTGAAACTAAAACTGGACTTGTGAAACTGGTCCAGCATGACACAAGTCTCAGTTGAAAGCAGAGAATATAGACTAGTGTGCATTTATGGTGACACTGAATATTTGACTGTGTTCACCAGCTGTCCTTGCTTTGACACCCTTTAATTGAAAGGGCAGGGGGACCAAAGGGGAGGGAGATGAAGCAGGCAAAAATGCTTTGCCAGAGACTACAAACCAGGTAAGTGACAGCCAAAGTCTGAGCCCTGTTTCCCAAAGCAAGAACAGCTTTTTACCTTATGAAAAAAGCTCTTTCCAAAGCTGATGCAACATGACTCAAAATTAGACTTGATGAAAGCCAGCATGCCTAACTCCAAATCACTTCACTACCCATCTGTTCCTAGAAAATAAACTGAAATCCTGTTAAGTCTATAAAGCTTTTAGCCAATCCTGTAAAGATTCTCTTTACCTACTTGCAAGACATCTGTGGCCTTTCCTAAACAGCCCAGTAAAAAGATATCATTTTCCATGTAGCAGTAGTTATTTGTAAGGAGATTCTGACAAACTGACTTGGTAAAGCTGTCACAGTTTGCTCAAAAGGCATTTTATCTCCAAGACCTAACTCAACTTGCTCAAGAAATGTATAGCAGGAGAAGGAAAACTCTCCACAACAACAAACACAGGCATAACTTCTTTAGCAGAACTGCAGCTACAGCTACTGCACTTCCCTCCATATTTAGGGTCAAAGTACTACCCTTCACTTTGAAGAAACATCTTTTCTAGCAGAGCACTGTACATAAACACACAGCAAGGAAAAAACAGATCTGCTTTCTTAATGAATCAAGCCTAGGTTGTGTATTGCCATGCAGGGATAAAGCATTGTGTGACCTGCTCTAGGACATCCTGCTCTGGCAGGGGGTTGGACTGGATGATCTTTCAAGGTCCCTTCCAGCTCCTAACATTCTGTGATTCTGGACTTCTAACAAAGGATATAAAAATTGTTTTATTCTGGGGGAAAACACCAAAAGTTTAGCTGTCTAGTTACTGATAGTTCCTGAGAAGAGGGAGTAACTTAATCTTACAGGGAAATGGAAAGAAACCCTGAAGAACCAAATCCTCTGACCAGCAGGTGTCAGGAGATCTTTCAAATCCTATGTTCTTTCCTCCAGATCTTCAGCCCTGCTTCACCAAAGCTGGCAAAGAGTAAACAACACCCTCTCTGCTCCCCATTCCTGTGAAGTTGTGGACTGTTTGGGAGAATGCAAAGAATCCTCAGCTCAGAGGGGTCATAACTGTTCACTTCAAAGAACTGAAACGAGTTCGGGCAATTACATTAAAAATGTTAGATGCTTCCTAATCAGAAAATACTAATGAAGTCAAGGAGCAAGAAGCCCTCACACAACAACCATTTTTAAGCCATCTCTGGGTTCAAAAGTATCTGCTGCAACTACATGCACCCAAATGCTAGCCTGGAGTGCAAACAACTGCCCTTGACCTTCTGTCCCTCTTCCCCCTTTTGATCGGCTTTAAGGACTGCAACTAAATGCAAGCAAGCAACAAACACTTGAATCTCTGCTATTCCCTCATGGGGGGGTGGGGGAGAAAACAAACAAAGATCTCACCTAGATAGATATTCATACAATGGTATCAGCACTTCACTACGAAGAGAGTGCCTCTTGTCCTGCTTCTACAAGGAAACATGTTCTTTCCCTCACCACATCACAGTTCAAGTCTCTCTCCCACTCTCTTCCTTCCACAAAACAAACCCTTCCTTACCTTTCACAATCTCTGGAGGTTTCCCAAAGAGATGGTGAGTGCACAGCAGCAGCACTCCAAGTCCTCTGTCTGTACTGACCTGACCTGCCTTCAAAAGCTTGCCTCGGGTAACCCTGCCCACCAGCCAGCCTCAGCGTATAAAATAGGCTGTCTGCAAGGCTCACACAGCAGGGGCAGGATCAACAGCTCCTGAGGTAGGATCATATGCAATCTTGGTTGCCCTGCACCAAGACAAGGCTCTCGTCATGGTCTTAGGAAGAAAAGAAACTAGGAGTCTTGCAGTGTCAGAAATTCACTTAACTTGCCTCCATACACCCAAAAGAACAGCATTTTAAGCATAGCATCCTGCAGGCTGAACAGAAGAGAAAAAAAACATACTTTTTGTTTTAACACTGCCTGTAAACACATTGCCTTTCACAATTTCCTCCTGCTCACGGGCTTCTGAAAGAGTACAAGAGCAACAGGAGATAATGTACTTCCCTAAATAATAGGGAAGGCAAGCTCTCTCCTCTTGACTCCAGAAGGGCACTTCTAGAAGGTGCAGGTAACAGCTGTAGACCCCAAAGGCACTTGGAAAAAGAGAAAAGGCACTGCAAACTCTCCTTCTGGCAGAACACCATCAGCTACCAATGCATGACAAAGTATCATTGCTTGCCTCTAAAAATCAGGTAGCAAAGGTCATCATGGATGGGGAAGACAAGATAATTTTTAGTTGCAGTCAAAATACACCAGAACATGGACTTAATTCCAAGCTTGAAGTTCACTTGACCCTTCTGCCTTATAGGTCTGGTGGTGTATAAAACCCCTTCACAACCCTTCAGCTTGAGCTCCACTCTTAGTTTTCTTAACCTTTTCAGTGTATTTTAAGAGGTATTGGCTGTTTGCTGTCCCATATTTTATGCTCAGTATTTCACACACCAAGTCATCTGGGAAAATCCTGGAATATAATAGCCTAGCTTTCTAACACTGAACAGATTTCAGACTCATACAAATTCATAGCACTCACAAAGCCAGATGACAAGTTCTCTCTTAACACAATGGAGATTTTTAACAGCAATTGCAGTGAGATTGTGAAGCCCTGGCTTCTAATGCTCCAAGGGCAAACGTTTGAGACGAGCCTGAAATACCATGTGATCATTTTTCTCCAGTGCAGAGATTTACAAATCTGAAAGCCTTGAGCCTTCTCTTTGTTGTATTGACAGAGGGCTTTGAAAATTAGACAGGAAACACTTCAGGCAACTATATTAAGAGAGATCTGAATGAAAAGCTGATTTTACCAACTGTGAGTTAGCTGCAAGGGCTGCAGAATGGTTGGTTATAGTTAGCAGTAAGAAGGGAAAATATGTATTGACATCTAGTGGGGGAAGAGGAGAAACAACCAGACCAAGCCTTGAGAAACTCTACACTTGCTTTCCAAACCGGCAAGGACTACATGGAAGATTTCTGTTGAAAACAATAGGAACTCACAACAGAACCAACTGAAGATTAAAGGAGAAGTACTGCCCTCCCAGTAACCAAGGGGAATCCACAGTTTTGGAAGGTCTGTCCTCTCTAGGATGCATCTAATGGAGCATGAGAACAGCTTTGTCTCAGCTCCTAGAAGCCAGATGATCCAGATCATATGAGACCTCGACCCTTTGCATGGACTTAGTCCATTGAGGATAACATGCTGATGACAAAGCCAAAAAGCAGCAGACTCACACCAAAACATACTGTGTTACATTTCTTACCCTCTCTCCCTCCAAAAAGCCCCCAGACCTCATCTAATAACCTCTTAGTAGCAATTTCTGATGTAACTCTCCTCAGCCCAAACCTCTCTTGGACAAGACACGACACAGATGTCTCCAGCAGGGTAAAACACAGCTTACAGAAGCACCTCCTTAATGAGTGGGGGTGTTTAAAGATATCCAGCTAGACACATCCTTCTCTAGGTACTTTGTGGGATTTTCCAAAGGTAATGGGACAGCTAGGTATCATGGTGACATCATCCCCTTGGAATGCATTTTAATAGTTTCAAACATCTGGTTCTTAATGGAAGGGTATTTTTAACCACTGTATTACTGAATCTGCTTATAGAAAAATAAAGCCCATCTGTGCACAAATCCTTAGCATACATCTCACCACAGACCACAGTGCAGACAACTGGCACTGCAAGGAGCAAACATATGCTCAATCACTTCAGAATATCACTTTTTTTTTTGCATACAAAGATCAGAAGGGCAAGGACCAGAAGGCTGCAGTATTTTTGCTTTTATTTTCCTGATTTTAAGCAGACATTCTTCACCTTAAAAAACAGAAACTCACAAAACCTATCAACACCAGGGAAAGGTCCTAATTCCAGCCTGAAGCAGGGAAAAGGTGCCGTAGTCACAGCTGAGCTCAGCTGGAGCTCATGGTGGTGGGAGCAGAGCTGCTGCAGAGCTCCACAGCCCCCTGCCACCTCCCTCAGGAGGCTTCATCTGAACACTACCTTACACTGCAGGGGAAGGCTCTGTCTTTGTATTTATTCTTGAAAATTGTACTACATGCAGCAACAGAAAATCCACCATGAATCTGGTGCTATGCTGAACAGAGAGATGAGCCTAAGCACACAAAACTGCTGTATTAAGACACAGTTGTGTCATTTTTACTCACAGCATTAGACTCTCAAGCACAAAAATACCAACTTATGACTATGCCTTTAATACTTCAGACTACACCACTAATATTTCAATGATATCTATTCAAATCCAATTAATCTTGTAGTATGGAGAACAGCTGTTTGTTGCTTGGGGTTGGTCCTAACAAAGTACCAGAAAGATTACAAAGTGTATCTAAAGTAACAAACTAGGTATGCAATAGAATTAACTACCAATAGACGACAACACCTGGATTTTAGACCAGTCAGAGGATATGCTTGTCACTTCATTAATGCCTTAATGATCTTAGAGGTCTTTTCCAACCTTAAGGATTCTATGATTCTAACAACTGCAGGAGAATTTTTAGAAACAACATTACAGCATCCACTTGTCCATTTTCAGCCACCCAACCAGAAGATTCTTGCTGACCCCTCCTTCCCCCCTGCACCTTGAGTGCGTGAGAGAGGACAGCCAAAAAGTCAGCAGCTCTTACTGCATTGCAGTACTAAGGCTGGACAGCACACAAACTTGCATACAAGATTTGGACATGGTGCTCTGACTCAAAGGCAGGAATTTCACCAGTAGGGTTATGCTGATGTTTAGAAAGAAGCCAAGTCAGAGTAATATTTCTGAAAGAGCATCCCATTAGGATCTAGCAATAGAAAAAATCCCAGATTCCCTGAATTCCAGCATGGTAGGGCTTGGAAGGGACCTCTGGAAACCATCTAGTTCAACCCCTCTGCTAAAGCAGAGGCACCTAGAGCAGGTTGCACAGGATCACACCCAGGTGGGGCTGGAATCTCTCCAGAGAAAGACTCCACAACATCTCTGGGCAGCCTGGACCAGGGCTCTATCACCCTCACAGAAAAAAGTTTTTCCTTAGGTTTAGGTTGAACTTCGTCCTATTTTGTGCCCATTGCCCCTTGATTTGTCACTGGGCACTACTGAAAAAGAGCCTGGCTCCATCCTCTTGATCCCCCACCCTCTAGATATTGGGGAGCATTTGGGCTGCTCCTCTCCAGGCTATCAAGCTCCAGGGCTCTCAGCCTCTCCACCTTCCAGAGATGCTCCAGCCCCCTCAGCATCTCCATAGCCTCCACTGGACTCTCCCACAGCTCCTTGCCTCACTTGAACTGGAAAGCCCAGAACTGGACACAATATTCCAGATGTGGCCTCACCAGGGCACAGTAAATGGGGAGGAGAATCTCCTTCAACCTGCTGATCACACATTTCTTGATAAGCTCCAGGAGACCACTGGCCTTCTTGGATACAACAGTACACTGCTGGCTCAAGATACTATTTCCAGTCTGAATCTAACTACCTGTTTGCAAGGCCAAGCCAGCCCTGGTAATCAGACACAAGATCCTTATCTGACATACTGCATTCACCTATACTGATCTGCTGTGTTTAAGGTAACAAGAACTTCATGGTTTTAAGCATCTCTTAAAACACCTGTCCTACGGAGCAGAACTCATTCTGTCTTAGCCACGTCACTGCAGCTTTGCAAAGTTCTTGAAGAAGGCAGGAAATGGCTGGGGCATATTCACAAGTAAACCAGAACAGCCTGAAGTGTTGTTCATTATTAACACATGGCTGACAAGATCTTAACCAGGCAGTTATTTATCTCTTTGTGATCACACTAACACTGCTCACCTGGAAATGACAGACAAATAACGTGTATAATACTCCCCACAGCTCTGAACAACAAACAACTTCTTTTAAAGGGTTTTCAAAGGCTAGATCCATTTTGAGGAGTAGCCTGCTTTACTAAGAGATTAATTATGTGACAGTTTAGACTACTAGTTTCCATTCAAGACAAACTGATTTCTTAGTATTTTGTTTCCCTTATTTTTTAACCTTTTCTATCGTTATTTTACACACAACTGTGCTGAAGAACCAGAAACACAAAGAAATCTAACAGGAAAAATATCTTTTATGATAAAAAAAATAATTCCACTTAAATGTTAGTGGTGGAATGAAATAGTTGTGAAGATATTTTGAAGGCTAAACTCCACCTAACAGCATGTGCTTTAACACCCTACAGGAAAAGATACTGATTGAAAAGAAGAAAGAAAAGAGGAAAAAGCAGGAAATTGAATCTGTGCCTCCTGGAAGGAAAGAAGCAAGCAGGTAAAATAAACTGGGAGTTGCCTTATTGTCCCTGTGAGGTCAAGAATAGTAAAACACTAGCCGTTAGTATTGTCAGCGTGTTCCTGCTTTGGACAGCAGAGACTAAGGGCAGGGCAGAGCAGAGGAGAGCACACAGGCGCCACAGGGGGTCCATGCCACCGCACCTGCCGGTCGCCTTTAGGGGACTCACGGAGCTCTCCCTCCCGGGCCGGGCCAAGCCTCCGGGCGCTTACATAATGCGGCAGCCGCAGGACCGCCCCAGGCGAAGGCGTTCAGCGGAGAGGTAAACAAACGGAACCGGTCACGCTCACCCGGGGACGGCCGCGGGCCAGCCGCCGCTCCGTCGTGCGGCACCTCGCTCTGCCCCGCACCGTCCCTACCTTCCGCTCGCAAAGCGCTAACCGACATCGGCCGGGACCGCCCGCGTGGAGAGTGGCGCCGCTCTTCCAGCGCCCTCCCCGCACCGGGCCACGAACAGACCCTCCCCCCGACTCTGGGGCCATGTCCCCCTCCTCAGAGGCACGCACCGACCGCCCCGTGCCGCCACACAGCCTCACTGCGACAACGACCAGGCCGAGCACCGCTCCGGGCTTCCAAGCGTTTTGTCCGCGGCCGCCGGGGCTGGCTACCCTCCTCCTCCCTCCTGCCGCAGCCACCAGGGCCCGCCTGCAGAGCGGAGGACTGCGGAGAGGAGGGGGCGGCACGGGCACCAACCGGTTCCAGCTGCCCCGGCCTAAGCGGGGTGGGGCGGAGGCGGTGTCTCACGTAATCACGCCGGCGCGTCACTCTCCGTCGCTTCAGCCAACGAGAAGCGAGCGGGAAGGGCAGGGGCAGAGCCTACCCTTTCCTCGAAAGCGGCGGGCAGGACTGTGGGCGGGGCTACGGCGAAAAGCGGAGTGTGAGGGGAGCAGGGGGCGCTGAGGGGGCACAGTTCCATCATCCCCACCTCGCCTCAGCTCCAGGCAACGGCCGGTTCCCCGCATCGCGAACCGTCGAACACCGACACCCCGGTAATTCCCACAGGGAGAGCGGCACCGCTCCCTCAGCGTCCTCCTCGCGTCAGGGGGAGGGGGGAGCGCAAAACGACACGCTTCTCCCCCTTTTCCCCCCCGCCTCAGGCCCCAGGTCTACTCAGGGGCACACAGCCCCACAGCACCCCCACGGCGTGCACTGACCTGGCCGAGTGCTGCTCCCGGCTCCAAGCCCTTTGTGCAGGGCTGCGAGCAGCCCTCCTCCCACCGCCGGCGCCCGCCTAAGGGCGCGGCGAAGGGGAGGGGAGGGGGCGGTGCGGGCGCCAACCGGTTCCGGCTGGCCACAGCCGAAGTGGGGAGGGGGCTGGCTCACGTGACCGCTCCTCAGTGACGTGTCACTCGGCCGCGGCCAATGGGAAGCGAGCGGGAAGGGTGGGGCCTTTCCTCGAGAGCCGGGAGTCTGAGGGAGGGGCGGGGTTAAGGCTGAGGGGCCTGGGCGGGAGGAAAGGGCCTCGAATTGCGCCAGGGGAGGCTCAGGTTGGAGTTCAGGAGCAATTCCTTCTCTGAAAGGGATTAGGCATTGGTACAGGCTGCCCAGGGCAGTGATGGGGTCACCAGCCCCGGAGGGATTCAAAATCCGTGTAGATGTGGCACTTGGTGACATGTTTTAGTGGCCTGGAGGTGTTGGGTCGATGGTTGGAATCGATGATCTTAGAGGTGTTTTCCAACCTTAATGATTCTGTGAGTCTGCTACCATCTTCCTACCCCCTCAGGTCACCTTACCTCTCTTTGGGTCCCCAAGACAGCCTGGAAGTGTGAGATCTGCTCTGGGGACAGGTAGCCCTATTGCCTTGAGGTGCCACTGGGCAAACAAATCAATCTGGGAATGCTCATGTTGGAGTTTTGAAGCTGCAGCAAAGCTCTAGAGTGATACTTGTCTCTCTTTCAGGGTAGCTGAGACTGGTGAAGACCCTGGGGAGCTCTCCTGCTCTAAAAGGTAGTGTTGTGTTTGGAACTATGACCCTGTGGCCTTCCTGAGAGCTAATTAATGACAAAAAGGGTATTCCTCTAGAATTCACCAGGCAAAGTATTAGCATATAAAGGGAAACGATTTTGCTCTGCATTTGTGAGGGAGCTTGTACTTTTAGCAGAGGTCTGGAGTTGTGACAGTAGGCCCAGTGCTTTCACACTAGTGATAAGCTTGCATAAATAGTTCAGTCAGTAACTTGCTCCTGCTTTCCACAGCTTGTGTCAGCTGACCAAAAAGCTGCAGCCTGAGTATGCAGAGAATGCTCTTTGCTATGGTGCCAGTTGGTTTATAATGTTGTGCCATTACATTTTTAAGAACCTCAGCCTGTGAGATCCTCATCTTGCTTTGTTCTTAAGCCTTTCACTGAAATAGTTTAATAACTTTATTCCTGTAAATAATTCCACTGCACTACTTTTTGCTCTTGTTGAATAAACCAAACCCAGCAAATTAATAACAGTGATTTAGCTCATCCTCAGTGTAGAGCAAGTAGGAGAAGGGTGGGTTGGGAAATATTATGTCTTGGCTTAACAAGAAAAAAGTCTACATTTAGTTAAGCTTGCCAGTGTCCCTTCTTGTTTAATCCTTTCCTTAAGGAGCTGCTCCAGTGTACTTGGGTCAGATAAGGTCACCCTTTGCCATGACTCAGCAGGCAAGTCTGAGCTACTCCTTAAGATAATGCACAACTGGACAGAAATTAGAGCAGCTAGGTGAATTTGGAGAACTTCAGTTCTGAAGTGCCTGCACCAGAAGTTAAGATTGGTGGTCTGCTGTTCTTCTTTCCATAGCCACAGAATCAGAACAGTGGACATGGGGGTTTGTGTCCTGAGTCAAATCCTTTTTGACCTGAGTCAAATCCACTTGCTGTTTGCAAAAGTCCCAAAGACAAGGCTACAAGATCTGTTTCAAGTGTGCAAACACAAACTCTGTTTAAACTACGTCTGTGCATGTTGGAAAGCATAGTACTGCCTTTCCACTGGAGTAGTTTAGTAAGAATTCCTAGTACTTGGCCAGTACTGTCTGGCAAAGTACTTTGTCTTTGTTCTGGCAGTCCTAGTGGAAGAGCTAAGAGATGCCATGTGCATGCAGCCTCCCCCTCAGACACTGTAGAAGCTGCCTGCAAACTGTACCTTGCTCCCAGCCATGAGACAGGGTGTGAAATGGGGCTGGAGGGAGTGTGTGCTACAGGCAGAATATCAACATAGCCTTAAGGCTGTGCTTGTTGAGACCTGAAGCCCCGTGGGCAGCCTGGCTTTGTGAGTCATGTCAAGTATATGTGCCCAAGTGCAGGAGGTAAGGGGTTGAGGTTCATGTATAGAATACACCAGCAAACCTCCACTAAAGAGGGCACTAGGAAATGCCTTCAAGGTTTGATGTCCATCTCTGTAGCCAATGTAGTCTTTTCTTCAGTTGCCAGAATTACAGCTCCAACCTATAAATCAAGCTTCATTCATCCTGTAAGTAGTGATAAAGATTGTGGACGTGACATGATAGTTGTGCTTCTTCCTCCTTTATAGTTTGTGTTATCTGTTCCAGGGAGCTGGTTATACTGACAACAGTGCTCACAGCTGAGGACAGCTCTGTGTGTTCAGATGAATTACACTCCTTATTTTACTGCCCTTGATTTTCCTGCTCTTGTTCTGGCTCTGGTGGGTTATTGTGAAGAGACTCAGCTGGTAGAATGGTGCAAATGAATGCAGAGCATTAGGCATGCAGTAGCTCATTAGCTATTTTCTTTCTCTTTTTGTAGAATCCCTCTTGAGAATGCATTTCTGACCTTTTCCCTGGCTCTGGGAGTATTGCTGTGTTGTTATCTAGTGTGAAATCTGCACAAGTTTACAGGCACTAGAGAAAAGTGATGCTAGGAGACTGGAAAGTATCAAGCAAGAATAAAAACTGCAAGGCAGCAGAACTGCTGTTAGCATGGCAGAAGCCTCTCAAGTCTCTGGGAGAATGATGAGGAAGCATTATTAGAAACAGGCCCATTGTGCACTGGCATTTTCTCTTTCATGTCTATTGTAATGCAGTGTAATCAGTTTTTCCCTGTGGACCGGTTAGCAGTTAGTCAGGGAGCATAGAAACACATCAGAGAAGTGGGGGACAAGAATCAAGCACACTTGATTTTCATACAGAATCTGGCACCAATGTTACAAGAGAAAACTTTCCCCCCCCAAGTACTGATACAACACTGCAGAAATGAGATTTGGATTAGCAATGAGACATACTGTAATCTAGTCTTGAGGCTGCCTGAGCATGATTTGCTTCTTGATCTAAGCTGGTTTCTGGTTTCTGAAATGGAACATGTCTAAGATGAGTTTTTTGTTTAGGTGTTTCCCAATAAAAGTTGAGTACCAGACCATCAAAGCACCCCTGGTCCAAGTTGATCACAAATAGGAAACTTGTTAGGTTTTTAAATGTAACTAAAACAAGTTAGATAGTAAATTTTATGTGTATACAACTTATGTAGAAGGTGAAATACATAGTTTTTGTTTTATTTCTGTATATATAAATGTAGATGTGCTATTCTGTGAGCTCCTAGCTCTAGCTGCATGATAATTACAAGCCATTCTCTTGTGTGCTTGCACAAAATCTTTTTGTGTTGCAATCTCCAGCTCATTGTCTCTGAAACTGTACTCAACACCTCCCATGCTCCTTCTGCCAGCAGCACCCATTTCACTGTGTCAGAGGCAAAGGTGGTGAGCAAATGAAGAGCAGGTGTGGAATATGAGACAGATAATGTTGATTCTCTTCCTTTCCCTCCCTTCTTTTCATCTCAACAGCAGGGAGGAACACTTGCCCTAAGATAAGGACAGACAGGGGTTTACTGTGACAGCAGGAAGGTTTGGCTGTGGTGCAGCTCAGTATCCCATTTCAAAGGTCATGTTTGTGTTTTCAGTGAAGTGTGAGGCTAAACTTTATGCTTTGCCAGATAACAATAGTAGTGATGCAAGTGCTTCCTTTGGACTCTGCAGGTCAGGGCTAGCAATCATGTGGGGCTGCAGTGTGGTGGTGCCCAGTGTTTTTTGGGGAGGAGGACAATGGTGCCATCTGGGAGTGGTGCTCCCAGGGCCCATGTGGACCCCAAAGGGCCCAACAGAGCTGGAAATGTGCCACTGCTGTTGTCCATGGGAACTCTCTGCTTCCAAACACACCCATTTTTTGAAGAATGACTGTACTGAATATACTTACCTGGGAAAGTAAGTGGGAGACCTCAAATCCAACAGGAGAACAAGCTAGCTTTTCCTATCCTCTGTCACTTTTCTTTCTCCTCCATCTGCTGCACATACTGATCATGACATCAAAACATCTTAAGTTTCAGCTACTGACATGAAATTCTTCAAAAGTACAGGCTCCTACATGACTCAGAACTAACCTCAGTAACAGAACAAAACAAGGCAGCTAGAAGTTAAATCCTCTTTAGCTTCCTGTCACAATGGAGTTGCAGAAAAAGCAGCTCAGAGACAGATTTATCACTTGAGGTGTAAAGCAGGGACAGCTGGGGGTGAGCAGCCTTGTGTAGGGAAAC
This sequence comes from Galbula dea, assembly GCA_013399015.1. Taxonomy (NCBI): domain Eukaryota; kingdom Metazoa; phylum Chordata; class Aves; order Piciformes; family Galbulidae; genus Galbula; species Galbula dea. The sequence continues at coordinate 274,582 of VWZX01010698.1, read as the reverse complement.
AGGAGGATATGTCAGTTACTTTACACTTAGTCCATACTCTTGGCTGTCACTGCCAGGCTCAGCCAATAGCTCTTGGAAGCAGAAAGTATCTCTTCTCCCTACAGCATTCAGAATGTCCAAAAAGGAGGATTTTTTTGGTTTAAAGGCTAACAAGATATAAACCAAGAAAGCTTTTGGAACAATTCTGCCTCTTCTCATTGCTGGGAGGAAGTAAGAACTCTACTTCTCCAAACTTCTGAAGATACATACAAGATGTATGTGACTTTAAAGCCAGATTTGCTTGCAAGTAGGTTGTTGCTGCAGCTGAGTCTGATGGTTTTCCTCAGTAGCTGTCTCCACATGAAGCTGTTCATAAGTTTGCCATTCACATCATGGTCAAAGCTTTAAAAAGTAAGAGCAACCACTAGGAAAATGCAGGAGGGGTGATAAATGGCACAGTACAGCTGAACAGTGCATAGGATTTGTGTAACAGCAGCAGAAACTGGTTTATCAGGTTCACCCTGGACATGCAAGGGGTAGGTAATCTTCTGAAGCAGTAGAAAATCTATTGGATTATGGGCTGGTTTTCTCACTAGTTACTAGCTGTAAGTGGTGTGAGGCAGTGAGATGTGAAAGCTTGTTGGCTGGAGTCAGTGCCCTTCTCTGTGAATCACTGAAGAAGACTGCAGACCTCCCCAGCTTCTCTGAGCTGTGAGACCAAAAGGGGGCAAGGTGTGCCAGAGTGCTGGCCTGATCCCAAGCCTGTGTGCAGGGACAGCTCAGACAGAGCTGCAGACAGGCCACAGAAAAAGGGCTGACTGACTAGTGTGTGTGAGGCTCTGTTACATCGGAGCTGGCAGCTCTGCTGGGGAGATTGCAGCCAGGAAGCTTTGCCAGTGAGGTTGCAGCCATGAAGCTCAGCAAGCAGCTTCCCACTGGGTGCTAGTGGCAGGATAGGGGCACTGTTTGGAAGTGTCACCATCAGTCACAGGCAGGCTCTGCATCCCCTCGATTCTGTGTTGCCTTTTAGTTTGCATAGCAACAAAAACAGGTATCTTCTCCTGGCAGCCTGGACTGTAACTTCTGTCATAACACCTATGAGTGCAGAGCACAGGCTGGCAGTGGGGACTCCAGCAGATTCTTTTGCAGTGGCTGCAGATGCTAACATTTCTGCTGCTCAAGCCCTGCAGGATGATAGCTGGTAGGGCAGGTGTGGGTTGGTCATGGTCACTAACTCCTCCAATCAAACATCTTCTGCAAGGCTCCCAAGGCAGACCTGGCTCTGTCATTCTAGCCCAAAGCCAAGGGATGGGTTCAGAATGTACTGGCAAGCAGGGAAAGAGAAACCTCCATTGTCTTGGGGAATTGGGAAGAGCAATTCAGCATGTTAACACTAGCACAAGCCATGTTATTGGGGATTCCCTTAGAAAACAGAAGCAGTGTGGTCCTTTTTAGGTCTTTATTTTCTGCTGTGAGCATGCTTCTTGTCTCAGTGTGCAAACAGATGAGCAGCTACAGCAGAGATCTTTTCCCAGCAAACCATTCAGCTCATTTGGTTGTTTACATACCTGGGGTCACAGTCTGAGGTACACAATGGGAAAGGAAATAGATGAAGATAGAGGCTGAAGAGGCTAAAGTTTACACGGGGAGGGGAGGAGGTGGGGAACAAGACAAACCCAACACACTCCAAACTTTTTATTTGCTTTTGTTGTCTGGCTACACATCTTTGGAGTTCAGCTGCCAGCCAGTTAAATCTAAACCTGTGATAAGATCTTGTATTTTCTTGTCAGGGTGGAAAGGGTTCAGGTGCCAAATTTAAGGCCACAGACATAACCTCAGCAACAGCATTTTTGTGTTCCCACTATACAGAACAAAGGCAGCTGTATGTATAAATAGCTTTTCTTGACCTGATGGGTGACTTCAAAAAGCGTGGGCTCTCTGGCCCTGGGAAACAGCTGCCAGCTGATTCTCTTCTCATCCTTGCAGAGCAAAGGAGCAGTGGCAGCCTGACTGGCCAAGTTTAGAAGAATTGGAGCTGCCAGACCAAGGTCAGTGCAGTTCAAGTCACTAATTATAAATATGAGGGGTTTGTGTATGCAGGGAAGCTGGGACTGCTTCCTTCACCAAGAATATCAGCTGCAGTTTCCTGAACTCACATAGATATTTTACACCTCACAGGGAAAAAAATCCCCAAACTTCAGACAGGCAGTGATTTTGCCACACTCCTAGGGACAACACAGGGCACAGACATCATTTTACCCAGGAGGAAGGGTAAAGAAGGGGATGTTCTTAAGGGTAAACTGCACATAATATTCACCTACAGCCTAGCATCTCCTTTACTCTCCCCTCCTCATTAAGGGAGGAGAAAGGATTTCCAGAACAAGGTTATTCTGAACTGTTGAGGTCTTTCTCTTCCTATGTAATAAGCAGCAAGTCAGACATGCTCCTTGCCCTCCACTGACTGAAAATGGGCTCTGCTTGCTTAGACTCAAGAGCAATGTTGGCATTTGAAGCAAGGACAGATGAATCTCCTCTAGTCCTCTAGTGCCCAGCTCACTGCAAACATGAACCCAAACTTTTCCAGGGTCAGCTATATCCTTCTCAAGTGCTTAAGGAGCCAGTTTCCAAGAAGGAAGCTGGAGGAAGCTAGCTTCTGTTCTAAGGAGATTATCTCCCACAAAGATTTGGCATGCTGAAGTACAGAAAAGGCTGAAGCTAAGGCACATGTTCCTGTGACCCAGTTACCTTCAGGAAACCCAAGCAGGACAGAGAGGGTTCTGGCTTCTAGCTGCAGGAGAGCAGCTGAGCTTTAGGGCACACTAACCCATAATTCATTTATTCCTCCCAAGGATAATTACCAGCAAGGTTGGGGGTTTTTTTTGCTGTAAAGTAGCAGCCTAATATTGGTGCTGATTTTAATTAAGTAGCCAATGGGAGGCAGGATGAGCTGAGAAGAGATTTCATACAGAAGGTAATTATTGCTCTGACCTAGTTTGAAGTGTTGCTTAAGTGGAAATTGGGGGGAAGTTGATACCAGCCTCTGAAGGATCTTTTAGCATCCACATTACCGGTCACATAATGAGTCCTCCTACCTGATCCCAGCACTGAGATTAGTGAGCACAGGAGGAATAAAGGAGAGACTGCCATCCTTCCTTCTTCATCAACACACCTGAGCTCAAACCAAGCACCTGCTTTATGGCTCAGCTCAGGCTGTTACTGAAAATAAGACACTTTAGGGTTTTATTGACTCTTTTTTGTTTGTTGGGGAAATAATGGATGGTTTATCTGACTGATCAGCTGGAAATTCTTCATGGAAAAGCAGATTCTCCTCAGCTCTGAAAACCAGGACCCTCTGTGATTCTTGCCTTGGGCCCACAGCTGGTTCTAACCACCAAATCCCTTTTGCACATTGATGCCAGAGAATGCAGGACATTCATTATTGCATTATTATTCTTCCTGGGCTGTGTTTTGCTTGGCACTGCCCTTGTCTTGGTAAGTTAGCAGTTGGAACAGGCAGAGTAACTGCAGTGTGGGAGAAAGGAGGTTTTAGTTCTCTGCTGGTTCACAGGCAGGAGTCTGAGGCACAAGGACACGTCATGACTTTGGTAAGGTCCCAGTAGTGCAGAGTCAAAGCATCCCATCCTTTGCCTGTTCCTCAGCATTACATCATCCTAGGATTATTGCAGTTGGGAAGGCACAGAAAGACCTTTCAAAATGAGTGTATCAGGTTCCATGCACCCCTGTTAGAATCTCTTCATAAACAGCTTCCTCAAGGTGATGGGGAGTCAGATCCTGTACCCAAACTCTGGGAAACATTGTCTCACCAGGCAAGCAGCTCTGTTTGAATCACTGCAGATCACTGAATCCCTGAAGCAAGCTGCTGTCTGGCAGCTGAGCATCACATCCTTGTTTAGCTTACTCCATAGATAAGCTGTCATTTATACACTCTGCCAGTGGAGCTTCACAGCCTTTTCTAGGTCACTTCACAAAAAAACCATAAAACATTCCTTCTTTCACAGTCACAGCCCTAATGTTTTGTTGGCAGCCTGAGGCAGCTTCTTTCTGGGAGGCAGGAATTGCAAACCCTTGGGATCTGGCTTATTAAAATAGGTGGGGAATATGTTTAGCCCTTTCTGAATCCTACTGAACCCCCTTTTTGCCTAGGATACCCTAAATACCTCTTTCCTCCTTTTCCTACAGGAACATATAAATAAGGTCTGTTGTCTGGTTGGCATTCAGAGAACACCCAGGCTGGGAAGGGTTAATGAGCTGTGACCCTACCTTTAGCACAAGATTTGGGTAGGGGAAGCTGGTACCCACCATAGAAGGGAGAGCCACATACAGCTCTCTTGAGGAGTTGGTCAGTGTTTGTAAATAGCTTTGGCTTCTTACTGCTGGGGTTTTGTCCTGAAGAAGGGACCAGCAGCTTTCCAAGAAGAGCCTGAAGGACTTGGGTGCTGAGTCCTGGCTGGTGGGGAAGGTAGGCTGCCCACCTTCACTTACCTGTTTTACTCTAGATAGTGCTGCTATTTCCTTTCCCCTTGCTGTATGGACTGTTCTGCCATTTGATCTAGTTTTCCTTCCTTTCTTCCCTGAAGTGAGATGCTCCTGCTGCCTGCTCCTGATCTCCTTCCCCCTTCTGCACTAGGGGGTGGCTGCAGAGCAGAGCTGTGCTGCGGTCGCCTCGGTGCGAGCGGCTGCCAGCCTGTGCTCTGCTGTGCTGCCAGACCCCTGCCTTGCATCTCTTGGGGCATCTTTGCTTTCCATGAGTTCCTTCTTCCTGGCCTCTGGGCCTTTTGGAGGGCCCAGCTGAACCCTTCTTCTTAAGTCTGTGAACACTAAGCAGGATTATGAGTCCTGTGTGTCAACATGCCCCAGGCATATCTAAAAGGCAGTATTGTTGTCCTGGTAGGTGCTCACAGAGCAGGTGATGTATCTGCACTAAGGAAACCCAGCCATGGCCTTGTTGGGCACACTGACTTTCTGAGGAAGGTTTTGCTGTGCCAACTAACTTCAGAACAAGACACCTCTCACCTGCCAGGTGGGTGAGCATACTGCTGTGACCTCTTCTCCATGGGGCTGCTGGTGTCCTGCCTTTCACATCCTGTCTCTTCTCATGGTTTTTGCCTGCACACCTTGCACTCTCCTCCTCCTCTCTTGAGAAGGGCTATCTTGGCTATCTCCAAGCCCTTCCCTCCATGAAGGGTGCAGGGGAACTGATTAGGCAGCTGCTAAGAGATTCCTGGCAGAGACTCTTGCCCTTGGCACCCTGACTCAAGGCATGGGGTTGCTTGGCTCTGTCTGCACACGCCCACTTGTGTGGATGCTACGTGGCTTGTTTGCAAATACTAGTGACTCCATCTGAAAAGTGCCAAGTGCTCATAAACATCCAGCAGGATGTTGTTGGTGACCTCCTTTGTGAAGAATGTTGGCACCAGCAGCAAAGTCCTGGTGTGACCAGGAGGGAAAAGGACAATGCTAGTAACCTCCAGTTTCCTAAAGGGCCGTTGAAAAGACAGAGCCAAACTCTTCTGGGTGGTGGCAGGTGCTATAACAAGAAGCAAAGGTCACAAATTGTGGCTTGGGTGGTTCAGATTGGGTGCTAGGGAAAAACTTCCTCCTGGGGAAGGTGTGCAGCCCTGGGCCAACCCACAGGGCTTGGGAGAACCTCCACCCTTGGAGGGGGTTCAAGTATCTGCATGACAAAAGCACAGCTGACCTGATTTAGCATTGGCAGGCATCCTCTTCTGAGCAGGAAGTTGGAACAGAGACTTCCAGAGGTCCCTTCCAACCAAATACTCCTAGGGTGACAATCTGGCCTCTTGGCACATGCAGCAGGAAGGCCTAGGGTGGAGCCTGTGATTTGTGACTGCCAAGTCTGACCAGCCCATGTAGTGGGAGGAGGAAGAACCCAAATGGCAGCAGATGCCAGTTAGCTCTGAGGTAGCTCACCTGCTGTTCCAGCAGCAAGCAATGCTTCTGGCCTCTCTGTAGCCACCAGCTAAGACAGGTGTGTGCTCTGAAAACAGCCTTTCTAGCATGGGATGCACTACAGCTATGAGCAGACAGAGAAGATATTTGCCCACTTCTGATGCTGTGATGGGAAGGAGGGAGAAAAGGAGCTAAAGAGTTTGTGAACTTGACTTCTTGTGCTAGTAATTCTGGGCTGAATTTTGTCCAAAACTTGTATTTAAATGTGTTTTTTTTAAAATAGCTGTTGTGTTACATCATGGCATTCAGTATAATGAGTCAGTGGTCAGTTATTTCTTGGCAGGGAAGGGAAGATCTTGAAGCACAGCTGAAGCAGGACACCATGTACAAACAAAAAGCTTAATGGGAAAGAAACCATGTGTACAATATGTCATTTTCCTTCTGCTTTTGGAGGGGTGAGAGGTGCTGCAGTTTAAAGTGTGCTAGACCTTTGAGGAGGGAACTGGAGCACCATGGAAGCAGCATGTGTTACTGGGAAACAGCAGTATGCTGGTCTTTGGGTTTGGGAAGATGGAGCCTGGGAATTTGATCTGTAATGTTAAAGGCTTGTGCAGCAAATGCATTCTCAGAGGGGAAATACTGTAGTTACACAAGGGAGCTGGCTGGGCAACTGTTATTAGTGCTAATGTAAAAATCCACTGCACTTTACTTGATGCAGGGACACCTAAATGTGCCATTAGCACTACAAAGGCTCAAATGAATGAGTTAGAATTCATGTCCTGGATGAGGTCATGTTTTTGCTGCTGAGAGACAAGTGCTAAGGTGGAGAAACCTTAGCATGCTGAATTTTTGTTCCTCTGCTTGTACCCCAGGTGGAAAGGGCAAATTTGGGCAGCTGTTGGGATAAATTCCCAACCTTCAGTGCAAAAGGTTTGCTGACACCAGCTTTTGGGCTGTGGAAGACCATCCTTTGCTCCCTTCTTAGCCCCATGTAGGTATGTGTCTTCTGGAGCAGCCCCCACTGCCTGTCAGCAGGGGCAGGTGGCCCTGCTTTGGATCTGCCTGTGCTACTTCATGCAGTTCCTGGCCATGTTAGGGCACCAGGGGCAGAGTTGGTCGTGGTCTGTTCCCTGCCCTAGGGTTTGTCCTACCTGTAGTAGTTCAGCAAGCCACCTCTTAAAGACTTGGCTGTTGCAGTCCAACCTAAGGTGTTTGGTTTGGGGTTTGGTTTTGTTGCTTTTTGTTGCCTTCAGCAGTCTTTAGGATCCAGTTTCCTGCAGGCCATGGCCTGCAGGAAACTGGATCCTAAAGACTGCTGAAGGCAACAAAAAGCAGGGTGTAAGCAGGACTGCAGGGCCTTGGCCCCTGGGGGTTTGCTCACCAGCAGTGGCTGAGCAAGAGCCTTTGGCTGGCTGGTTAGAGGCATCATTGCTGCTCTGAAGGGTGATGTCCTGCAAGATGCTGGAGGGAATCATATGAGTCCCCAGTGGCAAATAGCTTCTTCCCCCCAAAGGTGGTTGTGCAGCTCCTCTAAGCCTGTGTGCCCACTCTAGTGCTCCACAGTGAGGTGGTTTAGGTGGCACAAAGCTTACTTGCTGTGGAGGGGAGAAAATTTGGACTGGTGGCCCTGCCCTCTGAACTGGCTCAACCAAGGGGGCTTGGGGAACACTGCAGTGGGGGCAAGGACAGGGTTTGGTGGCAGCCAGCTGGGAAATGGCATCAAACAACCCAGGGACCATGATGGACAGGGCTGAGATGCAGTCAAGAATGCAGTAACCTCTTGTAAACCTGGGCTTGGACCTGATGCTGGAGCTGCCAGAGATAAATGGGAGGGTACAGCCCTCTGCCAGCATCTCTTGGTACCACTGCCCTGTTTAAAACTGGGGGGGCTCCCACTGGGGCCATCCTCATGATCTCTTTAGACCTTTAACTCCTTGTAACTCAAATTTCCCTTCTGATCTAAAGCATGACTGGCACAGAGACTAGCACCAGCCCTGGAACTGCAATACACCTGGAGGGGAGGTGTATACACCCCTAGAAATCTGGCAGTAGCTCTCAGTGATGGGAGATCCTATCTGCTAAGAAGCATTAGACCTGCTATTTGTTTAGAAAAAGATTAAAAGTCCTTTTTTTTTCCTCCCCCATGCCACTTTGATTGCAAATGACTTGGGCACTTGAGGAGACATCCCTGGCTTATCTCCTGCTGCCATTAGGGTTAAACTTTGCTTTGAGTGGTGTGCTCCTACTCATGCAGGTGGGGGTCTCTTACACAGAAGCCCTTTGAAGGGGCATTAAATAGAGCTTTCATTCCTTCCTGAAGCCTTCTTTATGCTGAAACTCCTGAATGAGGCCTGCTGGTTCCCAGCTCGAGCTCTGCTGGCCAGTGGTTTCAGTGCTCCACTTCAAGCTCTGCAGGGAAGGTCTCAGATTTGTAAGCTTTATTCCACTAGAAGTTAACAATCATCTAGATGGGTTTGGTATTTCTGTGCATACAGAACATCCAGTCACAGATTTGGACTTCAGATCTAGTCTGGCAACTCACAGACTTCTGGATGTTCTACTTAGGGCAGGATTTCTGAAGGGAGTATTTTTCCCATCATCTCTCAGTGCTAACAGGGAGTTCCCATCAGGGATATTCCAAGGATATTTTGCAGTTTTGTGCTGCTTCACATCTGTTTCAGTTGCCTTGCAGTCCTCTGTTGTTCCTGGAGTTTGTGACTGCAGTCACATTTACCATCCTTTGCTATGGAAACTTGTCTTAGTGCCAGGGAACTGCTAAGCAAATGCTAACACAGAGTTTAAGAGTGGGAGGGAAGCATCATGAGACATGATGTTTATGGGGGAAGTGGAAGGTGAAATTCCTTTCATGTAAACCCAAACCCCTGCATCAGTATTTTCATTGCATCAAATTTCTCCCCTCCCACCTTCCTCAAACCTTTCCCAGGTTCCTCTGGCTGTGCACTTCTGTTACCCTCAAGTACCTCATTACTGTCTTGATTTAGCCAAGAAATGAAGGGATTTTCTAAAGGAATAATGAAGAGAGTGCAAAGGAAGCAAAGCTTGCTTTGCCAGTGCTATCCTTCCTCCAAAACTGGTGGCCAGGGAAGGGAAGGGAAGGTAGTTTCTGTAAGCTGAAAGCCACTGTGCTCTGCAGTGACAAGAGTTCTTTCCAGTCTGTGGGAAGCTGTTATTTAGTAGCTCCAGGTTCCCCTGAGAGTGAGTCACTATTAAATGAGTCATGGAAATTACAGCTCTGAGGAGATCCAGTGCCTAGCCCCTGTGTCTCCATGGGGTAACTACCAGCTGAACAGTCCTGGCCACCTAAAGGCACTGATTTACAGCAGTACAGTGCTGGAAGATGGAGTGGCTGTTCCAGACAGCAGCTGTTCCTTAGACTCAGTGACAAGTCCCTCCAAAATGTGATTCTGTTCCTCTAATGTCTGATTTTAAAGGTCAAGTGGAGGTAGAAATACCTGCTTGGCACTTACAAGCTGCAGACACCTGTGGTTTGGCTGTGACTGTTTGGCCATAGTGAGCACAGCCACTTCATGCCCCTGAGTTAGGGGCTGCCTTGCTTTCTCAGCAGCATTGTGGCACAGGAAAGTCACAGACTTCTATGTGGCCAAAGGAGGAACTGGTCAACCTCTCCCAGCTTCAAGGGACTTGAATTTTGCATAAAAAATGTGAAAACCCTATCCTCAGTTTAAATACAAGCTTCAGCAGTGATTTGGAGGCCTAAGTGCAGTTACTTCAGTCTCTTAAAGTCCTAGTTTTTGTCTTGTTGCTCTTCAGAAATACAGTGCAAGCCTCTTGGCTTGCTTGCCTGGACTGGTGCTGCTCTTTGGAATGAAGTCTTGGCTTGAATTTTTCATAGTTATAGCAAAAATTGCAGTGAACAGGACTTGTCCCCTGATGCTGAGCCTTGAGTAACCTGGATTACACTTGAAAGTAGAAGAGAAACATCATCTGCCTGTCTGTCAGCAGAAGGAAGCTCATGAGGTACATGCCAGACTACCTACTGCACCCTGAGAGGCCAGGACTAGTAGATTGCATCACCTTGGGAAAAGAGGTCTCCTCCACTCCAGGGAATCAGCTCTGTTCCCAGAGTCATCTGAGCCAGTGACTGAGTCACTACAGCTTGGATTTTTCTTCTTTCTTTATTGTTTTGCTTTTTCTTTCTTTTCTTTAATTAGAGACCTTTGTTTCCATCTCTGCCTAGGCCAAACTCTGTCTGGGACCCAGCCTGTGAAACACAAACTGGGGCAGTGTAACTGCAAATAAATTAGAACATTCAGGATTGAGAAATGTGAGCATGAAAAAAACCTCCAAGCAAGTAGGCATGAAGCAACCTCTTAAAAATAGCTAATCTAAAAATAACAGAGTAGGGAGGGAGGTCTCCTGAACAGACAAGCAGCTAAGGAGCTTGTGTCTGGAGGCTAGGGACAAAGAACAGCACTCTGCAGTGTATCTTTGCTCCTAGACAATAAATAAGCCTTAGGCCAGAGGACAGGGTCTCTTCTGTACCTGTTCAGATGCAGAGCCTAAGGCAGTCTGGTTTACCCAAGGAGTTCAAGCTTGTCTCCAGCTGCCTCAGAAATGGTGTATGAAATCATGCTCCTGCAGGGCAGAGGTCTTGGGAGATCCTTCTGCCTCAGCCCAAGTCCAAAGCTTTCATCTTCTTTCTCCTGAGCTGTGTCAGCACTGGGAGTGGAAAAGCAAGGCTGAGCAGCAGCAGGTGCATGCCAGCCCTGGAACAGCTCTTCCTGCTCCAGAAGGCATTACAGGATGGGCTCTGTACTATTAGAGGCCATCAATAAATGCAGCTAGAAGGACAGCAGAAATGCTAGCCCAAAGCTAGCAGCAAGGCTTTCAATGGAAACCATTGTTGCCTTAAGTCTTTCTGTGGTAGTGGAGGCTTTTGGAGCTGTGAGGATTGAAGCTGGAGGGGACAGTGATAGCTTTGGTGTTCCTCCTGGGGGGGGCCTTTAGATTTGGTGCACAACAGCTTGTTCTCAGTGTTGGTGACACTGAATCAGGGTAGCTCATGTGAACACTTAACAAACAAGCTGAAGGCTGCCACAGGCTGAGGGGAAGCTCAGTTTAGCTGTCAGGTTTAGCTTTGCTTCCCTCTTTTATCTCCAGGCTGGGGGACAGTTTCCATTGTGCTTCTACTCTGCTGACAGCTCATCTCCAAATACTTCAGAACCCTTTGATCAAATCTGATAGACAGGGAATGATCTTGGAGCTGATGTTGCTGGCTGCAAGTAAAGTCTATTGCTAGACAGGGGAGAGACCCTAGCAATGTAGGAGGTGAGTGGAGGTGGAGGAGGCTCAGCTCTTCCATGCTGAAGGACTTCTAGAGGAGAGAATTCCTTGACTACTGCAGTTGACACTTCCTGCTGGACCTCTGTACTGGATCAGGCACTGGAAAAAACAGGCAAGAAGCCAGACTTTAGTTCCTGTTCTCTTGGGACTGTGTCCTTCAAGTGAGGCTGGAAGCCTCTTTTGGAAATTCCCTAAAGGCCCAACAGCATGAGAACATGACAGAGCTTTAGGTATTGCTCTGTGTGTAGGTCCAGCTCTAACAGTTTCCATCCACGTCCAGCAGAACTGGAAGCTCCAGCTGCATGCTCCCTGCTCCAGTTAAAGAAGTCCAGTTGCTGGCAGGTGTGTACAGTGACTCAAGAAGCTGAAGAGGCTGTGGGTTACTCAGTTCATAGGGTAGAAATAAAACTGGAAGGGGATAAACAGCAGAGGGTAAACTAGTGCTTAAGGGGTTATTTTGCCCCAAAGGGAGACTGAGAGATGAGCCTGGCTTAGTCCTATCCTGCTGCTCCAAATGTCTCTGCTCTTTCTGTGTGGTTCCCTCGTGGCAGGACTGCCATGGAGCAGCAGCTGGGTCACAGGCAGAGCAACTGGGATGGACAAAAGCACTGGGTAGAGGAATGCAAGGGAAGAGCAGGGGCGTGGAGACTTAAATAGAAATAGACTGCAAGAAGGGAAGTCTGGACAAAGGAAATCCAGTGCTAGTTAAGACAGACCCCAGTTGTGCTTATGTGCAAGATGGGAGCTGATGACAGTATGCTTCATGTCTGTCCTTGGGTTTTGTTTCATGGTTAGTGAGTGGTGATGCAGAAAGGCTCTTTGTAGGGAGGAAATTAGGCCCTGCAGACCCTTGTGTCTGCATCCACTGTGCTGAAAGCTTAAGCAGAACAATTGTGTAGCATGCTAAAACACTTTCAAACTGGATTCAAGCAGCAGCAGATACAGAAGGGGTAGCCCAAAAAAGAAGAGAGGTAATATCAGAGGGGTAGGAGCCATGTTGCTGCACCCATTTAGCAAAGGCTCTGAAAGGAGAGAGACAGGATTTGAGACAAGACTGTAAGAAAAATTAATTTGGCTCCTGCTTGTACTGGAATACCCCAGACTGAAACTTCAGGGCATTTTCAAGCCTTTGCAACAGAAAACTATTGGAAGAGAGTAAGTTTCTGCTGAAATGAAACAATTCCAAGACATGGCATTAATGCACAAACTGGCTACAGTTGGGAAGTGGCACCTTGAAAACTCAGAGACTGCTGGCAGACAACAGCAACAGAGTCCTGGGAGGGGAGAAGAAAACCAAAGCAAAGCAGAGCAAAGAAACAAGAAGTCAATTTAGTGGCACGTGTTGCAGCAGAAATAACACTTGGTCTTTGAAACTTCCTGTACCTTAGGGTGCTGAGTGCAGCAAGCAAAAGACTTCAACTCCTAGTTACTGAAGGAGGAAGCAAAAAGTGTTCCTTGTCTTATGGCCAGGCAAGAGAAGGCCAAGAATTTTTTGGATGCTTGGCTGCCCCCCTTTTTGTGATGCAGACAGCTGCTTGCTGTAGGTAACCTTCACCTCTCTTGAAGAGAAATGCAGTTACTGGAGTAGTTGATGGGGTTGGGGTAACTTGGTAGGTGCCTGCTTGTCTTTGTATGAGACAGACAAGCAGGATAGCTTATATGTTGAGCCATGAGTTTTAGGACAACCAACCCCTTTTTTTCCCAAGGGCTTGCACAGCTATGGGTTAGTTTAGTTGGTTTTTTTTCCAGGTGAGCAGGTATTTTCCCCCAAGGATGCTAGCCCAGGTCTGGCCTAGGTGGGAATCAGGATGGATAATGCATCTGCACCAGAGAACCTGGAGATATTCCTTGTGTGTGTGCTGTCAGAGTGCAAGCCTTCTGCCTCTGCAGCTGAGCTGCACTCTCCATGCTGTGCTGTGGTCTGGACACAAAGAACACAGCTGGAGGTGAAGAGATGATGAACATGCAGAAAATTACTTGAGAATGCTGAGTGTCTTATCTTTCATGAGGTGGTGGGGCAGTGGAAAAGAGCTTTTCCTCCAGCCCTCCTCTGCCCTTTGCTCTTTGCTGTACCACCAGCACACCTCACTGGTCTGGAAGGAGTAGAGATCAGTTGCAACTTGCAGTTCCTTGTCTGATGGATTAGAGGAGCTGTTTCTCACATTGGCTTGCCTGAAGCCTGAAAGTACTCATGCCTGGGGCAACTGCAAGAGGCTTTTCCAGAGCTAAGCCCACTGAAGCACTGTCTGCAGGGCTTGATGGGAACTTCAGAAGGTGAATCCAGTCCAGCCTGATCCTCCATCCATTTTGGTAACAGCCTCTAGAGCTGGGAAGCAAACTCATGCAAGTAATAGATTGAAGTACACTGATGCTCTTTCTTGTTTGCAGTTTTAAGAACATGGGGCTAGTTCCTTGTGAGGAAGTGAACTTAAAACACTTAGTATGCAGACTACAAAAGTTGGTTTTATCATTTCTATTATAGAACAGAACAATCTTTGTGTAATTCAACAGTGAGAAAATCAACCTTGTTTGTGTCTCTTCAGCATCCCTTCTGCCCTGGGCACTTCCTGCTGAAGAGAAGCTATTCAGCCATGACTTTGTTTTCATGTACTAAATTCACTTCTAGCTATTGTGAAAAAAGGAAATGAGTAGACAGAGTTGCTCCCCTGTGGTGTGGCAGAGGGAAAGGCCTGAAAAGACATGAACTTGCTAGTTTTGCTGTTCATGAAAACAGACATTATTTTCTTCATGTTAAGATGGTAAATCAGCAGGTAGAGATTAGCTTCAATGACATGAAGTTGTATAGCTTAAGACTCTGGCCCTGAGACAGTCCACACTCTGAAAACTCACCTTGTGACAGAGCTGTAATAGTCAGAAAATGTATTTCCTTTTCCATGTGTGACTCTCAGGACTTTGATCTTTGGTTAATGTCAAGTGTGGGCTTTAATTCTGCATTTCCAGGCTGTAGTGTACCTTTGCCTCTAACCAGCTTCAGATGTGGCTGCTTGGGGAGTTTTATCATGTGCTGACCTGAACACACTGATAAAAAGAAGGAGCACAATCTGCACTTACAGACTTGCCCTAAATGTTGTAGGCAAATCTCTTTGCTGATAATGCTGTCCATAGGGAATAAAGGTAAAGGTAAAGAGAGATTATAAGGGCAGGGGTGTTCAGGGGAGTGCACTGCTCTGTTAGGAGGTTGCAGGACCTCTCCCTTCTGGTGAGGGAGAGGAGGGAAATGAAGTAAGTTCTAAGATTTGGTTGTCCATCTAAAACAACAAATAGGAACTGGTAAGCTGGAGAAGTTTGTTAGTAAGTACTGTGACTTCCTTGTCTGTTCTGCTTGTTGGAGCTCCTTGCTTTTCCAGCAGCACCTACCAGTGTTGTTCCCCTAATGGCAGAGGCTTGGGATGATCCAGTGGAGTGAAATCAGAGAGATGTCTGGTTTCTGGATGCTGTAGTGTTGCACGTGGTCCCATAGCTAAATAAAGCAGATGTTTTGCATTCACCAGTTCAGCTCCAAGCTGCACTCCCTGCAAGAAAATGGAGTGCTGCCTTCCAGCTGATAGAAAAGGTGCCATCCCAGTCCCCAAAGGGATGGGTAGTTCTTGGGGACAGACAGTGAAGGGCAAGAGGTAGCCTGACACAAGAGAAGTGTTTGGGTTTAGTTACAGCCCAGGAGGTAGCTAGGTATGCATCTCTGCTTGTGCAGTGACCTCAAAAGCCCAGGCCTGGCTTGAGAGAGCTCTAAGCATAAGTCAACTGCATAGTCCAAAGGCTCTTGGAAAAAAACACCAGCTCCCTGCTAGTCTCACTGGTGGCCTGTGTGCCAAGAATTGCAGCCAGCTGTCCCCTGGCAGCACTTCATCCCAGCAGGTCAGCCGGCAGCTTTCCTCTGCACTGCCTGCCCAGACAATCAAAGGGGCTGCTCCCTGACCTCCGCTAGCAGCAGTGTCCCAGGATGTCTGGCTGGGCCACACACACTCTCAGGTGGCACTGCAGTATGTTTGTTTTGCTGGGAAAGCATCTGGTGTGTGTCTGGAAGCGTTCATGCACCCCTGTTAAGAGGGTCAGGATGTCTTGCATCCCGTGACAGCTGCCGGGGTCCTTGTCACCACATCTGGCATGGCTGCTGCAGTGCACAATGATGGTGCCATGTGCCAAAGTGATGTGTAGGCTCCCAATTTAGTGTGGTTTGTATCCTGTTTCCCAGCAGGGTTTGTACCACTCTCACCACACTGCCTGTTAAACCCCTCAGTGCCATATGGGAGACCATGGACACCCTTGATGCACAGCAGCCTATGTGGCTTCACATCTCCTTGACCTCCATAGGAATCACTGTAGATGAGCTCTGTAAGCCTTAGGAGGAAGACTCACAGCCTACACACCTTGCCTACATTTCAGGTGAGAATTGGTTTTGGTTTTTCTTCCAGGTGTTACTATGATGTTTCCACCCTGCAAACTCAGCACAGCCTTGTGCTCACCACTGCTCGGGGCTGTTCCAGGCTGTGCCCTCCTTGTACAGCAGTGGTGGAAAAATGACCAGGTCTTGAGTGGGCCAAGACAAAAACCTGTGTTTCAGGCATGAGATGCTGCTGCTGGCAGCCCTGCTGTTGCCTTGCCAGGTGAGGGGTGGTGGTACCAAAACCTCTCCCTTCTGAACTAGGAGAATTAAATTTAGAATCATAGAATCATTTAGGTTGGAGAAGACCTTTCAGGTCATTGAGTTCAACTTCTGTTAACCCAGTACTGCCAAGTCCACCACTAAACCATGTTGCCAAGTGCCACATCTGCATGTCTTCTAAGTACCTCCAGGGACAGTGGCTCAAACCACTTACCCTTGGCGGCCTGCTCCAGAGCTTAACAACCCTTTCAGGGAAGGAATTGTTCCTAATGTCCAATCTAAACCTCCCCTGGAGCAACATGATGCCAAATCGAAGTGTCCAGTCACACCTTCACTCCAACCTCCTTTAAGGGAGTTGTAGAGAGCAAGAAGGTCTCCCCCGAGCCTCCTCTTCTCCAGGCTAACCAACCTCAGTTCCCTCAGCTGCTCCTCACAAGCCTTGTGCTCTAGATCCTTCACCAGCTTCATTGCCTTTCTCTGGATGCAGGCCAGCCCTCAACGTCCCTCTTGTAGTGAGTGGCCCAAAATTGAACCCAGGAGTTGAGGTGTAGCTTCCCCAGCGCCGAGTACAGGAGGACAATCCCTGCTCTAGTCCTGCTGGCCACACTATTGGAAATACAATTAATAAATACTATTAAGACCGAGTTAAATATGCGTTGAGGAAAACCTGACCGGAAACAGCTTAAATATCTCCTCTCCTCCCCCGTTTCTCTCCCCACACCAAGCCCGCCCTCAGCCCCGCGGTTGGCCCCAACGCAGCCGCCCCCAGGGGCGGGCCCGCCCCAGCGCCCGCGCAGACTTTCTCGCCGGAGGCAGAAGCTTCGGTGTTGCCGATGCCACCCGCGTCAGGTTGAGGCCTCACTAGGTCTCTCCCGCTCCGTAGCGCTGTGCTCGGGGTTCCTCCGGCCGCGCCTGGTCGCAGCCAAGGTGGCTATGCCCGCTTCACTTCGCCGACGTAGCGGCTGAAGGCCCTGGCACTGGGGAGGAGAGCCCCAGGGCAGTGTGAGGGTACGGCCTGGCACGGCCCTGGTGTGCTTTTGCCTTTCCCCTTACAGCCCTCGGGGATGTTTTGGTGTCCGTGAGGCGCCGCAGCCTGCTTTTCTCCTCAGAAAGTGATGGGGCAGCAGAGTGCAGGCCAGTGGCGAGGCCTGGGGAAGGCCTGGGGAAGGCCTGCCTCGGCCTGGGGGAGGCCTAGCTCCAGCTGCTCCCTATTGCTCTCGTTTTCCTTTGCTGCCAAGGGAGCAGCTGTTGAAATAACGTGTCTCTCCGTGCAGGAAAGGGGGAAAGAAACGAGACTAGGAGGAGGAACAGAACTCCCTCTCCTGCTGAACTGCCCTGAAAGCCAGCTGAACGGGACAGGCAGTGAGGGCAGTGCCTTGCTCCCACCAACGTGCCCTTTGTGTGTCCTGTTGTCCCAGGACGTGTTGGGGAAATCTCTGGCGGCAGCAGCACGGTCGAGGGTGGCCCAGAGGAAAACCCAGTTTCATCCTGAAAGGGTGTTTATCTGTATTTTTCACGGACAATAATAAGGTAATGGCAGAGGGTGGGAGACAGGGTTTGGGTTTCATGGGCCTGTGGCCCTCTTAAAACACATTTCTTGGTGGAGGTTTGGTGCAGCACATGCTATCACTTTTGGCATCGAAGTACTGCTAGATAAACCTGTTGGGGAAATATTTGCTCTTCTGCAAGAAGGAGGGAAGGGTGCCAGCTGTAATTCTCTGCTTTATGGGTTTTGAATAAAACAGCCCATCTGGTAGCTTCTTGTCAAAAATGCTTGGCCTTGTTTCTAGAGTGTACCAACCTCTTTCCAGGAGGTTTCCTTTGCTCTCAGAAGATTCAAGGGCATGACTAGATGTGTTGTTTCTGGTTCCTAGAAAAAACTTTGTACCAGAGCTGACAAACACAGTGGTGTACGTGATGACTGGCTGTTAACATCAGCTGGCTTACCTGCTTTGAAAGGTCACCGTCCCTGAGCCTGATCAGCTGACCTGAAGCATGTAACTGACTGATTTGTTTCATTCCAGGGAGCTAGGATTGACAAACCGTGGAGGAAGGAGAGGATCCTGAAGCAGTAACAGATTATTTGCTCCCAGACTGTCCAAGGGGACTGCTTCCACGTCAGTGTTGTTTCCAGGTACGGCACAGAGGTAATAGTGTGTCTCTTTCACATGCTTGAAGGCCCAGGGCTGAGCTGAAGTCTTGCTTAGCCTCACAAACAGGTCTCCCCATCAGTTTTGGGAGTAGGACTGCTGTATACTTGACTTTGGAGGACTAGAGGGAACAGTTCCAAGGCAAAACTATTTTTGGAGGTTTTTTAATAAGATTATTTGTTTTATCTGAACCTGAGCATCACATGGCTGCACATGTTAGCTCTGCCATGGCAATACAAGGAAGGAGGCCAGCACAGGCAGCTGGCAAGAGACCAGGATCACAGCAGCCCATATCAATGACAGCCTTAAGCTGCTGTGGTACCACACCCTTCCACTTGCCCTGGGAGGTATAGGTTTGGTTAGTTTTTTTCCAGACCATGGACTGCAATAGGCAGTTTTGTTCTCTAAAATACCCATGTGCTTAAAAAGTAGCAAAAGTCATGAGAACAGTGTTTGAGGATAGTTTCTAATTCTTGGTGTTCCTTGTGCACAGGCTGGCTGTGTTTCAGAACATGAAGAGCAATGGAGGGAGAAGCATTAGTCTGCAGGGACTGTTGAGGGACAGAGGCTTGTGTACTTGTTTTGAACCTTAGGCTCTGTTTTTTCCTGGAAATGAAAACTGTCTGCACTGACCTTGCTTGTCCCTTCAAGGCAAGGCAGCTGGTCTCATCCAGTGTCACAGCCAGCACCTCCAGTCTGTTCTGTAACCAGTTAGCATTCTGCAAAGGTCAGATGTGCACCTTGGCTACTAGTTTACTCAACACAGAAACACCTAAGGAATGGTGGCTTGTTTTTTCCTTAAGAGAAGTCTGCATGATGGTATTTGCTTTGGTTTTCAGGCCCAGTGCCTTCTAGGGATTTCTTTGGTCCCTGTGGCACTAATGTTCCTAACTGACAATACCCCTGAGATAAGAGTGTGTTGCCCTCTTCATTGTGTGTCTGTGTGTGGAGCTGCTGGACTGGAGCACTGTAGTTTCTCCCTCTCCAAAAGAGCTGCCCAACCACTTTTAGCTGGGTGGCATCAACCCTGTCAAGCTTTCCACCCAGCTCTGTTTTGGTGCCCTCTGTGGTGGTGGTCTGGCTGACAGAGGTCAAGAGGGGAGGGTGTTGGGCTGTGGGGACACTTCAGCCACAGCTTTGCAAAGTGCTGTGCACAGGGTAGGCAGTGCAGCTCCCTTAGTGTCTCCACACCAGGAAATCTTTGCCATCTCTCTGAGACTGAGACTACTAAGTTTTAAGCTGCACTTTCCTTCTGCTGGTGAGTGTGAACTTCCTGAACTGAGCCAGGAGGGGGTGGGTTTAACTTGTGACTTCTGGAAATATCAATGGAAAGGGACCCTGAGGAACATGTTTCTTACATTAAGGGAATATACTCCAAAGCTTTCTAGTTTTGGGGCCTGAATCTGTACTTCTGGGAATTCTCTAGGAAAGCCAGATTTGTTGTGGGCTCCTGGGTTTTGCTGTTGATCTTCCTTTACACCTTTGAAATTTGTTCTTGTTTTCTTGAAGGAGAGAAGAATATGCTAGAACAGCTGCTCTCAGCTCATAAAGCAGTGCAGAAATGCCAGATCATTTGTGTTGCCTTCTGCTTAGGTTTTCCTGCTCTACACATCCAGCTGAGTTATGTTTGTGTCTCTGCAGTGGGACCATGGAGGGGAGAGAGACACCAGCAAGTCATCACTCAGAGGAGAGCAGCATGTCAGAGCTGCCTTCTGTCTGTGACCTGGCAGAGTGCTTCCTGCCTCCACACAGCCCTGAGAACAGTGAGGAGCTTCTTCCATCTGGGGATACTTTTCCCTCTCCACTCACAGGTACCAACTTCTGCTTCTGCACATGCTCTTTCTTCAGCCAGTGCACTGTCTATTGAGGCAGTGTGTCAGTTGACTGAGTAGCCACAGGCTGGTCCTGGTGCATCTGCCTTGCCTGAAAATACAGGTTACCAGAAGGCCAGTCTGTTCCAGGTACAGTGTGAGCTGTGGGTCGATGGGACACAGGAGGGGAGTTGAGGGGATTCATGTTTTGACAGCACTGTTCCTTCAAGGCTATTTAGTGTGTCCTCAGAGGAGGAGAGTTAGTTGAGCTAACCCACAGAGCAATCCTCCAGGCATCAGCAGGAAATAACTGTCTCAAATTACCATAGTCAGTATGCTCTTCATGTGCCCATCATACATCTTCCAGACATGGCTCAGGATGTGGCCTCTGTAGCCCATTACTTTGACATCCTGACAGTGAGTGTTTGCTTGTGCTGATGACACAAGTGTGGTGAGAACTGCTTCAGATCAGCTCTTGAGGGGCAGCAGTTTCCTCACTTGAGGGAGGACTGATACCTGCAGAAGCAGCATTTTAGAAGAGCCACTACTACAGATGAGTTTTTCCAGTGGGATTTCCACTATTTGCATGCTAAACAGGTAGGCAGCAGGATCTACAGTCTCATCTAGCTCTCTTCATGTTGACTACTTGCCTGTGCAGTTGCCTTCACCTCTAATTGTGGGACATCCAGAACTGTAATGAAAACTACAAACAGCAGATCCCAATCCTTGCTTTCGTTTTCCTCTGCAGAGCAGGAAGTCATGTGTCTGCCATTGCTTCTGCTGTAACCTCCACTTGAAGCCATGGTAGATATCACACATTCCAGTAGAGGAATAGGTATCTGCTTTGAGGTTTTGCTTTGTTCTTTTGTATGTAAGAGTGGTGACCACCACCCCGAGGAGTGTCCTGAGCAAGCCTTTGCTGCTGTCCTAGGAGAGGAAGATGAGGAGGTTCCTCTAACAGTGAGGCAGGCTGGAAGGCATTTGCCTCTTCAGCTTTCCCAAGCCTTTTGTTGCAGGCATGAAGTAGTTCTGGGAGCTGTGAGGCAGTTCCTGCAATGTGTGTAGGGTGGCTTGGTTGCTCAAAACACCATTTAGTGTGGCTGCTGGGATGGATGTGATGCACAGAAGAGCTACATGACCTCTCAGCATTCCTAGGACTGGTCTGAGGCAGAGCAGCAGTGACCCATACAGAATTGAAGATAGGCAGCTCTAAACCCAGGTGACAGCATTGGACAGGTTATTTATGCTGCATGTGTGTCATGTGTGGCTGAAGCTCAGTACTGAGGTATGCTGAGAGGCCAGGTCCTGCCTTCTTACTGTCTGCAGTTTCTCATTAGACATTGCAGTCCCTGGAGGTGTTTAAAAACCATCTAGGTGTGGTATTTAGGGACATGGTTTAGCCTTAGATGGTTTTAGATGATGCTTATAGGTGGATGGTTGGACCTGGTGATCTTGGAGGTCTCTTCCAACCTTGATAAGTCTGTGGTTCTGTGTGATCATAAACTGCTGCTGTGACAGCACCAGGTCACAGGAGCCTCAGGGGCAGGAAATGGCTGGGGAGGAGGTGTTCCTAGTCCTTGAATTGCTCATTAATAGGTCTTAACCGGTCTGGAGAGGCTCCATCACTTGGAGTAGCAGGGGCTAGTACCCATTAGCACCCATGAATGGCTTTCAGGTGCTTGCAGGGCCTTCTGCAAGCAGGCATTCCTAGGCAAGCAAGCAGTAGTCCTGTGAGAAGACTGCTAACTGTCCCAGTTATGTTGGGGCTTCTGCTCTTGCAACAAGCATGCATACTATCATAGTGAATTCAAGTGTTTGAGTGGTGATAGACTGGGATTAGTGAACCTCTCAGTGTACTTACTTTTTGTTTTACCCCATACTGAAAAGTAATAATAACAAATAATTGTTTATAACGTTTCTAATCATTATTACACAGTTGCCTAATGCTGCAGCAACCCCTGAGTTCTTCTCTGTGTTGAGAAAAGCTGCCAGCAAAAGTTCTTCATTGGCAGCAGTCAGGGGTGTGTGTGGTAGGAAGCCTTGAATTATTTGGATTAATATTTGAAAGGCAGGTAATAAAGGTTGTTTCCAATGAAGTAACTCACTGGCAGTGTTCCTCCTTCTTTTAGGACACTGAAGCAGAGTGCACTGTGTGGTTGGAGAGGCCTGTGTGTAGATCTACAAGCTGGTTAGCTTTAAGAAATAGGGGACTAATAAAAGCCAGTTTGGGCAGAGAGATGTTTGACCTTGTGTTGCCTCCAGATGTGGTGCTTGGGGCCATGGTTTAGTGGTGAGTTAGTGTTAGGTGGATGGTTGGACTAGATGATCTCAGAGGGCTTTGCCAACCATAATGGTTCTATGATTCTCCTTCAGTTCCTGCAATTTGCTTCAGATCTGAGCCCAGGCTAACCTTTGGCTATTTTCCATGGGCTGCCCTGACCTCTCAAATGCAACAGGAGTCCCAGGCTACCCCTGACCAGACTTGCACTGCTGCTCCATCCAGAGTCCTGGTGCTCAGGTGGCCACGTGAGGAGTCCCCAGGGAATGAGCCCAGCCACGTGAGTGTTGGTGTGGATGAGATAGGGGCAGCTGTTCTTTCTGGCAGCAGCACAGCTGTGTGCCAAAATACACCAGTCTGCAGCCTGGCCTGTCTTTCACAGGGGCTTACAGTCTTCCTAGAATGGTGGTTTCTGGGAAAAGCAGTGTTAAAGAGTTCTCTCTTGCAGGGAAGCCAGGCTGTAAGTTCTTTCTGATCAGCTGTGAGTTTTGTAGGCTTCCTTCAGAGATAATCCATTTGGAACAAGTCAGGAGAGCTTGGGGGAAATGAAGCAGAACCTTTCCACTGGAGTCTCCCTGGCTGCAGGTTAATCAGTGAGTCTGAGCCACTCAGATCAAGAGGCCACAAGATTGTCCTAGCTTAAAAGTTAAAGCCAGCCTGATTTTTTTAGACTGCTGTGGTTATTTCTAGGTTGTTGGTCAACCAAGCAGGGATGTTAACCAAAGCAGAGATTTCCAGCCTGTTAGCACAGCTGTCAGCTCTAGAGGCACTTGGTATTCCTCTGAAAACAGTGCTGCACATATAGGCAGTGACTTGGCCTGGCTGGTTTTCCAGTGGCATCTGAGGAGGCAGGTTTCATGTTGGTGCCTGTGTTCTGGCTTGTCCTCAGATGCTCTCTCCTGTTTACCATGTCCTCCTGCTGCCCAGAGTTGCTTCATCTGTCTTGCAGAGGGCTGTGTTTACTGGAGCCTGGCATGGGCTGTGGGCTTTCTGATGGCAGCTGTGCACAAGTGCTGACGTAGAGGCTGAAATGAAAGGAGCAAGCTGTACTTGTCCTGTCAGCAGCAGCCTTTCAGAGCTGGCCCTTGATGGCTGCTTGGAGATTCAGTTCAGCCCAAAACTCATTCATGACTTGGTACAGAAATTAGAGCTTGGCCTCTTGAAACACACTCCTCCCAAAAGTGGCCAAATTTCCACACTGGCTTTTTGTCTGGCCATGCTGAAGGCTGAAGACCTTTGTGTATATATATATCTCATTTCAGAGCTTTCTGGAAGCTTGTAAATCCTAACTGCACATGATGTTTTAAATCCCTTTCAGACTGAGCCCCAGCTAAGCTAGAAAGAGCTTATCCTTGCCTTCCATGCTGCTGTGGTGAGGTACAGGAACCCCTGATAGTCTCCTTTTACCAAAGAGATGCAGATTCCCCTGAGACTGTTTTGCTGTTTGGCTCAGTGTGGAGGGGAAGGTGCTGTACAAAGGTGATTGGTGCTGTTATGCAGACTGCAGGGTGCTACCATGTTTTCCCACTTGCAGACCCACTTCAATTCTAACTGATCCCAAAGCCTGGCAGAATTCATTGGTTTTTTAAGGTAGCTGACCTGTGCTTTGGCCTTGGGGAAGGTCATGGCCCCTCTTAGGGGAATTAGTGGCTTTTTGTTGGGTTTGGGTAGTTTCCTGCTGCCCTCTAGTGAGCAGTGTTGCCTGTTTTGGATGCCACCAGCCTTGTATGCTTGGAGCTTGGAGGGCTGGTGGGGATGTGTGTCACTGTACCGAGCTCAGTCCTGTGTCACTTGCTGCCGTCAAGAAACGATGCTAAAGAATCCCCGAGGCTGAGGTGGGAACACTTCTGAGGAGTGTTGGCTGCTGATTGTTTGCTGCCTGGATCTTGCCATGAGGTAGCTAAGGTTCCCTGTTGGTGAAGTGTTTGGTTTTGTCTGGCAATAACCTTCTTGCTTCTGTCTGTTGCAATGACAGCCATGCTGGGATCTGAATTTGTTATGGGAATAAAGAGGATTTAAAGCTTATTTAGATGATGCTTTTTTGGGGGCAGCTGTCATTTTGGGTTTTTTAGCCTTTGCTAAAGTTCTGCTTGCAGCAACTTTCTCTTTTCTCTACTGCTGGCACAAACACCCAGTGCCTTGTCAGGGTGGGTAGTTGGTTTATCAGATCAATTGGTTTAAGCAGCTCTTCTCAAGTGACTGCTGGTTTGGGGTTTTATGGATGAATTTGACCCAAGTACACTCTCAGCTCTGATGAAAACACTGGCTTTTTCTTATACTCTGATCTTAAGAGGAAAAGCAAAGGGGGAGAGGTTTGCAGTCCTACTGTATAGATGTTGTGATGGGTCAGATGCTCAGGGGGCTTGAATTTCTGCAGCTCCACTGCAGTGATGGACAAATCCTTGGCACTGGGCAACTTGGCAGCATTCACTTCCCAGGCATCTCTCTGTGGCCCAGTTGTGCTGACTATTGAATGAAGCTGCAAAGTGGAATTCATTCTACCTTACATATAGCAGGGATGCAAGGAAACTGCATGACACAAAAAATAAGGCACCCACCCCCCTGAGGAGCTGAAGGTTTTATATCTTTTGTAGCTGAGGTTTTGAGGTGTGTGGGATGGAAAGCATCCAGCCAAAAATAAAGCCTTTATTCTTCTCAGGCTGAGGAAGAAAATGCATCCTATTTTAGGAGAATTAGAGCACTCTACTTGTATCAGCAAGGGAAAAAAGACTTGCCTTGTAGCCATGAATATTTCAGAGTGCCACTGTGCTCTCTGGAAATGAGCAGTTTGTACTAAGCCATTCATGGTTAGGAATCAAGGCCAGAGGAAATGCTGCAGTAACAAGGATGAGGAGCTGCCCTTATGCACTCAAGTGAGACTCTCTGGTGCTGTGTGTCAAGGGGAGCTTGGGAGTTTGTCTCTTGGTGGTGCTGTGCAGTGCAACTGTGAGTTGTAGTCAGAGGTTTGGGGTAGATTTGTTTGGATTTGCATCTTCTGCTCAAGCTGAGTTTTCTTCTGCTGCCAGGCTCATATATTTTTCCCAGAAAGAGAGGATTTGGTAGATGCACTCTCATTAGGGACAGTTTCATCCCTCTGCACCAATCTAACTCCCAAACCTTTCAACATAGAAGGGATGAATGATCCTCCCAGGAGGTTGTCTGACTGCTTTGGTTTACATCTTTTGCTTCCTTTGGTCCCCTGAATCTCCTCTGAGTTCCTGCAGGCCAAGAGACACTCTGATCACTGCTCTTCCTTTCCCCAAGCCATTTCTGATCTTACAGCCATCTTACACATTCTCCCTGTTGCATTTTTCCAGACTCAAGAAAGCTGCTGTGTTTTATTTCTCTCTCAAAGAAAAACCATTCCAAGACTTTTATCCTTCTGTGAGTCCTTTCCAGCTTGTCAGTGATCTTTCAGAGATGTGGGGACAAGAGCCCTGCACAGTGCAGTGTCTGTGGCATGGCTCAGAGCAATCTGTCCTTGCTTTTAGTTCTCTCTGCATTGTTTTGCTAGATTTTCTCTTTTTCTTCCCAATTTGGAGCCTGTATTGGAGGCAGGGAGGTCTTGCTGAGCACTGAACTGTGCCTGGGCTAGCTCATCCCTTCACAGGTCTATTACTACCTAGTGCTCTGAGTTTAGGATCCCTGCAGGTAGGGCACAGTTGCTTTTTGCTCTTCTGCTTTTTCCAGGACCCTGCTGGCCCAGTTTGCAGTAAGATGTTTGCTCTGCACCTGCCTTTGATCTTTGCTGTGCTGCTTGCAGTCCTTGTGTTTTCTGAAGTGATTTCCCAGTCCTTCCTGCTTATAAGGCTCCAGGGATTGGCTTAGACTTGAAATGGCCAAAGGAAAATGTGAAGAGAGTATTTTAGTGGTTTCAAAAGGGCAAACAGGACTGGGAGTCAGGTTCAGGGGAGGAAATGGGATCCTGCTGCAGTAGCCAGTGCAGGGATGTGTTGAGTGTCAAGGAAGGAGGAGAATCTGCCTACCTATATGCAGTGGCATGGCAGCAACCTGGCATTGCCCTTCCTTTTGAAAGGGAGACTGCACAAAAGCTTGTCCCTGCTTTCAGGATGCCAAGTAGCTCATGGAATGATTAGTCCATTTGCTCTAATTGCTGCATGTGTAGCTTTTCTTACAGCTCCATCTGCTGGAGGTGGCTGCCTGTGGGTGCTTTGCTTTCCATTGATGACAGCAATCTGGCTGGTGGTGATAAAATGTCCTGAAGCCCTAGAAAGAGCACACATGGCTCCTAAACACAGACTATTTCTGTTTTAGAGCTCACTAATTACCAGTTGCCTGCTGTGAAAGGGAGCCTGGTTCCTTTGCTGGCAGTAAGAGCCATGCTCTCAGCACACATCAGGGCCAGGCAGTGGGACCTGTGATCAGTACATGGGTTCCCCCTTAATGGGTGCTCCCCTCTTCTGGAAAGAGATTGCAGGCTTTCTTTGTGCTTGAAGGTTGCTTTTGTAGCTGTGCTCAGCATCTGGAACAACATTAGATGTGTTCCTCAGCCCTTGGAGCCACCAGTGGAGGTGGATCTTCCCCTGGAGTAGGTGGCAGTCAGTTGGTGCTGCTGAGGGAACAGGGTGTTTACAGTCCTCTGGCAAACAGAGGGCCCCTCGGGGTGGCTTCACTACCCTGAGCTCCCATCTGAACTGGATTTCTCTATCAATTACCTTCAGGTTGGCCTCAAAATCTTGAGGAGAAGGCTGTGTTACCAGGAGTGTGTGGCATCTGGTGTATCTGTAGCTGGCCAGCATGGCAGCCACAGCCTAGCACAGTATTTCAGCAGGTGACTGTCATTCCTTACCTAGTCCTTCAAGAGCATGACTCCAGACTCTGGTAATGCCCAAAATACCAGTTTCACACCCTGGCTCTGGTGCTCTTCTGCATGTGGCTGCAGGGGATTTACTGAATACCCAGAGCACTGGGGTCTGGCCTGCCCAAACATGAGCCTGTCAAAAGGCAGGGAGACAGGGCTTAAAGATTCTTCCTTCCTGTGGCAGCTATTTTAGTGCAAAGCTGCAGCATAAATTCTTCAAGTTCCATTAGATTTTTATAGAAGAGAGAAGTGCTTTGTTTTGCCTCATCTGCTCCTGCCCAGGGACTGCTTTTACCATCTGCTTCTCAGGTGCTGCCTTTGAGCAAGCAGCAGGAGCCATTTCCTTCACACAATTAGACCAGAAAGCACAGGCTGCTCTTGCAGAGATCCTCATCTGCTTCCCTGCTCCAATCCATTCCTCTCAGCAATATTGGGCCTCTGGGCAAAGGTGCTCAAGTGCCAGTAGAAGGAATATGGCTTGAATGAAAGGGCTGGACTCAGGAAAGGGAAGGAGGAAATGAAAGTGGCTGGGAGGTTGAAGGAGAGGCTAGGAAGCCTGTGCAAAATGGGCTTTGTTGTTTCTTATCTAGCTAATAGGTTGTGATTCATTTTGTCATCTTTGTCAAAGCTGAGGAGCTCTGAGAACAGTTCCTGGGGTAATTGTGGGGCTGAGAGGTGTGAGGAAGTGGCTGGCAGTGAGGGAGAAAGTATGTTACAGGTGTGGGAGATGGGCAGCACTCCCTCTTGCCCTTCACCTTGGCTTCCCATTTAACAGCTGGACATTGCCTCTTTGCAGACAAGCTGTGCAGACCCTGCTGTGGGGTGGCCAGCTTAGACCTGTCCCATATTTAGTTCTAAGGAGCAGAAGCATCTCTTGTAGGAAACAATTCCAGTAAAGCTTTAGTTTTGCTTACAGCTGGGAAGGAGAAGCTGCAGAGCAGTCATGAGGCCTGGGAGCCAGTGGATGCATCTTTTATTATGCAGTGGCTACAAGAATGCAGCCACAGGAGAGGTGAAATGTGCTGGTGCACACAGGAATGTTTCTGGTCTCCTCAGAGTGCAAGAGCTGCAGTCCAGCTGAAACACCTCCCCAAAACACTCTTCTGTTTCTTGAAGGAGATGGAAATTCATAGCACAGGTCCTTCAGTAATGGAAATAACTGGGGAAAGCTGCATAGGGCTGGGACTGTGCTGGAACCTGGACACTTATTCATGGCTTGAACAAGGTTAGATTCTTTTTCCTGGGGCTTCCAAGATGTTGGTGTCTTTCTTGTCTGGTGAGGTTCCTCTTTGCAGCTTGGCATGTTATGGTCTTGTTGTGGTGCAGATACTGCACAAGTGACCCAAGGTTTTGTGTCTCTGGGTTGAGTAGCCAGCAAGTGGCAAAGCATGAAGTGACTCTGATAATTTTCAGGTAGAGCAGAATGATCCTTCCCTGCTGTCTGCAGAGCATGCCTTGATGTCTCAGCTTGTCAGCTGCATCACTTCTGTGGGGGTGGCAAAGATCTGGGCAAGTGGCTTCAAATCCCAATTTAAATCATGAAGGCTGTCTGACTAGGATGGAACAGTGGCAAAGGGCAAACTGGCTTGGAGAGGCAGGCTGGGGCCAGCCTGTGTCATCCTGCTAAGGGGTTTCTTTCCTAGCATGGCACTATGTGGGTCACCTGGGTTAGCTTGGACATTTGGGGAAGCAGTATAGCTGCATTGTTCTGAAATGGAGCTCTGCCCTAAGGCAGAGAACCCAGGTAACAATGCTATAGAGCTTCCAGTAAACCCTCAGCTTCACACACTTCATCAGATGCAGTGTTTGTAGTTTAGAGGCTGATAGGTCACTGCTCAAGTCTCTGGAAAAGCTCTTGTTTCCCTATTTGCTCTTTCAGATGCACTGGTTAGCTGGCAATGGCATTCATTCCTAACCTGTGCCTCTGGTGGGAGGAGGAGGAAAAACAAAGGGATGCCAGTGGTGTTGAAATGAGCAGCTGTATCCCTTGCTCTTCTCCTAGGCCTCTGCTTAGTGTAGAGAGCAGCCTTCCTGCTGTGAGAGGATGCAGCTTTTTTCTACCCATGGCAAATCTGGAGTAAGAGCAGAGGAGGCTGTGGGCAGGGGCTGCCTTTGTTTCCTGTCTGTGAGCAGATCTCCATGGCTGTGTGATGAGGTTAGGACACAGCACTACTGCCTGGCCAGCCATGCCCATCTCCTGACTGCAGGGCCCTGCTCTCTGCAGTGCTGTGGTCTGGATTTAAGCCCAGGATTGTGGGCATCACTGTGGAGTTTCCTGGGATTCTGGTTAGTTCTTTAGTCCCTGCCTTAGCATTCCCATGCTGCTCTTTGTGTCTCTCTGCTTCCCCTCTGTGCCATTTGGCTTGTGCCACACCACAGGGATTGGCTCTAGGTCCCAAAGCCTCCTAGCTCAGGCACCTCTCAGAAAAGGAAATGATGCCAGTGGGAGACCTGGCACTAGATCTAAATCAGTTCTCTCTGTGTCTTAATTCAGACCTCAGTTTTTGGGGCTGTTTTTCTGCTTTACTTTGCTGAGCTCATTGGTGTGCAGCTGATGAGGCTGCAGCATAAAAGCACAAAACCCAATGACTCATAACTCTTTAGCAGCAGCCTGTGAGGGGAAAATATAGTAGACTTCCATTAGCCACAGTGTTTCTTGACACAGAACAACACAGGCAGTGATTCAGCAGCACTGGGGGTTACAGTCCAGCAAGTTTTATCTTGGGCTCCTCTTGCATTTGATTTCCTCTTTCATTTCATGACTGGAACAACCCCTCCCCCCAGCCCCCTTCCTCCTTGGTGTTGCATGCTGCAAACCCCACAGCAGCTGAGCCCCTTGCCTAGCTTACATTGCCATCAGAAGCTCTGGCAGTCAGCAGATGACAGCACTGTGTGCTCTGAGCTGCTTGCTGTTCTTTTCAGCATGTTGAGGGATTTCTAGCTGTGTTCTGTTCCTGTTGGTTCCCAGGCAGAGGTGGCAGCTTCTGTTCTGCAGGCTGACTGTGTTTTGTGAAGGTGTAGCACTGCCTCTGCTGTAGGTGATCTTAGGCCAAATGTTACTGGGGTTTCTCAAGGAAGTAGGCCCCTTGCATCCCTACCTTCCAGACTGGTTTATACATCTCTGGGTACTAAAGGAGGTCCTAGCTTTCTGATGCCTGACAGGAAAAAGATCTGGTTTATTTTTAAACCTGAAAAGAGGAGTTAAAAAGAGAGGCAGGAACAAGTCAGGATGGTAAAGCAGCAAGGACACTGTGATGCCTTCTAGCTGAATGGGGGCTCCTGTGCTTCCCTAGTGCTCTAGGTGTCTCAGGGAATTGTGCAAGGCTTTTATTGTATTGCAAAAGAAAGTTAAATCCAGTGAATAATAAAGATCAGGAAAGGAACCTGGAGGTTGGTTCTGCTTGGGTTGGAAGAGGAGGAAAAGGAGAGGTAGAATCAAAACCAAGCACTTCCTCACAGAGCAGCTACTGGGATTGTAAACCCCAGTGCTGTAAGAAATGGTTGAGGCTGGGATCTTAGCAGCATTGAGAGAGGGGATTGTACAGTGGCTGGGGTAATAACAAGCCAAC
The DNA here is from genome assembly GCA_013399015.1 of Galbula dea. Taxonomy (NCBI): domain Eukaryota; kingdom Metazoa; phylum Chordata; class Aves; order Piciformes; family Galbulidae; genus Galbula; species Galbula dea. The sequence continues at coordinate 244,093 of VWZX01010698.1, read as the reverse complement.
TCTGTAGCTGTTGCTGAGGCAGTTTGGGGGTGGGGTTCAGGGTTTGACTAATAGCTGCCTGAGTGTCAGATCCCACCTGCATATCTCCATTGCCACATTGCCTTACTGCTCCCAGAGCAGAGCACAAGTGGAGGGGACAGGATCTAGGGTAGATTCATTTCTGATCTTTCCCTTTCAGAAAGAGATGTTCCCATTCTGCAGGTGAGAAAGCTGATAGCAATGCTTTAATGCATACAACTCTTGCCTTCAGTGGTCTGTGCCTCTTTAAAAATCAATCCTTGGCTACCCTGCCCCAAAGCAGCAGCAGGAGAGGGTGATTGGAATAGAGAAGCAGGCAGTGTGGGGTTGGAGAAAGGGACAAACTCTTTCTGGTCCACAGCCTAGGTTAAATCTGTGCCTAAGTAACTGTTACAGCAACCTTTACTTGATGCTAGATAATCCCTAGGGAGCATGCAGCACAGAGCTGGTAACTTGTGCCTAAGGAATACTCACCTTTGGTGTGAGCCCCAAGGCCTGCTCTCCAGTTCCTGATACAAACTTAACTCTGCATTGAGTTAGGAAGCAGTTCTGGTCTATAACTGCAGAGAAATCTATCCTCTTTCCTCCTGGTGATGGTGCAGCACAAGTGGGATCTGGTCTGTGGCATCTTCCATGTCAGTGGTCATGTCTTGAAGGGGTGAACTGTCTGCTGAAGTGCTGAACTGAAGCAGAACCTGATTTACAGAGCTCCCCTCTGCAGTCCCAGCTGAACTGAGCATTGCTCTACATTGCTGCTTCTCTGGCTGCCTAATGAGGTTATTCCTAGGTTAATTTTCCTCCTGATGCAGCTTTAATTAACATGTAATGAAAGCACCAGAAGATGCAAAATAAAATGACTTGAGAAAATCCATTTGATGCTGCACTAGTGCTTTGTGGCAGGATGTTTGTTATTGCTGCTAATTGTTATTTGAGATGAGGCACTTGGCTCACAGCATTGTGTGTGCATGTGAATCATCTGCAGAGCCTGTGGCTGCATTCCAGTGGCTGAGTCCCTCAGCTTGTGCCAGTTTTGCTCCTGTGTTGGGTTGGATGTGAGGAAATGTTAGCATTCTCAACCTAGCAAGCTTGGAGTAGAAAGGGAAATATTTCTGCATTGTTATGAGAGTGTGTTTTACTCTGAGCTTCTAACAATCTGCTGATAATGAATGGAGACACTGATTTATTCCTGGTAAGCTCTGGATTGTTTGCTCTTGAAGAGAAAGAGAGGAATCCTTCCTTTGCAGAGGATGAAAGCACAAATAAGTGTGGCAGTTGGCTCTGCTATGTTCAGTGGAAGCAGCATGCTCCCTATGAGCAGCTGTGGGATGCAGCCCCACCAGGATGAGTTAAACCAGGTGATAGGAGAGGGCAAACATGCTCTGTGGGCAAATGGGATTCTTCAGAAGCAAACCAAACTGCTGATTTTTGCCTGTGCTGTCTCTGAACACATACACAAAATACTCAGTCACTTAAATTCTTCATTGCTTCTGTCATAGGAACAATACCTGCCCCTGGAGTATTGCTAGCTGGGCCTTCCTGTGCACTTATGGATTGGGTGGCTGCTGTCTCTGCAGTGTGTACATATATATATATATATATATATATAAAACCTACTATATATAACCTGATGGGATCTTTCAGGCAATAATCCACCTTTAGAAAGTACATGTGGCTGGCTTTCATACCTCAGAGGAGTGACCTGCTTTGTTAAATCCTTGTTTTGTCAACATCTTCCTCCCTGTAGCACAGAACAAAACCACTGGGCTCTTTCTAGATGCCAGTGTCTAACTGTATTTGTCTTGAAGTGCTGCAGCCTGTGCTTTCTGGGGTCAGAGCAATGGTTTCTCTGCTCCCAATCCTCCTCTGAAGGAGGACAAGCAACAAACCAACTTAACCACTTAAGATGATTTCAGAAGGAGATCCTTCTGAATCCTTCCAAAAGGATCTGGCAGGAGCCCCTCTTCCTCTCCCCTAGCTGCTCTGCTCTTGGGGTGATTGCAGAATGAATTAGCACATTAGCTGTTATTAAAACAGGCCTTGACTTGTTGCCAGGCAAAAAAACCCTTCCCATAGTCTCCTTTTCCTCTGTGCTCAGTAATCTCTTCATCTGCTTTCTGCTGGCTTTAATATTTGGACAAACCTGGGGAGTGTGTTATGTTCTTAGAAAGGAAATGAAACTGTTTTCAGCTAGGGAGCTTTCATTAGGCCCAGCCTGATGTGTGTGCATCCTGATCCTGGCCTGTAATTGAGTTTTGCATCCTGTCTGAGCATGAGTTCATTGCAAAACCTAAAATCTAAAGGCAAAAAAAAAAAAATCATTTGTGCAGATGGTCTTCATAAAACAAAGGCAGATTAAATCTGGAGCTGTCAGAGTTGCTCTTACAGATGCATCTGCTGCAAAATAATTGCCTCTCTTGAGCCCAGTAAGTTAATCAGTGGCTTTTGTTTGTGTCTGCAGTGAAAACAATTAAAAGCTCATCTCCTAGTTTTTAGGTAAACTGACAGATTTGCTGATTTTTCAGGGTAATTAGGTTTATTTTGATGTGTATCACAGTCCAAAGTGTTCCTGTTAGACCACTAGCTGTCTGTAATATAATTTACCTGGAGCTGGGATCTCATTTCTTTTCAATCACCTTTTTTTTTTTTTCCCTGGGCTGTTGTTTTGCTAAAGAGTTGCAAATCCTTCTCCTTTCCACAGAAACAGCATTTAAAAAGCTTAGGGCTTTTGGTACAGACAGAGACTACCATTATTTGCATTTATTTCACATTTTCTTTCAATTCATTTTCTCCAAGATGAGGAAAAACTCTATAGTGTGGTGAGGAAATAAAGACTGCAGCTCCCTGGGTTGGGTATCTGGGCTGGGAGCTGATGCTCTTGAACATGGTGAGACACTTGTGCAGTGTGTGAGTGCCTGTGGGGACAGAGGACCCACACTGGATCTTAGAAAGCAGCTATTGACCTAAGCACCTAATTCCTGGAAGCACATCTGACATTCCCAGTGGACTTCCAGGGGAGGTTTTCCTCAGGGTGCTTTGCCAGGTCCATCAGTGTGGCTTAGTATCACTCTGGGGGGGTGGTAAATCCCAGCCCTCCATGCTGAAATGACCTGTGTAGGGTGGCCAGTGGCAGACCTGGAGAGAGAGAGCACCAGAGGCTGCTTTCTCCCTGGGATTACAGCTGTCAGGGTGTTCTGGTGAAGCTCTGTTCTGCTCTGAAGGCTCCCCTGGAGCTGTTGTAACAATGGGAGGCACTGACCACAAGGTGTAAAGACTGCTACAAAGAGGCTTGGAAAGGAGGCAGCATGGGCTGATGCCATCATTTCTGCCAAGGATCTCTACAAGGCAGCAAACATCTTGGGTCTGTCTTCCTGCTTTGCACATCCCTGCTCCTCCAGGACAGGCCACCCCTTTGTTGGCTTCAGGCTGTCCCTGAAGGGAGCACAGTGTCAGTGTTTTGGCAGGCAGGAGCTGGCTGAAAGAACCTTTCCTGGGCTTCCTTTTCCTCCTGGCTTGGCAGGAGGGTGGCTGAAGGAAAAAGAAGCAAACCCCAAGCTCTGTAGTAAATGGCAGTGCTGATGCAGTTGTGCTCTTTGTGCTCTGCTTACACTTATTTGTTGGCATCAGATCAGAAGTGCTGCTGTCACTCAAATGCCCCTTTTCTCCCCACCTCTCTTGGAATACCTTAACCTCCTGAATCCTTGCAAGTCTGTGCTGTAGCAGACTGGCCTCTTACTTTGTTTATCATGAAGAATGAGTGCCAGTTGCTGGGGAGGGCACTAAGGGCACAACTGAGCCTCTATGCAGATAGACAGAGATTTGGTTTAGTTTTATTCTCAGTGACCTTTCTTTTATCCTGATTCAATTGCTTACTCAAGGGCAGCAGCCTTTCTTGTGCCCTTAATGCATGAAACATGTTTCCCAGCTGAAGGAAACATCAGCTCTGTCTCCTCTTGTCTTCAGAGTCACAATTAGCCTTCAGCAGGGGATGTGACCCAGAGGAGGTGGAAGGAAGAAGGTGAAAGTGGATTTGCTTGTAGAGTGGCAGAAATGAGGCTGAGAAATGTTTCCTTTCTTGGAGAGAAGCATTTGCTTTGCCCTCCCTTGCTCTGGCTTAGCTGTCCTTTGCTTTGCCTTGCTTTGCAGGGAGTTATTTCTTCTGTTCACAGATACTGTGACCATCACCAGATGTTTCCAGGCTCCCTGTGGTAATGCAAGAGCTTCCTCCTTCTTGTGTGGCTTAAAACCAGCTGTGGCATGGGAGTGTGGTGGCCAAACAGGCCATGGTTGCAGTAACTAGCACTAGCCACAGCTGGTCAGTAGTTGAAGGCCAAGCAAGTGGTTCCTAGGCAGCACCAAGCTGCTGAAGTTTGGGAGCCTCTCAGCAGAGCCATCCACGTCAGATTAGGGACTGAGCTTCTGGCAAGAGACCTGGGAGTCCTGGTGGACAGCAGGATGCCCATGAGCCAGCATTGGGCCCTTGTGGCCAAGAAAGCCAAAGGCATCCTGGGGTGCAGCAGGAATAGTGTGGCCAGGAGGTTGGGGGAGGTTCTCTTCCCCCTCTGCTCTGCCCTGGGGAGGCCACAGCTGGAGTGCTGGGTCCAGTTCTGGGCTCCCCTCTTCAAGAAGGACAGGGAACTTCTGGAGAGGGGACAGAAGAAGGCTACAAAAATGATTAGGCAACTAGAACATGTCTCTTAGGTGAGAGGCTGAGAGCTGGGGCTGCTTAGCCTGGAGAGGAGAAGGTGAAGGCAGGATCTTGGCAGTGCTTATCAATACTTCATGGGTTGGGGTCAGGAGGATGAGGCCAGGCTTTTCTCAGGGACAGGCCAAGAGGCAGTGGGCACAGACTGGACTGTAAGAAGTTCCATTTCAACCTAAGGAGGAACTGCTTTCCTTTGAGGGTGGTGGAGCACTGGAACAGGCTGCCTAAGGGACATGATGGAGTCTCCATCTCTGGAGATGTTCCAAACCCAGCTAGATGCCATCCTGTGCAACCTGTGCTGGGTGATCTGCTCTGACAGAGGGGCTGGACTAGATGATCTCCAGAGGTTCCTTCCAACCCCTAATATTCTGTGGGTTTGTGATCCTGGTGCAGAATTGCTGTGAGGCAATAATATGAGATGGGCAACATGGAGTTTAATTTTGTTTTCTTTCTAAACAAGATTTGGCCTCTCCCTGGCCTGCAGAGTTGACCCAGAGTCTGTCTGGTAGTCAGTCAGGTGAAATGTTTGCTTTGGAGCAGAATCAGGAGGTTGGAGTGCACCCAGATGTGCTCATGGCCAAGAGAGTTCCTTGGAAAGCAGGACTAGGCTGTGCAGGCAGCTCAGGGGATGCCAACAGATCTGGAGGGAGTGAAACCTTCTACTGCTTGGCCTTTGAGGGCAGAGCTGAGTTCCAGCAGGGAAAAGCCTGGATTGCCAAGCCTGTCTCATGGCTGGCTGAGAGGGCAAAGTGAGGAGGCAGGAGGGGAGGCTGCCCTGGTTGCTTGCTCAGGGATTTTTCTCCTTTTTAAGGACTTTCACCTTCCTTCTGCTCTGCCCTTTAGGGTTTGCTTTGTTTAGTCCATTCAGAAGCATGACACCACCTGAGAGAAGCTTGGCAGGTGAAGTGCAGCCATTTAGGACCTGAGGATTCCCTCCCAATGCAATTCTGACCTCAGAAACCATTTCCAGTGTCAGTTTTCAGGGGCTTTGTTTCTTAGCAGTAGAGCAGCCCCTGCAGAAAGCTGCCTGATTCAATGGCAAACCCCTTCCCTTCCAAACCTCCTTTGCTCTCAGGCTGGCTCTGAGGGAAGAGATTGCCAGTGATTCCCCAACCAGCATGGAGATAATGAAGAAAAAGCCCTGGTGGTTCTCAAGCCTCCAGCATTTGGGAATGATCTCTAAATGTGCCTCTTGCTCTTGTCCAATGATCTTTGCTGCTCATGACTTGATTTCAGGAAACACTGCAGCAAAACTAGCTGGCTCCAGTTGTTTTTCAGTGTCCTGTTAAAGTGGCAAGCCAAAATGCCACAGACTGGTGATGAGCAGATACCTCCAAGTTATTAAACTGCTCTGTCTTGCTGCTTTTGCACTGCATTCTATTGAAATTGCATTTTCTGTCTCCTGAAGATGTCCTTGATGACTTTGATATACCTGACTCTCCAATTTCTGCTTTATTTGCCTGCAGAAAGCTGAGAGCTGGAGACTGCTATCTTGCTTCCATTCTTCTTTTGGAGCCTATTCTTTCATTTCTGATCTATATCTCATGCACAGTTCTCCTCTGGTAGTGCAGGAAGAAAACAGCCCTAAATTGGGTGATTCCACATGTCACTCAGTGGGACTGGGGAGAGGACAGAGCTGTTGGTCTGCTTGAGCTCTTGATCTCCAATGAGAGCTATCTGCTTGTTCCTGTTGTTGCCAAAGGCAGCAGCTGAGACTGTTGGTCCTTTTGAGTACTGCACATGTGTGACTGAATGAAAGCCAGAGTATTTCCTCTCTCCACAAAGGATATTGCTTTGGGTTTGCTTTCCTTTCTAATGCTTGCAATGCAGTGAGGTTGTTGTACTCAGGAACACTTGTAATCTGCAGTTGTTTCCTGTCATTGGCAGTGGCCATTAGTGAATATTTCAGAGTCAGAGGCAGTTTCCCTGCCTTTATTTCATCCTCATCCTCCCAAATGGGTGTCTGCAGCCTACAGTGTGCTGCCTCTTGGGTCTCATTCTTGCCTCTAGCAGAGGATTTGGTAAAGCCCCAAAGAATTGAATTTAATAACTCTTGCAGAGTTTTTGTTTTGCCTGTGATTACCACTTGCCATGCAGATAGATCTTCAGGTCCTTCTTTCAGTTTCAGCTCCCAACTTCAGCACCTCCTGCATGACAGCATCTTCAGGGTGTCTCAAAGTACAGCAGCTTTCCTCTGTGTGCCTTAGCAGAAACAGGAAGGTTTTTTGCCCTGCTCATCTTCTACCTTAGAGTGATGAGGAATGTTGTCCTTCATCAGTCCCTCTGTCTCCTGGAGAGGTTTCCATGGACTCAGATCCCCAAAGCACCTTCTCAGCTCCTAGCTGCAGAGGTGGACACAGCAAATTCTTCTCTGGATTCTGGAGTTCAGTAGCTAGTAACTGAACCCAGGGGAGGCAGAAAAATTGCTTCCCTCTTGATTAATTAGGATTCTTGGGGAAATTCTTCTTATGTCAGAAAGCTAATGGTTCGTGGAGACCTGAGTCATTAAGAGTCAGCTGGAGGAAAGAGAGTAACCAAGGCAGGAACAAAATGTGAAGGGAAACAAGTACCAATGGCTTCAGCTGTGGCATGTGAATGAAGTGAGAAAGCTCCTTCAGGCACCAGCAGCTATAAACCCCAGGTTGCTTTCATAAAATCCCTTCCAAATCTGAAGCAGTGAAGATAAGGCAGAGTTGTTCCTCACCCATTTCAAGCACCAGACTTCAGCTTTTAGTCTGCAATAGGATGAGCTTCAAGATGAATGTGATCTAGGGCTGAATCAGTGCCTTCCCTGTCTAAAAAAGCATCATTGCAAGTTGCTGAATAACAAAAGGAAGAATCAATCCTTTTTAATGAAGGGCTTCTGCCTGCTGGCAGGAGGAGAGGGCTCAAACCTGACTCAGATGGTGTCTGAGTCAGGTCCTCCCCATGGGCAGAGCAGTGCCCTGCTTCTGCTGAGTCCCTTGGCTTGGCAGGAGAGGATGATTCTTAGCTTTCACCTCCAGAGCTTTGGCTTGGGGATGCCTGGGCTGGATCCTGTCTGTCAATGAGCTATTTTGCTGTGGTGAAGGAGAGGCTGGCCTAACACTGCGCTGCTGTCTGCACATGGGCATGTGTGGTGCTGTTCTTGCAGTCACTTCCCTGGGCTCTCCTGATGCCTCCCTGGAAGCTGAGCTTAGCTTAGGAAGCCTTGGGAGAGTTTCTCTTTGGAAATCAATGCCTTTAGTGTGGCATGACCAAGGTGAAGCTGGCTGGCAGCTCCTGAGACTGTGGATGTAGCAGGAAAGCAGCAGGAGCTGCAGTTTAATAGAGCCCCTTGATGCTCTCAGCTGCTGGATAACAACTTGAATTGACAGTTAATGTTTTCAGCTACATAAACAGTGGGCTTTTTAGTACTTGTGATCCAGAGAAAGGGTTCCTCTTGATAGTAGAATCTTTAACCTTAGATCTTAAGAAGATCTGCTTAAGTAGCTGTTTGAAAATCCTATTCTGAGACAAATAGGATGCTCTAGGGGTTTTTACTGGCCACAGAACCATGTCAATGAAACCACTCTAAATATACCTACATGGAGAGTTCTTAACTTTGCTATTGCCAGTTTTGGAATGGTGATGGGCTCAGAGGGAGCCTTGTCAAACACAAACCTCAGGCACCCACCTCTTCAGAGGTACTTGGGATCTTTGCAGTCAGAGGTGTTCCTGTGTGCTGGGACACTTGGCAGCACACAGTGGCATCCACTGCCCATTGCTTTGGGACCTGGCTCTTGGGGCAAAGCCATAAGTGATGGGCTTCATGCTGCTGCTGTTGCCCTGGCCCATGGGGCCTGGTTGTTTAGGAACAGGTTTGGGAGATGCCAGCAGTGCTTTTGAGCAGAGGAGGAGTGTTCATTTGTAGTTGATGTTGTAATTGACTTGCTCTGTGGCTTGTTAGATCCAGGGTGGTTAACCAGTGCTTTCTCTGAAGGATTTCATTGAGTTTGCCAGCTCTTCTCAAAGCACAGCACAGCAGACACCAGCTGGGAGCTCTTGGGGCAAGGCAGAGCTTAATACCAAGTGTGACATGAGGAGGAGTGTCTGGGGGGGTGTGCTGTGCCTGCTCATGGCATTGCCAAAGCACTTTACCATTTGCCAGACTTTGATTTTCTCTTGGATTTCAAAATCCTGAGGGAGTTCAGACAGAAAAGGAAAGGTTTATGCCTGCCTGGAATAACTTACCTGTGTTGTGTTGCATGCAGATGAAAGCTCCCTAATTCAGTCCTGGGCTGTGCTTCCACCACTGCCTCCCCTTCTCTATTCCAATCCCCAAATTCCTCCAGCCTCTTCCTTCTCTTCTTGCTGCCTTTTGCCCACCCTCCCACTCTCCCCTCCTCCAGGTCTCCTGCCAGAGCAGACAGCATTTGCAGAGCTCCCAGGCAGTCAGACACAGCAGCATGTGCCTCCTGTGGGCTGGCAGATGATGTCATGTGTAAAGCAGAGCCTCACAGATGCTCTCCTGTGAGCTAGACTGCATCTTGTGGCAGGAATGAGCTGATTTATGTGTCACCAGGCAGCCAGCAAAGTTGCAAGGCTTATTATAGTCTTATTTTCACTTTTGGGTCCCAGTTTCAATACCCACAAGTCACAAGATTTCTCTGCTTCCAACAGTCTCTTTAAAATGATAATATCCTTGGAAATTCCATTTTTGTCTTTGCTTTAAATGCTGGCAGCTTTCCCAAAGAGCAGTGCAAGGAGAAAGCAGCTTCTGTCTGCAAGGCACCTGTAAACTCTGCCACAGTTGTTCTGTGCTGTACAAGGAAAGGCTTTAGGGTCTGGCAGTTCCTCCCAGGGACTGGTGTTTGTACAAGAGCTAGCAGGAGGATGACAGGCACTTGGGGTTTTTGATCCTTGAGGTTTTGGGGCTATTCCAGTTTCAATGGTAGGAATGGAAATCCTAGGATGCAAATCTGTTGCAGTTTGTGTAAAGGGCTGGAGTCAGTTCACACATGGGGGTTTTTAACTCATGTCATCAATGGAAATGGGTCCCCAAATGGCCAGCTTTGTGGTGCCTGAGTACTCAGGTGTTGGGTTCCTGGCAGGTTCAGGTGCTGTGGGACACTGGAGTGTGATGAGCTCCTGCTAAACTCTGCAGTTCAGACTTCACTCAGTGCTGGTGCGACCTCCCCTGCAGTGCTGGGTGCAGCTGTGGGCACCACAGTACAGGGAGGTTATCAAGTTGTCTGGATGCTCTCTGAGATGGTGAAGGATCTGGAGGGGAAGGGAAGCTCTTTGAGGAATGGCTGAAACCACTTGGTCTGTTCAGAGATGAAGCTGGAGGCCAGGATTGCAGGTGGTGCTGTAGGAGCAGAAGGGAAGAGGGAAGGAGGAGACCCAGGAATGAAGGGAGAGAACTTGAAACAGAGGCAGAAGTGCTTCAGCTGCAGACTAAACTTCCCCAGGGGTTAGCTGTCCTCTCCAGCAGCAGCAGATCCCAATTCCCACCTCTTTGGAGCACAAGTGAGAGGAGCCAGGAGGTCTATAGCACCAAGGAGGTTCAGTCAGGGCTGGGACAGCTGAGATCCCCAAATGCAGCCCATCCTGTGTGAATCTGTGCAGCAAGGCCCTCTGGCAGCACTTGGCTCCTTCCTGCACAGAACCTGCTTATCAGCCTGCAGTGAAGGAGGGACAAAAAGAGATGTTGCCCCAGGGATGACCTGGTGACTAATGATTTTCATTGTTCTTGTGCTTGCAGAAGAGAACAGCCCACCCTCTGCAGTTCCTGGGAGCTTTGCTGCTGGAGGCTCTGAGGAAGCAGATGGGAGATGTTATCCAGCAGCAGGACTGTGGGAGCCCAGTGAACCTGCCAGTGCTGCTCTCTCAGGGGGTGACCAACACAGCAGTGCAGAAGATAGCAGCATCAGGAAGTCTCTGGATGGCTTCTATGAAATGTATGGCAAGAAAAGACCAGAGAGAGCAGATCCTGCCTATGAAGCTGCATCACAGTGGCTGACACAGAAGATTTCAGAGCTGGCAAAGCAGGATGGAACCAGATACACATCCAGGTGCCTGCAGATGGCCCAGGTGGTCTTGAACAGAGATGGGTGCAAGATCTTTCCAAACTACCCCCCCACTGCTTGCTTCTCAAAGCCACCTGAAGGAGAAGTCATGTTGGGAGACAGAAAGGGAACACCTGGACTCTCAGAGGATGTCCTGCAATTCCTCTTGAGACAAGCAGTGACACAGCATAGCCCTGGGCTGTCCCATGAGAAGTGAGCAAGGTGTTGGCTTGTTCTTGTCACTGGAGCTTTGCTTTCATTTTGGAGAGAGGTGACTCTTGGAAAGGCAGTGCTCCTCCCAGCACCACCTTCACCACAGGTCCCATGGGTCCATCTGCAGCAGGCCTGGTCCCATTGGCCTCTGCCAGGCCATGCTGGAGCCTCTGTGGTCTCCATGCAGCAGCTTGGGATGTGTGATCTGCTCAGGGTGGGAGATGGGGGAGAGAGTGGCTGTTGCTGTGGTGATTTCTACCAGCCAGGGCTTTTGACCTCCATTCCTCCCCCAGCTCAACATGAGCCCAGCTTAAAGGGCACAGCTAAATCTTTAGGGGGAGTCTTGACAACCTTGGCAGGTATCTGGTGTTAGGAGCTAAAAGCTGGTAGTGGTGAGAATAGCTGAGCATTCCTCCTGGAAAACAAACAGCTCCCTTTCTGGAAAAAGCAGCTGAGGAGGTGTTTCCCTGGGCTCTTACAGTGCAGTCACCACAGGATAACTCACCAAGTCTTTTGCCCCTCACTGCTAATTCCTCTGGTGACAACCTGGGCTGGAACCTGCTCTGTTTTTTCTGAGTCTGATGAAAAGCAACCTGTTTGTGTTCCTCATTTCCTGGATAAACATCTCTCCTCAGGCTCTTCAGGACACAGGGGGATGAATGCCTCTCTCTCCTTTGCAGGCATTCCAAGGCAGGATCACCAGTGGCTTTCAACAGACTGGACTTGAAAGAAGCCCAGCCCTGTGTGGCATTGTCTGCTTGTCACAATTCATACTCCCTCTGGCCCAGCTGGCTGCAGATGATGGCCAAGATCTGACTGGGTGAACTCTCTCTGTGCAAATAGATGTATGCTGGAGCTGTCTGGGTGTGGTTTGCTGGCCCTGAGTCACTGGGGAGTTCAGACACCTGGCTTCTGGGTGCTTCTGCTTGGTGTGTTGCTTGCTCTCCTGGTGAGGGTGTTGTACTTGTGCTGGAGGACACACAACCCACTGGAGCAGCCCTTCAGCTGCTCCCCAGCTACTCCAGTTAATGGTGCTGAGGAGGGGGAAGAGACCCCAGCACCATTCACTTCTCTAGCAGTAAATAACAGCAGCAGCTGCTAGTCTGTCAGAATCCAGAGAAAAGCATCCTGCAGGCAGAAAGGATGGAGAAAGGTAAGAAGCAAGTGCTTCAGGAATGGAGAAGGGCTGGAAAATCCCCAACTGTGCTCCTGAGTGTGCTGTCAAGAACTGCAGTGGCTGGAGCAGCCTCTCCTTGCCACCTCACACTGCTTCACCACCACACAGCTGGCATGGAGACTGACAGTGTCTGGGGAGAGAGGGAGGGCTGCAGTGGGAATCAGATCTTGTTGCTTACCCTTTTCCACCAGCATTTATGCTGTTCCACACAGTGAAAGAGGGAGAGGCTGTGCAAAACCTTTTCACTGCCATTTGAGGGGAGATAACCTCCCAGAAAGGGAGAGCTGGAGTCAGAGGGTTGCAGCTGAATCCCTTCATCTGCTCTGTTGAGTTTGATGAACTGGGCTGGGGGTTTTGGATAGCTCTAAAAGCTAACCAAAAGCTGTGGGTTAGAGTTTTGGGTTAGCTCTAAAACCACTTGGACTCCTGTTTAGATTTCAAAGGAAGAAAAGGGGAAACAAAAAGCCAAACCCCATACAATTTCCACCCAAAAATAGCTTGAGGCTCCTGTTCCTTAGGAGAGTCCTGCTGCTCCTGATGTGTGAGAGATGCCTGCTAGGCTTTGGGGGAAGAGAATAGAAGTTTGAATGGGCTCTGGAGTGACAGTAGATCAGCCTCAGAACCAGCCATGGCCTTCTCCACTCCTAACAAATGTCAGCTGCCTGCCTGGAGCCCCTGTCTGGGGCTGTGAGGAGAAAGGCTGCTCTCAGGGTGCTCCTCCTGGCACCTGGGAATATCTGAGCTGCTGTCTGGTTTTTGTATCAGTTGGGGGAGAGATTCTCTTCTGTTGTTAGTAGGGGTTTTAAATGGTGGCCAAATGAGGCAGTTTAAGTTTGGGGGAGGTCTGTCCATGCAGGAGGTTAATAAACTGGGGTCCCACTGTGTGTGTGGGGAGGGAAGATTGTGCTGCTTCTCTCCACACTGGGGCCAGAGGGAAGGCAAAGGCACTTCTGGGAGAGCTCCTGCTTCTCCTTCAGCTTCTCTGAGCTCTTGGGCTGCACAGGCACCACCTTTAACATCCTCATTTTCTTATCAGAAGCTTCTGATGCAGGAAGGAAAAAAAAGAGGAGTCAGCACTCTTCAGCTCTTCAGGGAGTGAGGTGCAAGCTGAGGGATCAGGAGGGTCAAGCTCTCTTCTTCAGTGGCCAGTGCCTGAGGACTCTCTCTGTTCTGCCTTTGATCCTGACCCATGGATTCCAGAATCCAGCTCCTGAATCTGGTTCCTGTCTGCCCCTGAACCCAGTCTGGGACTTGTGCCACAGCACAGTGGTGGCAGTGCTGTCACTGATCAGGGGCTGGGTTCCATACTGGCTTTGGATATTTTTATGTCTATTTCATTTTGTTCTTATTTTCATGACAGCAGTTTCAGTTTTCTTTCCTAAGCCATAAATCTCTCTCCTTTATTCCCTTTCTCTTCCCCTTTGGGCAGGCAGAGAGGTTCCCAGAGACCACCTGTCCCTGCTCTAGTGGCCAGCCCAGCCCTGGGCCTTGGCCTTCATGCTGTTGCAGGCACAAACCCCAGCCCATGCTCCCTGCCCACCTGGCTTGCCTTGGGGCTCCTCTTGGGACTGCATCTGGCAGGCAGCTGGGGCCTTCTTTCTCTTCCCAGGATGAACCTTCCATAAATGCCTGATGCCCAAATTGTTCTGTCATCCTTGATGACTCCTCCTGCTCTGAAGTCATTCCCCTTTCCTCCCCTGGAAGCACTCCCCAGGATATTTGCTATCAATGCCCTCACTGATGTCTGCTCCACCAGAGCCTTTCCTTCCCACACAGCTGCAGGTGGGAGGCACTGATTCATGCCAGGGACCTGCCTGATCCTGGAGCCAAAAGGCACCAGAGAGAGATAGAGCTGAGCTCTTGCAGCAGGAAGGTGTCAGAGCAGATCCTCAGCAGGCAGCAGTGAAGGAGCTGCCAGCTGGTGAGTGGAGCCAGGGCTGTTTACACCAGGGGAAGATCACTCCCCAGGAACTGGAGGTGTTTTGGGGGTGTGTGGCTCTCTCAAAATCAGTGTACAGCAGGCAGTATCCAGCCCATGGAGATGTCTGTTCCATCCCTGAGTGGAGGTGATGCTGTGTGGGCCACATGTTTTCCCACAACACCAAAGTTCACTTCAAAAATAGCCTGCACTGTAGGCTTTCCCTAGGGACTGCTTTCCCATTAGCCAACAACATATGCCAGCTTTTCTTCCTTAAAAGTAAAAGCTGGCATCTAGCACACAGAGCATGAGATAATAAGCTGTGATGAAGACAGTAGCTGCAGCTAACCACAGCCAGAGAGCTCCTGGCTGAGGAGTCAGCCCTTGATTTCAGTTGCCTCTGCAATGCTCTGTTTGTTTGCAGGTGCTGTGAGCTAAGGGGGAGGAAACCTTGTAAAGAGAGAACATCTGGCATGGAAAATCTCCCCTCAGTTCCAGCTGAACAAAGGTTCATTGGTGCTGGAAGGTAGGTTCTTGTCATGGGAAATGTCAGTCAGCCCCAGGGCAGGGAGCACTGCCCAGAGTCACCTAGAATGGCAATGGTTCTGGGCCAGGGATGCTGCTGAATGAGTGCTAAAATCAGCACCTCCTGCCAGGGAACAGGATGATTGGGATGAAAGGTACTGAGGGGCAGAGGGGAGAGCAGGGCTGTACCCTCCAACATGTTTCCAGTGGGATCCTCACAAATCACAGGATCACAATCACAGAATAGTGACCTCCTTTCAGGGAGCTGCAGAGAGTGAGGTCTCCCCTGAGCCTCCTCTTCTCTAGACTAACCAACCCCAGATCCCTCAGCTGCTCCTCACAAGCCTTGTGCTCTAAACCCTTCCCCAGCTTCATTGCTCTTCTGTGGACACACTCAGCACCCCAGTGTCCTTGTTCTGGGTATCTGAAAGCTTTGGAGAAGGAGAGAGAGGACATTTACACCCCTGGCTTTGTCTCACAGCAGCTCCCCTGAAAAGGCTGCAGTTGGAGGCTGAAATAACTTGGGGATGTGCCTATGGTGCAGGAGACTCAGCATGTGCTGGTTTCTGTGTCCTTGTCCCTCATCCTCCCTGGCTCTGGGGTAGCTCCTGAAGGAGCATCACTGCTCTGAGCATGGACTGGAGGCCAAGGGAGTCTGATTGAAAGTGGTTTTTTTTAATCCCAGAGTGTTCAAAATGCTTTCTGCTCAGCTTTTGAACCATCATGTGGAGTGGCTGGACTGAGTCTCAGCCCCAGGGGACTCCTGGCTGAGTGTGGCCAGCACCAGCTGCCAGCAGAAATGCTGAGGAAATCCTGGGGCATCACTGAGATGCAGAGCCCAGCCCAGGGGAGGAGGTGTGGCTGCTGCTTGGAAAGCCAGAGAGAATGTCCTGCAGGTGCCTTTGCAAGAGACAGGCCTGAGGACAAAGGTATCAAAGGCACTAAAGGTGCTGAGGACCTCAGGGAGAGCTGCCCCCACCCCAATCCCATGGGATTGTGGCTCCCAGCTGGTCAAGGCCACCTCTGCAAGGTGTGGAGAGGGGAGTGGTGGCAGGTTCCCACATCAGTCCCCCTGGAGAGCAGGTCACAGCTCTTGGCATCTGCTGGTTTCCACCTTGTGAGGACATTGAATCTTGAAAGAGCTGTTTTCTCTGTTCCCTGGCAGGCTGGGAGCTGCCTCTACATCCCTGGCAGGGGCCTGCAGCACAGGGCAAGGGCTTTTGGCTGGAAAGCTGCTGTGTGATGGGATTTGGAGCATCAGCAAAGATGCTTATTGCTGTCTGCATGGTCCTGCCCAGCAGAGCTGCTGGGCTCTTTCCCACTGATTGTTCTTACTCCCAGCTGCTCATTCCTGCTGGCTTTGAACTCTTGTGATGGCTGCTTTTCCAGAGCCAGGCTGGACTGCTGTCCTGGCTAGCATGCTGCAGTGACAGGGGAGGGTGTTTTGGAGAACATCAGGTCAGCACTGAAATCTGCTTCCTCTGCTTTGCCATCAGGGTGGGTTTTTGCAATCAGGGTGGCTTGTCTCAGGTCCCTGGAGTTAGAATGCAGGAGATGAGGCTGGAAAGAACTCAGGAGCAGAAGGATGGTGGTGTCCAGTGAGCAGGGGAGTTGTGTGTGAGGAAGGCAACATCCCTGCCTTGTCTCTGTGGCATTAGAGGAGTTACAGGAATTCTAACTGCTGTTTGGTCCTGGGAAATCATCCCTGCATCACAAGGAGAGGTGGTTAGCATCTTATCCAGGAGGGAATGGCTAATAACTCATGTCTACAGCAAAGCCTAGAGTGACAGGCCAGGCATGTGCTCTCTGCTCCTGCCTCTCAGCTGCTGTCATTTGGAGGTAGCCTTCCAAGTGGATGGAACTAGACAAATTCACCCTGAGAGAGTATTGCCAGGTATTTTCAGTTCCCAAGGCTGCCTTTAACTGAAGCTTCTGAAGGCATTTGTGATGAGCAGAGTGCATTTCACACAGAAAGCCAGAAAGCCTTAAAATCAGGCTGTGCAGAAGGAAAAGGGATTTTCTCCTCTTGCATTTTGCAGCTTTTGCTCGCTTTCAGAGGCTCCTTTTGCAGCTTGGTTCCTGCTTCTGGTGCCAGTGGAGATGCAAAAGAGGTGATTGACCATTTCTTTGGTGATTCCTTTTGGGCTCTGTGGGTCCTGGTGCCATGAAACAGATCTCTCAGCACTGTCTTTTCAGTCTGGAATTGCATGCAAGGGCATAATGGGTTTATTTCTGTGTGCCAGTACCTATGTTGTTGAGCACTAAAAGGTTTCCTTTGAGATTAAGGTCTGTTGCAGAAATCTATAGAATATTCCCTTCCAGCATTGCAATCTGCCCCTGAAATTTCCATGACACTCTCCAGCACAGAACAGTATTGTTCTCCCCAAGCAGAACCCTTGCTGAGTGTCACAAAGTGCTATAAATATTTAAAGAAATTAATTACTAAGTAAGGCAGACTCAGTGCCCTGCTCTGGAAATATGAAATGGAACATACACAGCTGACAGAGTGCAGGCAGGAACACTCAATGGGGCTGCTTCATTGCCTAAATGAAATTATTTGCAGGGCAAAGGTAACTGTACAAAGTCCTTTTTGCTCCATGACAAGCAGCACTCAACATACAAGGGCTTCAGTCACCCTTTTGCTTGCTGCAAGAAATTTCCATCCTGTTTTACAGCCTCCTGCACAAGCCCCACACTTCTTCACCAGTGATCTTAGCAGCATGCTTAATTGCCTACTTAATTAAAGACAAAATGCTGCAGGGGTTGGGTTTTTTTGGGGGGGCTTTTTGGGAGGGAGGACTAGATGTGCTGCTCCACTGTGCCCAGGCTGGGGGCTGAGATGCCCTGTGGCTCTCAGGCTGCTCTCTAGGATTCAGCTGCCTGGGAGCTTTGGTCCTTCAAGGATACCAAGCATCCAGAAGCCAGGCCAGGGAAACTTGTTGGCAGCTTTTGGGGGCTGCTCATTGTCCACAACTCATCTTTGGTGAGGAGAGTGTTGGGGTGCTGTTGGTTCCCCCTTTGCAGGGGAGTTGTGGAGGTCGCTTGTGTTGTCAGCAAGGCAATTTTGTTACAGCTGAGGCTAGGACAGGATTTAGTCAGAGCCAAATTCATAAAGCCATGGGTTTTGGAGCTCCCATGGATCCAAAGCTGTGTTTTGGCTTGGTGGTTGCTTCAGCTGGAGTGGCAGGCTTTGCCTGGGACTCCAGCACATCAGGATTTATAGCAAGGGGAGAGGTGGCAGCAGAGACAACATGAGACTTGTGGCTCAAAGTCCCAGCAGTGCAAGAGGGTTAGGCAAATCCCAGCTCCTGGAGGAGGCCAGGAAACATTGCTGTTGTCTCCCATCAGTGTCATCTTGCCCAGGGATGTCATAGTGGTGTAATTGTAAGAGCTAAGTTGGATTTAGTGCCTGGAGGGAGCAGCACTGGTGGTTTGCTGTTGGGGAAGGAGCTGGGAAGTGGCTCTGCTGTGTGAGGTAATCCTGCCGAGAGTGCAGCATGGAAAAAATTGCCTTGGTTCTCTAAGGCCCAAAGCCTGCTTCTCATTTATGCATTTGTTTCTCTATTGCAGCACCTGGCAGGGGGCTGGTGCAGGATAAATGCTTTTTGTTCCCTGAGAAGGAGGAGGTCTTAGTGTGGCCCTGGCTGCCACCTCTCCCAGAGGCTTTGGCTGGAGGCATGCAGAAGCTGGGGGGTGTGTATGGCCACGTGTCTGTTGCATCCAGGACTGCATGTGCAGAGGAGCTGGGAAAGGGCTTTTGCTGCCATGAGTGAAGCTGGATATGTGATGTCCCTTCAGGTGCTGGCTTTTCAGATTTGCTTGGTGTTTTTTCTTCAGATTCCCATCCCCTTACCCCCTCCTCAATGAAAGAGATGAGTTAGATCCTGTAGCCCATTTCAGGACCATTCTTCCATGAGAACTACTTGGCATTCAGGAATGAAGCTAACCCTCCCTCCTAGCACATCTGATTAGGGGAGAGCAATCTCCACAGTCCCCAAGCAGTCTGCTCTCAGTTTAGAAGGAGCTTAGACACAGAAATTTGCTTGTCATCCTTTGAAGTTCTAGCTTCTAGCATCAGCCAAATGTGTATTTTTTTAAAGCATTTGTGTTTGAGAGGATTCAGCAGGGTAAATGCTGTTTATTCCTGGAGTGATGGGTTGTCACAACATGATGAGGTGCTGTAGATCACTGCAGTCAAAGCTCTGACAGAGCTGAGGAGGGAGGTTGGGCTGTGCTGCTCAGAACTGGAGGAGTGAAATGTGCCTCTGCCTGCTGGAATCCTGACTTCATGCAGTCCTGTCTCTTCCCTAGTCTGAGGGGAACCTGGCTGGAAAAGTCCATGTGAAGAGACATGGTCTGGAAAGTACAGGCTGAGGTAAAATTCACTGTGGGCTAGGTGCTTGGATTCTCTCTCTGCTCTTCCAGTGCTGGCAGAGAAGTCTTGAGAACCCTGAATGGCTAAAGATGGAATTGGATATACTTCATCCTGCTCTGTCCATGCTCCTGCCATGGACCTCTTGGGTGACCTCCTGCAAACCCCAACCTGTATGCT
Organism: Galbula dea; assembly: GCA_013399015.1. Classification (NCBI taxonomy): domain Eukaryota; kingdom Metazoa; phylum Chordata; class Aves; order Piciformes; family Galbulidae; genus Galbula; species Galbula dea. Next base: position 224,959 of record VWZX01010698.1, on the reverse strand, counting down.
GATCAGATCTGAAGGCCTTGGAGCCTGTGAAACTCTTCATAACCTTTTGAATTGGCTTCTCCACATCCCACAGTCAAGGCTGGTGATCTCCAAAGAAACATCTGCCTGTGGAGATGGGGCTTGTGTAGGCCATTTGGGTAGGCCATTTGGGAGTGGCATGCAGGGGTGGAGCAGAGATGATGTTAAGTGCTGGTTTGCTCTTCATGGTGCCCAGGTAACTGAGTTGTGTCACTTTTCAGAAGCTGCCACCTGACTGCCAGGTGACCAAGGTGTCTGGCTTTGCCTCCCTGAGTGAAAGGCTGTCTTCTGGAACAAGCTTCCAATGGAGCTGGAGTCTGGAGTCCTTTGTGCACAGGTGAAGCTGCTTGTGAGTGTTACTGGTGTTGTGTCTTTGTGTCCTGGTGTACATGTTTTAAGGTCATAGCAGCCTGGCATTGTTAGTAGACAATGGAAGAGTCAGTAGACAGACCCATAATGGAGATAACTGCTGTTTTGATGTGTAGCTCCATTGTCTCCCCTGAAGACTGGCAGATAAAGGGCCACCTGCTTAGCACTGGGAACAAACAAAGAAGAGCAGCTGAAAAATACAGAGGATTTTGGAGGTGGCCCTCCAGGAGTTAATGAAAGGAAAAGCAAAACAAGTCCTAATCTTACAGTGACACTGCCTAGGTCTGAAGGGAGCTGGGGGGGAGCAGAGTTGCTCTGTGGAGTTCATCCTAGCTTGTCATTTGTGCTTTCCAGTCCATCAAGGGCTAATTGAGACAGTGGGGGCTGTTCAGGACAATAACGATCTCTGTAGGTTTGCTCTGGCTCCCCAGGGCACTATCGCAGTCTGTTAGAGGCTAGCCTGTGGAGATGGATGCCAAGAGCAGTGATTTCCCTGGTACAGCTCTTGAGGAATGCTGCCTGTCATTTACTCAGAGCACTTCAGTATGGGGATTGCTTTCCGGTCTTCGCTGGATCTGGGTTTGCCGTGTGCAGGGAGGGGCGATGGTTTGAGTGGAAGACACAGAAAGCTTGGAGCGGAGAGGGAATGGCTGCTGTAGCGCTTGGGAAGGCTGTGAATAGGGATGGATGTGGGAACGCAGCGGTGATCTCCGGGGGAAGCTGTTCCACAGGGGTGGGTACCACACCTCCTCCCTGCAAGGACAAGAGGTTCAGCATCCTCTGGCAGTGGGAAAGACCTGGGGATAGTACCGAATCCTCTGGGCTGGAGCAAGAGGCAGGGAAAGCTGCTTTTCCTCCTTGTCTGAGGGCATGGCGAGGCGGCGTGGGGGACTTAGGAAGGTGTTAGGGACGGCAGGAGGAGGAGATGCAGTAGGTGTAAAGGGAAGAGAACATAAGCTCAGCTTTCTCCGCATGGGAGAAACTTCCAGGGGAGAGGGCTAGGGCGAGATAGAAGGGAAGGACTGGAAGGAAAGGGGCGAGGGTCCCGCGGCTGCGGGCAGCGCTGTCATATGGGCGAGAGGCCAGGGGCGGGGGGCGGCGGCGGCGGCACCGCCCCCGGGGGCTCGGAGTGACGCAGGCTGCCGGCGGGGCCCCTCGCCCGTCTCCTCCGCCCCCGCTCCCCGCTTTAAATAGCGGCTCGGAGGCGAGGGGAGCCGAGCCGAGCCGCGGGGAGAGGAGAGAAGCCGGGCGGAGCGGAGCAGAGCATGGGGCCGCTGGCGCTGCTCGGCCTCCTGGGGGCTGCCGCCGCCCTGGCAGGTGAGCGGGAAGCAGGGCGCGGCCGCGAGGCTCCCTCAGCGGCGGGAAGGGAGCGAGGGAAGAGCCCCACCGGCAGCGAGCTGGTTTGGGGAGGATGTGTGTGTGTGTGTGAAGGGCTTAGAAGGAGGGCTGGCGCCATCGGTGGGTGTATGATGGCATGGCCGGCCAGCCCTGCGTCCCTCCGCGGTGTCAGCGGCACGGCTGAGGGGGCACCGGAGGGACCTTCCCTCGGAGAGGTAACCGGAGTCAGCCCTGACCCCTCAGGCTGGGCCGGGGCTAAGCTGCTCCCCGCAGAGACCTGTGCTCAGGCTGCACGGGAAGGACGTGGACCTTTTGGGGAGTGTCTGGAGGAACCATCCGAGAGTGGAACCCTTCTGCTGTGGGGACAGGCTGGGAGAGTTGGGGTTGGTCAGCAGGGAGAAGAGGAGGCTCCAGGGGAACCTTCTGCAGTCTTAACAGTGTTTAAAGGGGTCAGTAAGAAAGATGGGGGCAGAGTTTTCAGCAGAGCCTGTTGGGACAGGAGAAGGGGTGATGGTTTAAACTGAGAGAGAGGAGATTCCTCTCTTACGGGGTTGGAAGAGGTCCCTGCCAACCCAAAAATTCTGTGATTCAGACTAGAAGACAAGGAAGACATTTTTGATGCTGAGGGTGGTGGAGCACTGGCCCAGGTTGCCCAGAGAGGTGGTTGCTGCCCCATCCCTAAAAACATCCCAGGTCATGGACAAGGCTCTGAACAACCTGATCTAGTTGGAGATGTCCATGCTCACTGCAGTGGGGTTGGAGTAGATGAGCTCTAAAGGTCTCTTCAAACCCAAATCACTCTGATTTTTTCCCCCCCCCCAGTACTGTTTCTTTCCACAGAGACTTTTCAGTATAATTTTACTCTACCAGTGCTGCTAGATTTTTGCCAGCTGGTTCTGGCAGCTGGGAGGTAGGTGGTTGCAAAGTAGCAGACCTGCAGCTTTAACTGATTTTCCTCTTTTCCCATTAAATATTAAAACCACACTGAAAGGAAGATTAAACACAATAGGATGAGGTGAATGCTTGGCTTTGTATCTTTTTATGCATACTGCATTGTTCTTGAAAGAATTGGTGTCTTTCTGGGTTGAGTCATTCAGCTTTAGGTATAATAGAGCTCTCCACATGGAAATGCTTCTGGGACCTGTACAGAAACTCTGTGATGAAGTTGACTCCCTTCAAGTGCCTTTATTGTGATCAAAGGGAAGTGTGGAAGATGGGGGGAGAGACCCCAATCCAGAGAAGCTCCCCAGACTCATTCCACAGATCCCATGGGGATTTCTCCCTGAATATTTTCTCCTGTATATGTTACCAAACAGCTCAGGTACCTCTGTACATCCTTTTTGGCTATCTTGCTTTCAGCATCAGCCAGAATTCATGAACTGGGGAGTTGTTTTAGTGGGGTTGGAAATCACTGGAACCTTAACTTGAAGAACTTTCTAGTGCTCCTTCTGCAAATCTCCATGCCAAAGTTTCCCTGTCCTTGCCCAGGAAAGGTTTGTGCTGACATTTTGGTGAGTGATGGCACTGCACTGAGTCATCAGCACTAAAGAAACAAAGCTGTGTGGCCATTTCAGCAGGGACCCACCACAGGATCTCTCCCAATCTTGGGATATGCCAGCAAAAGTCACATCCATTTGTCCTGCATTTCTCCTCCCTTTTCTGTGATCTTTATCAGCTCTCAGCACTTGTGCAGAAATCCAAGAGTCAGATCAGAACTACCTGAGCAGGTTTGGTTCAGGAGGGAAAAGCAGAGCCAGGGCTTTGCTGTTCTCTGTGGGTCTGTGATCTCCCCACGGGCAGGGGCAGGGGCAGGGTTTCCATCTCAGTGTGTGCTCTGACTTGGTTTCTGCTGTGACACCCTGCAGCTGTACTGCCTGCCACGTCCCCAGAGCCCTGGTGTGTGGGTGCCCTGCCACCTGACAGTGCTGGAGCCATGGCTTCAGCCTCCTGAGCACAGAGGAAGGCAGAGGTGTTGGCCAACCATCCCCAGCTGGCAGGTGGCCCCGGGGGAGCTCTTGCCAGCTGGCACAGGCTAGCACTGCCAGCACTGGTGTAAAATGGGGCATGCTGGCTCCCTATGGGCTTCCCACCTCAGCTCTGGCAGAGCAGCTCCCTCAGTGTGTTCCTTCAGGCTCTGGGATGGACTGGATACTCAGGTTGTTCTTCCAGGCAGGGTTATATGACATGTGTCCAGTACCATTGATAGCCCAGTGCTTCCTCTTCATGCATGTCAGCTTTCAGCATTGCTTGCTTAATGGTCACTAGTCTCTCTGTAAGCCAGCCTGGAGAGACAGGAGCTTTGGAATGACAGGGCAAAGGCAGTCAGTACAGCCTGGCTTTATGTTCCTACACGCTAACATAGTGCTCCAGAGGTGGCAACTCTCATAGCAAAAGGCATTCAGAAGTTTGTTCTGTGCTGTGTCACACCAAGTGGGTGTCCCTCTCAGGAGATGTGCTGTGGCAGTGTCACTAAAAGGACACAAGCAGATGTTTGCTCTTGTGTGTGTGTGTGTCATGGGCTGAAGGAGCAAAGGAGCCTCATCAAGGAGGGGCAACAAAGCAGATCATCCCTTCTGCCTTCATGCAGGTGGTGCCTGAGCAGCTTGTGCCATCAGGTCAGCATCCCCAGTACCTGTGGGACTGGGAAGATGTCCTTGCAGTGGAGAACACTTTTTAGTAGAAGGGACTTTGCTGATAGTCTCCTGCCCCTGAGTGTGCTACATCCCTCTCCTCTGTGCTCAGACCATCCTCAGGTGGAGGATGCAGGCAGGTTAGCACTCTGCAGTGTGGGAGTTATTTGTCTGCTAGTAAATAAAGTAACCTAAAGCCTGGCTCAGTCGGCACTGAACACAAAAGGTGGGGGAGAGGCTTGGCTCTAGCTAGCACCATCTCCCCCACACCACCTGCTGCTCTGGAGAAATGACAAGCTAGGGAGGGAGTGCTATTTTAGGGGAATCCCTTCTGTGCTCCCCTGCTGTGGGTTTCCTTCCCTCAGCACAGTTGGATAGGCAGAGAGGAGAAACGGGGGCTGGGGTAACAGATTCCTACATCTGTGTTTGGGGGAGCAAAAATAGAGGGCAGTAGAAATATCAGGAGAGTTATGACTGTGCTGTCTTCAGTGATGACACAGAGTTATAACTGTGTTGTGCTCAGTGATGACACACAGAGCACCCCAGGGGATGTCTGCTTCCTCTGCAGACACAGACAACAAGAGCATTTCCTGCTTTCAGTAGTGCAAGGCTCTGCACTCCTGTCTGCTCTGCAGGAAACTTCCAGGGGACACTGCTGGTTTTCCTGGTGCTGTAAGGTAAACTGACCCCCTTCATCTCCTTGCTCTGCTTGGTGTCCATCTGCTAGAGAAGATCTCTCACTGTCCCAAGCAAGCAGTGTTGCAGAGAGGGTGTTAGATGTGTTTCAGACTATCCTGCCTCCTGTAAGAGCTTCAGAGCTGCACCCTGAGCTGTACCTCTGTGTGCTGTGCTACTAAAGCATGCAGGAACTCATGAAGCCATGCCACTCTGAGCCTTGCTTCCACATCCTGCTGGCTTGCTGGCAGGCTTCCTGAGCTTCACTTCTGCACCTCTCAAGGTGGATGAGAGCTGACCTGGTTTATTAATAACCCACCAGCTGGAGACACATTGCAGCACTGATGGCAGAGTAGCAGCATGGAGGCTTCATTTGCAGCAGCTGCTTTCCTAAAGCAAATATTTTGGACCATGGCAGGGTAGAACTAGTGGAAGATGTTAATTACCCTACATGTACAAAGAGCAAGAGACAGGTTATGCTTCTCCCTTCCCTCCAGGAGCCAGCTCCTGTCCAGGTGAGACAGGGTTTCTCCAGTAGGTTTGGGGCAGTAGGTTGGCTACATAGTTTACTGACAGGGGGGAGTTGGGTTTACAGTTGGGCTTGGTGATCTTAAGAGGTCTTTTCCAGCCTTAGTGATTGTATGATTCTAAAACCTGCCTTGCAGTAAAGCTCCAGCCTGGGGATGTCAAGTGTTGCTGTCTGGTTTTTTGGTGTGTATTCTTCTGATGTGTGTTGCTGGGAGTAACAAGTCTGTCATAATTTGTTCTTCTTGTAGGTGTCAGCACAGTTCCAGTGGAAAAAGACCATCTTGAAGAACTGGTGAGTAGCTCAATGTCAGGGCAGATCTCAGCAAATGTCATTCACATGCTCTCCATGTTTTGTCTTTAAACTCTCAGGGTAATGGGGTATTTTACCCCTAAGGGTAAACTCTTAGTGATGTGGAACTCAGTCCCTTCAGCTGTCAGAAAATACTGCATGCACTTGGGTGTGCTTGATGAAAATGGAAGCTGGCTCCTTGTGTCACTGTGGTGCTTTTGAAACTGTTGTACAGCTGCCCAAACAGTGAGCTGAAATATGATCTGATTAGTGAAGTGGCAGCTGTGAAGAAAGACAAAATATCTGCAGTAACCAACTGTGTAATGACCTGTCTCATGCAGTCCTCCCATCTCCTGCTCTAGAAGGAGATTAAGTTGTTTGATGAAGTCAATGCCATTAGCTGCTCTCAGCCCCTGTTAACCTGACATCAGAGCCTGTGATCTGACACTGGGCCCTCTCCAGAGGTGACAGTGGGATCATTTCTGTTAGTGAACACCTGGGAATGACTACAAGCAGTTACAAGACAAATTGCTGTCTGAATGCTTTCTTGTCTCCTCCCATCCAGCCACCCAGATTGTCAGCCTGAGACTTTCCCACATAACCCTGACCATCTGGGTGATGGCTCATGACATCTCCAGCACTTGGAAATTGCTTTCTGTGAGTTGGTGCAGAATTAGGGTTAGAGGAGGTTGTGTGACTTCCTAAATCCATCCATTTCCTCTGCTTCCAGAGGGCTGCCAGTTGTATGTTAAACAGTGGAAGAGGCAGGTCTTAGGGCACACACACACAGTGTCACTTACAGAGGTTTATTGGCAACCCAGGCAGTACTTCTGGTGCCACCTTGGCAGCATCCTCATTTGGACAGATCCTACAGGATGCTCCTCAGCCTGTGAACCTGGGTGGTCTTGGTTGGTTTTTGGGTGTTGTTAGCACATGTTTTGGCTGCCCTTGGCACTGCCTGGAGTATTTAATATTTAATGGTGTACAAAAGGAGCAAACAGAGAGAGGAAGAACAGCTCTTGATTCTTCTCTCCTTCCTGGTATGGGAGTAAGGAGCAGAGCACTTGTTGTCCACATGCCCAGGAAGCTGTGGTAGAGATGGGGATTACTCAGAGGTCACAAACACTCCCCTGAGCTCTACCCCTGCCCTGGCTCTCCTCCCCAGCTGGGTCAGAAGTAGAGGATCCATTTCTGCCATGAGAACTCTCTCTCCTGCTCTGTTCCTGCTAGGTGACCCGGTGCATCGTGGAGGTTCTGTCCAACGCTCTGTCCAAGCCCAATGCCCCACCCATTCACCCTGAGTGCACAGAGATCCTCAGGAGGGGTAAGTACAGCTTCATCTCAGCTTGGGAAAGGAAATCTGCATGTGGATTTTCTCTTGTGTAGCTTTCTGGCTTTGTGTTCTACTTCTGCTGTTACTCAGACACAAGGGAAGCAGAAATGTCTTCATGCAGAAATGCAGGTACCATTGGGGAGGACTGGTTAGGAGGTCAGGTAGGGATAGGACTAGGGGGAATGGATATAAACTAGAGGAGGGGAGATTTAGATTGGATATTAGGAGGAAGTTCTTCACTGTTAGGGTGGGGAGACACTGGAACAGGTTGCCCAGAGAGGTGGTGGAAGCTCAGCTCCATCTCTGGAAGCTTTTAAGGCCAGGCTGGATGGGGCTCTGGGCAACCTGATCTAGGGGAAGGTGTCCCTGGCAGGCAGTGACTCCAGGAACTGAACACAGCTCCAGATCCTGTTGATTTCTGATAGGATTGAGAGTTAATTAAGGCAGTGTTAACAATGTGATCAGGAGCAAAGAAAAAAGCCAGAGGAAAGGTTGTCTTGGAAATGTCAGTGGAACTTTAAAAAGCCTAATTACACACAAATTAGTTAATGCTCTTCCAGGCAAACATACAAAATACTAGAAAATGATTTTTCAAGCAGAATTAAAAACTGAATTCTGTCCAAGTCTTGGTACTTTGGGAAGGCAGTTGCCTGTTGAAACTGAACTAACCCTTCAGTGGTGAGCTGGAGTACTTCATTGTGCTGCTCTTGTTATTGCAGGTGGTAGCAATGACAGAGAGAGAAGTGAAAGCCAACAACTGGAGTTGAGGCATTTGAAAGACACAGCAGAGACTGAAAAACAACTTTCTGGGAGCCTGGAGAAAGAAGAAAGTCAGGCAGAAGAGGAGTCCAGAAAGTACCTGAAAGAAAGCGATGAGGAGAAACTTGCTCTTGAGGAAGATAACAGCAAGGAAGAGGAGAATGGACACCACACACCAGTGCAAGCAGAGACACTTCATGCAGAAGAGAAAAAAAGCTATGAGGAAATCAGAAGAGAGGAGGAGAAGAGCTACCATGAAGAAGAAGAAAGCAAAGAGAGCAAGAGTGATGACAGGGGGGCAGAGCATATTGCTCTCAGCAGGAAGTCCCACTCTGGAGGGATGAGCACAGAGGAGCTCCCTGCTGGGCCTGAGCAGCACCTCCTGGGACACTGGCACTCAGAGCAGGGAATGCAGAGCCCTTACAAAAGGATTGATGAAGGTGAAGAGGCAGAGGAAGAAAGAAGTGAAAAACACCACCATGAGTCTAAAGAACATGACTTCTCCCACCAGCAAGAGCATGAAGAATCTGCTGAGAGTGAAGAGACAGAGGAGGAAAAGCAGCACTACAGTCCCAGAAGCTCTCATGGGAAGCACAGAATGGGTGACTCCTCTGAGGAGAAGAGGGGCCATGGTGGAGAGAGAGAGGAACTAGCTGAGCAGTCACACAGAGAAGCAGCCCATCCCTGGGCCAAAGGGAACCACCAGCAGAAACACCTTGAGGAGTCTGAGCAGAAGAGTGGTTATCAGGGGAGGCATGGATCTGAAGAGGTGGAGGAGAAGAGGTATGCAGAGCAGGGAAGTGAGGAGTACAGAGGAAGGTGGCAGCAGAGCCAAGAAAGCAGTGAAGAAGAGAACAAGAGGCAACACCACAGTGAAGAGAGTAAGGAGAAGTGGCGTGAGGAGAGGAGGCACCGTGATGGATCCCAGGAGGTGAGGAGGCACCATTCTGAGGGAAGGACATACCTTGGAGATGAAAGTGAGGAGGAGCTGGCCAGGTACCTGAGTGCTGGCAGCAAGGAGAAGCAGCAGCATGCTGGAGGGAGGTACCAGGTGTGGAACAGTGAGGATGAAGGGTCCCAGAAGGTGTCTGCTCGAGAGCGCAAAGGACAGGCCAGGAGACACTACAGCACAGAGGCCAGCCTGGAGCAGCAGCACTACCCTGGCACCAGTGAGGAGGAGGAGGAGGCAGAAGAGAAGCACCAGAGCAGTGATCAGGTGGAGAAGGAAGAGGAGAATATGGAGGAGGGAAGATACACAGAGAGGGAAGAGTACAGAAGCCATCTCCCTACTGAAAATGAGAAGAGAAGCCCAGCATCCTACAGCCCTTTCTACCCTCTGCTGTGGTGGAAAAGCAGGCACTTGGAGAGGAGGGACAGCACAGGGGAGCAGCTGCAGGAGGGCAAAGAGGAAGCTGGGACCAGCCTGAGGGAGAAGAGTCTGTTCCCTGAGTATAATGACTACGACTGGTGGGAGAAAAAGCACATCCTGAGTGCTCTGAACCACGGCCACACTCCCAAGAGGAATCCTGGCAAGATGAGCAGATATGATCCCAAAAGGCAGTACAAGATGGAGCAGCTTGCACAGCTGCTGAATTACAGGAAGAAATCAGCCGAGTTCCCAGAGCTGTACAACTCTGGAGAAGACATGAAGAAACATGGAATGGGGAGTGACAGAAGCCTGAGCCAGAGGCCTCTGACTGAGCAGGAGGTATGTGTGCAGGGAAGCTGACTTGACATGCATGATCCTCAAACCCACTCCCAAGGCAGCTGGTAAACTCTGCCTGGAAAAACACAAACAAGGTTAAGTCATCTTGAGAGCCAGATCTTCAGTGGTGTAAGAAACTGCTTGCTTTGAATGAAATCAGTGGAACTAACCCAGGGCACAGCTGTAAGATTAAGTCCATATTGCATCCTCATTAGCTTCTGTCTGCTGCAAGACAGGAAAGGAAAGTTGTTTTCCTTCCTCTTTGCGTCCTGCCTTGCAGACTAATAAAGCAAAGGTGCCTGTTGCAGCAGGAGCAGGGAGAATAATGAGCCAGCACCACTTGGTCTGTCAGGTTGTTGAAAGTGCTTAAAAAGGCTGCAAAGCAAGTTGGACATTTAGGGTGATATCCAGCTCTCCATTGTCTCTTCCCAGCTGTGACTGCAGAGCAGAACCTGGCCTGTACTTTTGAGCCTGCCTGGTCCATGTAGTTCTCATTGCTGGACTTCCTCCTGTGCTCTGCTGTCCAGGAAAACTAAGTGTAGAGCCAGCAGGCAGATGTTCCTGGTGTCCATCCCTGGATCTACTGCAGAGCTGGGCTGGGAGGAGCAGAGGTTTAGTACCAGCTCTGCAGAGAGCTGTTAGCAAGTCATCAGAAGAGGAATTGGATGCAATACATGAGCAAGGTTATAGCCTCCTGAGGGACCTTCACCTGGGCAAAGTGCCTGCAGGAGGCAGCAGCTCAAGTATGCACTGCACTGCCACTAACAGCCCTTCCTCCTGGGATCTCCTCAGTAAGCAGCAGGAGGTGTCTGCCTCAGAAACAAGTCTGTGTCTCTCCCATTCATGGAACAGGGCAGCTGCTGTTGCTAATGGATGTGTAAAATGCTCTTTTATATTTCCACAGGAAAAAGAACTGGAAAACCTGGCTGCTATGGATCTGGAGCTGCAGAAAATAGCTGAGAAGTTTAATGACAAGAGGAGAGGCTGAAGATGATCTGCTTTGGTGTTTCAAAGCTAGGTGTAGCTGTACTCCCAATACCTGTATTTTGTGGTAAATTCACTGCCACTGGATTGTTGTTTGCTCTAAAACCAGAAATACAATCTACTGTCCACTCTAGTGTAGTGATTTTACAGCTCAAAATGTCTTTCTTTTGCTCTTCTGCTCTTGAGATCTCAATAGTGTGGATTTTAGGATCACAACCTCTCTTGCAAGGCAGATATTTTTAATATGCTTGTGAAAAGATTTGTGTTAGTGTTCAGAAATATCTTTGTCTGAGTTTGAAATAATAAAAAACCCCCAAAGATTGATCTTGGACCAAGCTTTCTGTCCTTGCTTGTTTGCCTGGTTGGGTTATGTCAAAGGAAGCAGCATCAGATGGACAAGTTGTGTACAGAGGGTTCACCTGTGGCTCACCAATACTTTGTGGAGGTTACAGGGAGCTTTTCTGTGCCTTTTATTTGCTGGTTAGCAGGAACAGGAGAGGTGAGGAGGAATGCCAGGGAAGCTGCTGCAGCGTTCTAGTACTTAGTTCTGGAAATCAGTCACTAAAGGAGCAGAGAGGCTGCCACACCCAAGGGATGCTTGTTAATATAAAGCATGTGGTGCTTCAGGTTCAATGCATCACATGCTGCATTGGTTTGGCCACTTCCTCAGACCCAGCATCCTGTTCCTTTCATTTAACTGCTCTTTCTGCCTGGTGCAGGCAAGCAGGTGGTGGTGAGAAGGGCTCCAGGGCCTGTGTGCAGCCCTGCTCCAGCATCCCCCTGCTAAGTTCAAGGATGGGAGCCAAGTCCTGCTGCCTCTAGGAGCTCCCATATGGGCCCAAAGCTCCCCACAGGGGTGTAGCCAGCAAGGGTATGCTCCTCCCAAAGGCTCTGCTAAACCTTTCTATTTCCAAGAGGGAAAAGAAAAAGCAAAGCTTAGGAAACCCATCTGCAGGTTTAATTGAAATGGCAAATGCAAAGTTCAAAAATAGAAAGGAATAAAAAAGCTACAGATCCTGAAAGATAAAAGAGCAGAATAAATATATATATACACACATGGCAGGTCTCCAGCTAGTCCCAGTTGAACATAGGGTGACTCAGGAAAATGAGAGGGGCAGCACTGCCAGAGAGACTCTGGAGATAGTGGGTGGTTTAATTGCTGAGCATGCACCTTCTCTTCTGTGTTTCCCTCAGGACAACACAGGGGCAGGGCAGTCTGGAAAGTTCTGGAATCAATATTCCCTTGTTACTGTTCACGTGTGGTTTAATGTCTTTAGCAGTGAGCTGCATGAGGGGCTGAGGCACCCTCAGATGATAGCAAGCTGGTTGCAAGTGTTGATCTGCTGGAGGGCAGGAGGCTCTGCAGAGGGATCTGGACAGGCTGCATCCATGGGCTGAGGGTCACAACAACTCCATGAACACTCCAGGCTTGGGGCAGTGGCTGGAAAGCTGCCAGGTGGAAAAGGACCAGAGGGTGTTGGTTGGTAGCAGCTGAAGATAAGTCAGCAGTGTGCCCAAATGGCCAAGAAGGCCAACAGCATCCTGCCTTGGATCAGCACTAGTGTGGCAGCAGGACTAGGGCAGGGATTGTCCTGCTGGACTGGGCACTGGGGAGGTCACAGCTCTAATCCTGGGTTCAGTTGTGGGCTCCTCACTCCAAGAAGAACACTGAGGTGCTGGAGTGTGTCCAGAGAAGGGCAAGGAAGCTGGTGAAGGGTCTAGAGCACAAGGCTTGTGAGGAACAGCTGAAGGAACTGGGGTTGGTTAGCCTGGAGAAGAGGAGGCTCAGGGGAGACCTTTTCACTCTCTACAACTTCCTGAAAGGAGGCTGGAGCCAGGTGAGGGTTGGTCTCTTCTCCCAGGTGACTAGAGGCAGGACAAGAGGAAATGATCTCAGGTTGCTCCAGGGGAAGATCAGGTTGGACGTTAGGAAGAATTTCTTCCCTGCAAGAGTGTTTAGGCATTGGCAGAGGCTGCCCAGGGTAGTGGTGGAGTCACTATTCCTGGAGGGGCTTAAAAATCATGTAGACATGGCACTTGGTGACATGGTTTAGTGGCATGGGGGTGTGGGGTTGACAGTTGGTCTTGATCTTAGAAGTGTTTTTCACCTCTGATTGTATCCTATGATTCTGTGATTATTTTTTTTTGCTGTTCATTCTCCTTCCTTAAATCACTGAGCACAGCCTGGTTGTGTGTCCAAGGGGGAGCAGAGCACGAGGATGGTTTGTGCTGATGCTGCTCTGGGAAAACAGGAGGTCAAGTTAGATGTGTTGATTCTGACTCAACCAAAACCAACCTCATCTTGTCTGCTTGGGGCAACAAGCAGAATGCCTTCTCTGATGCTTCCTCCTGATCTTCTTTTTGAAGTTACTCTGTTTCCAATGTGATGTTTGCTTCCAGGGCTTTTTCATCTCATTTTGATCATGGAAGCTGGTACAAGGGCAAGAGAGTCCTTCCTGCCCCAGAGTTCTGCTGCTGGTTGCTGCCAGCTGTATGACAGGTACCATTTCTGTGCTCAAACTTTACTAAGTCCTGACAGTTAAAAAGCAAATCAATTTTCCAGATGTTAACAATGGAAGTCTTGAACTTTGCATCTTTTAGATGATGGCTCTTCCATCTTCAGTGCTTCTGAATTACTGCAATCAGATTTGCTCTTCTCCAAGACAACAGTTGTACCAGACAGAAGGTAGCCTCCCCCTCCACTCATGGTCAGTTTCGGGTGGCTTCGATCCGGTAAGACCTTCAGAACAAAACACACCCCAAGCACCTGTCAAAACTCACTCCCTATGCACACATCAGATTGTGTCAGTCAAGCTTACAGCACAAGATGTGGGGTTTTTTTTTTCCCCAGCCACCACCACAAAGAGCCAGTACTGATGCAGCTTGGACAGCCAGGCACTGTGATGCTTACCTGGTAGTTTCGTAGCCATGTTTCAGACAGCTTGAGGTTAACAACACCACCTCTCTCCCTCAGCTTTGTGTAACAGTCCAACAGTGGCTTCAAAAGAACAAAGAGGAGGTTATACAGCAGAAGAGTCTCCAATTTGGACTGTGAGAGCTGGAGGAACATGTGATTTACCTCTTTATACTGGCAGTAAACAACAAAAGGCCTTGAAGGAGCCACAAATTCCAGCAGAGGAAGGAGCACAGGCGTGGGGTGAAACTTGCTGGCTACAATTAAGCTGCAAAGGAAATTTCAGGCCTGTTAGTTCTCTGCTACTCAAACCTATTCATCAAGTGACATTTCCTCCTCAGCACAGCAATCAATTAGAGCTTAAATGCTGCTCATCAACATGTTTTCCTGCCTCTAACAACTCCCCAAATGCAAAACCAAATCCTGAGTTCCTACTTGCATCATTAAGAGGATAAAGCACTGTTCCCTGAAGTGCAGTACACTCCTGTGAGCTGTGCTGAGCTCTACAATCACTCTCAGGACCCAGGAACTCACATGCTGCTTTCTCTGCCCTAAACCATTGTCTAAATGTAAGTGAAAGTCTGTGACAGCTAATTGTAGCTCAGAGGATAACCTCAGTGATGGTTCTCCAGCCTGTGTGCTCTTCACTTAATACAGTTCTATACAAAGAGAGTTATGATTGAAAGAGAGAACAATCCCTTCATGGGCATGACTCAGAATCTTTTAGAAAGAAATGATGTCCTTGCCAATTTACAGGCTTCCTAGTTTATGCTTTGTCCTCATTTTAATATCACAGTGTAACTCATATTTACAGATGTTTAAGATTCTTACAGGAATCTAAAGTTTTTAATCCAAAACACCACTGCTAAGAAATGGTTAAGACTCAATGAGTTAGTCAGCTGTAGTTGTGCAGGAAGCATGGGCTGATTAAACTCCTTTTCTAGTCTACAGTTACTGTGACAAGACCAATCAACTCCTCTGCTCTGCCCTAGGGAGGCCACAGCTGGAGTAGTGTGTCCAGTTCTGGGATCCCCAGTGCAAGGGAGACAAGGAACTGCTGGAGAGAGCCCAGTGGAGGCTAGCAAGATGCTGAGGAGGAGAAAAGGCTGAGAGCCTTGGGGCTGCTTAGCCTGGAGAAGAGCAGAAACAGAGGGGAGCTGCTCGATGCTGAGCAGAGCTAAAGGCTGGGGCCAGACTCTGCTCAGTGGTGCCCAGGGACAGCCCAAGGGGCACTGGGCACCAAATGGAACCCAGGAAGTTCCTTTTAAACATCAGGAAAAACTTCTTTGCTGTGAAGGTGCCAGAGCCCTGGCCCAGGCTGCCCAGAGAGGCTGTGGAGTCTTTCTCTGGAGAGACCCCAACCCACCTGGAGCTGATCCTGGTTGCCCCTGCTTTAGCAGGGGTGTTGGAGTAGCTGATCCCCGGAGGGCCCCTCCCAACCCCTACTGGTCTGGGATTCTGTGATTAACATCTGATGTTCAGCTTTCTAAGCAGAATGGAGAGAAGGAGGTGAGACAATTCTTGCACAGTTGTTTCTGTTTCAGCTTTCTGCTGGCCATGCTCTTGCAGGCTACAGATTTGAGCCTAATTCCAAACTTCCAAAAAAATCTGTGCTCAGTAATTGAGAAGTGGACCATGAAGAAAGCAGACTCCAGACTGTGCCTCAGAGGGCTTGGAGTGCTGCACTGACACTGCCAGGAGCTCTGCCAGACAACAGGAAGGTAAGTGAGAGATGAGAGAGACTGTAGAAAGTCAGATTCCATTCTCTCCTGTGGCAGCACATATTGTTGTCAGCAGGTAGTCTGGCCACCCACAAGACTTTATGTAAGGAGAGAAGGAGGCAGAGGAAGGGCAGGGAAGGGTAAAGAGAGAGAGTGTGGTCCAGTTCTGAACACATGGAGTGTCTAGAAACTGAGCTCCCCTTTCAGCAGAGCAGAAAAATGTAATAGTCTATCCTAAAGGAGAAAGGTCTGTAGAAGAATCCTGAGTCCCTCTTCCCCCTTAGAGCCCAATGACAGACTGCAGCTCTCAGAACTGGCACTGGCCAAACAGGCCTAGCAGAAGGGCTGCTTTACCTCAGAGCAGCACAGAAGATGGATTTTATTCAAGTTCCATCTTCTACATGAGTAAAATTGAGCACCTCCAGAAGCAATTCTCCTAAAGCTGCTGCCCATCATCACCTAGTGACCAGCTGTTCTTTACAGCAAGTCCTACTCTTTCTCCCCACCTCCAATGTTCACCAGCTTTACCTGTCCTTTCCCTACTTCTCTCTTGCAAAGCCAGACAACACCCTGAGTTCTCTGCCTGCCTCTGCTCAGGTGCCAAGTCCATTTCTTTATTCCATGTCAGTATTTCCTAGCCCAGCAGTGCATGTACCCTGTGGTTCTTGGGCTCTGAAAGGCAGATGACTAAAGCCAAGTGATCCTGACTGCACCATCTGGGACAGTGCCTTCAGGCAGCCATAAACTTCCCTTCCCCTTCAATCATGTTGAAGGGTTCCTAGAGCAAGAAATCACTCAGCCCTTCAGTTTATCCCTGCTTTCATGCATTATAAAGGACAAAAGTATCAAATGATTGGAAACATAGGAACAGAGACCAATACTAACTAGGCTTCCTTCAATCATAGAATCCCAGACTGGTTTGGGCTGGAAGGGACCTTTAAAGGGCATCTAATTTTTCCTATGGAAAAAAGAAATTAGTTTCTAAAACCAAACCAACCAACCAAAACCCAAAACAAATTTCATTCCAATTTAATAAACTTATAACCTCAGGTTCTACTTTGCCAGTTACAGTCCTGTTCTATCAGCAGCTGTTATGTGTTAAATTCCACCTGGATTCTGTTTTCTTTGGATAAAAGACTTCTTGTAATATTTACTCCTAGCTAGCCAGGGAACTATGACTTTGAGATGATGAAATTTCAAACCATTTGAGTAACAGCAAAAAAAACCCTCAACCAATTAAGAACCAGACAAGAGACACTTGGGTCAACTGCTTGCCTGTAGCTATTACAGAACAAAAAATGAGGGTGTTTTTAAAACCAAGCTTTGAGGTGTTTCAAGGGGAATTTCTTCCCTGTGGATGTGCTGTCACACAGACCTTTCTGACTACAGAACAACTCACCCATCAGCATTCTTCTCTCCCAGTAAAGCAGCAGTTTCTATTAGCTTTTTCCTTCTCTCCCATTGTTTTCTGTGCTTTTCCCGAACCTTTGAACAACAAAAGAAGCAGTTTGCACCTGAAGTGGTCGCTTTCTCTTGGATTGCTAATGCATGACCTCAGCTAGCATGTTTTGCATCTCTGATGGCTTAATGGAAGATTAGAGACAGCCTCCAGAGGTCCCTTTGGACACCTCAGTAAGCTCTATTTCAGCATGTCTGATTAAGACAGCAGAGTTTTAAGGCTAGAAATGTTGTTAAGATCTGAATAGCCACAATAAATATCCTTACATTTTCTTTTATCTCTTTCTCCTTGTTCTCTTTAAATTCTGCATCTTCAGCACTCATGTCCATCGAGTCTTGCTCTTCTGGCTGGTTGTTCTCCATAGCTGCTTCAGCAGCAGACTCCTCTTCTGGTTCCTGGAGGGATGTCTGCTTCTCAGTAGCCAGCCCATTGCTTTCTTCTTCCACTAGTATGTTATCCTCAGGTTCTGAAGGCAGAGTCTCTGTAGAAAATGTCCCAGAGAGGAGACTCTCCACTTTGCTGAGAGGAAACTCATGGAGATTGTCAAAAAAGAGTTTTGGAAATCCAAAACAACTGGTAGCAGCTCTGACAGGTCCCCCTCCTGGGTACAGCTGAATAATGCTTCCATAGCCTAGGACAGCAAAAGAATCACAGATTCACTAAGGTTGCAGAAGACCTCTTGAGATCAGCAAGTCCAGACATCAACCCAGTACCTCCTTGTCACTAAAACATGCCACCAAGTACCACATCTACAAGGTTTTTGAGCCCCTTCAGGGATGGTGACTCCACCACTGCCCTGGGCAGCCTCTTCCAATGCCTAAACTCTTTTCAGGGGTGACATTGTTCCTAATGTCCAACCTGAACATCCCTTGGCACAACTTGAGGCCTTCTCCTCTTGCCCTATCTCCAGTTACCTGAGAGAAGAGACCAAGCCCCACCTCACACCAACCTCCTTTTAGGGACAGTGAAAGTCATGAAGTATTTTGAAGTCTTGCCTTAGAAAAGTGTGGGAGAGATGTATTTCTGAAGCTCCAAGAAGCCCTCAGGCTGCTGAAGGCCCTGTGTGCCTTACCTCCCATCCTCTCCATCACAGCCCCCAGCACAAGGCCTGCACATGTCTCCATTACAATTGTCTTGTTGCCAGCACGGATGTTCCCCAAGGTCAGCATCTGAGCTAGGGTGTCGTATCTCAAGTGGCTGGAAGACAGAAGGGGTTAGGAAATAACCAAATGAGTTGTCTTAAGAGTTAGAAATGCTGCATATTAGCTCAGGAGCCTCTCCAAACAAAGCTGGAGGACAGGTGGTTTTTCAGGAACAGCATCAGTAGTCTTCAGAGTCATCACCTGGAAACTTGTAAGTACCTAGCAGTGAAGGACTAGGAACAGAGGCAGCAAGAAATCAGCAAGGAACAGCAGAAGTAGGACATGCAGGAAGTGCACATACTGAGGTGGACATGGTAAAAGCTGATGCTGCATGCAAAAGAGTTTTCCTCTCTTCTGGAACAGCACATTTGATTCATTTCCTCCATCCCATATTTGTCATTAATTGGCACTCTCCTCATTAACAGGCAAAGAAGAACTGGATTCTAGACTCTGTCCTGGCACAGGTATTGTGAAAACAGTCCAAGAGCTTTCTGTTCTGGCTTGAAAAACACCAAAGTGCAAACTTACTTAATTTTCCCAGGCTCCCTTGCATAGTACATGGTTGAGAGGATGCGAGTGGAGGGCTTCACAATGGTAATAACTGCCTCATACCTGCAAGAAACAGAGTCCAGCAGTCAGCTCTAAAGCCCAACAAATCCAGCAGCTCCTAACCACTCCCCACAGCTGAGAAGTCACTTACTTTTTTTTCTTCTTCTTTATGTATTTATCTTGAGCAAATTCTGTCTTGTCTCTGAAGGTTGTGCTGTTCTCTATTAACTGCTGAACTATTTCCTTGGGGGAGAGAGGTCATTCTCATTACAGCTGCTATTTAATTCTCATTTATTTCATAGACAGTATTTGTTGTAAACAATATTTTCTGCCAGTGGAGGCAAGTACATCATCAACTTCTACTGACATCAGTAGCAAAGTAGTTTCCATTAACATAAGTGACCCTGACTATGTGCAGCAATTTAATCATATCCTTTTGTCTCTAGGTGTTCTTGAGCCAATAATGGCAGCATAAAAATGGTGAAACAGAAAATGCTTATCCTGGAAATGGGGTGTTTTGTCTGGGAGGAGTCTGCTAGGTACCAGAATTAGCTCCTGAGAGAGGGCAGAGTCATGGCTAACCATGAAGGAAAAGCAGGATGGTTCCTCTCAGCATCTTCAGCCTTTGCTGTGCAGCCTCTCCTCCTCTGCTGAAGGTGAAGGAGACTACTCTGCTTTCTCTGAGTCATTAGCTCCTTCTCCTTCCAGGTATTTAGAATAAGGCAGAGTTACGTTTATTAGCAGAACAACTGACATCCCTTCTGTCAGCATAACATTCCCCACAGTAACTGGGCTGCATGACAGCAGCCCAAGTCCTTTGTGAAGCTATGCAGGCAAAACTATTTGACAAGAACAAAACAAAGGGAGGAACCTGATGTATGTACTGAATAGATGTTACTGAGGTAATAGTTACTTTAATCCAGCTCCTCCTTGGGGGTCTCCTGTCTGACTTCAGTAGTTCTATCTCTGAGGGTATCTTTTTTCCATCTTGTGCTAGTTGTTCCCCTGTACTCTGGCTGTTCATCAGACATGTTCCCTACCCACTAAACTTCCTCTGCCTCCCTAACTGTGCTAGGCTCCTGTAGCAACTCCTTGCACAAAGTCAAACTCCTCAGCACTTACTGCTTCCTACAATACTCCCCCTGACTTCTTTCTTCTCTAGCTCCTAGGTTTTCCCCAGAATTCCAGGTTTTGTTTTCTGATCTCCTTGTTCTAATCTGCTCCCTTTGCCAATCCAACTTTTTTCCCTCATACTTCAGGTTCCAGCTGGGAGAGATCATTCAGACCTTCCACAGGCAAAAAAATAAAAAGCTTTCATGACTGAGGGTTTGTCTGCAGGCTGCAGAATGTTATTTTGGTTGTTGTGATCCAAGTAGTTTAACTGCTAAAATCCTGTCTTCTAAACACTTGGGAAGAGCAACAGTAGCACCTGGCCTCAGAGGTGCTTGGAGAGGGTGGTGGGGGTCATGAATGACAAAGGGAGTGTTTTCAGTGTGGCCACTGCATCTCCCATTGCCCTTTAAGAACCTGCTGCAGAACACAGTGGCACAAGTGCTCCTCCCTTGCTGTTGCTGCTGCTCAGGCCAGTATTTCCTAGTGCCCTTTAAACAATTCCCATGTAGTGGTAATGGTGTGGAACAGCTTAGCTTGCTTCTTTTTGCCTTATTCATGGGAAAAGTTCAATGCAGGGTCTGGGTTGTTCTGGGCTTTGGGGGTTTTTGTTGTTGTTTATTATTATTATAATTCATTATTGTTCTTCTTCTTCTTGCAGACAAGGAAGTAAGTGAGGAAACTGGGGACTAGTTCACTAGGGTAAGCAAAAGCCCCAAGGGAGCTGCAGCAGCATGCAGTGTCCTGGGAGTACATGGCACTCCATGTCCTCATCCCAACACCTGTCCCTCAGGCCCTGGGAAGGATTTGGGAAGTGATGGGAAATCAAACCCCATTAACAGTGAGGTTGTTTTATTTCTAAACTGAGCCTGTGTCACAAAGACATGCCACTCACAAACCTGAGTTTAGATTTTAGCAGGCATTTATGGAACAGTAGAATCTACTGCTGCTAATATCACAGCCTAAAATGAGCATTCAGCTCCAGTTCAGAAAGCAGAGTTAACAAAGGAGAACACTTTACTAAGCTACAATAGAAGTATGGTAGATGAATGGCACAGACATACAGAGAAGCCAGAGGGCTCTTCTGCCACAGATAATGGAACAAACAGGAAACATCCCAGCTCTCAGCCTGATTAGTACATTCTCCTCCAAGAGACATCACCATGAGCAGCACAACCATGGCAACAGAAGAAATACCATTCTCAACTCCTGGGACCCAGCCATGATTAAGCAGGCAAAAGCAGAAGAGCTACTCTTCAGAGCAGCAGCAAACAGCAAGGTGCAAAGAGATGAACTTGATGTAAGCATGAGCAGTTTCCTTTTATTAGAAAGGGTAAACTACAGAGGAGAGAGCATTTTGCCTGATGACCATGTGCAAAACAGAACTAAACTGGCTGCAAGGGTTGATTAACATTAAAGATGGCCTCACTTCTGTTTGGACAAAGTGCAGGGTGAAAGCCAATCCCTTTTTTACCAGAACAGAGCTGATCTCTCCAGAATATTCTCAGCTTTTGATGTGTGTGTTTGGTAGGTAGGGCCCAGAGGCACACCCACAGTCCACTGGTTAGTGGTATGCATCAATACTTTGGTGTTTCTCCTTACTAATGTCTCTGCCAGCTTAATTATTGCATGATTTTAATATATCTGTAATGCAGACACAGGATTTTGAACCTGATGAACAAACCAGAATAAAAGGGGATGAGGTGAGCTGCATTTCCTTAATGGTGTTAGCCTTTCTTTTTGTCTGTTACAACTGCAGATGCTGTCAAAGTTGATACTTTTCTCTCTGGTGCAATGTTGCCAACCTGACATGAATTTTTCTCTGCAAAGAAGCCTTTGCATCTTTCCACAAACAGATCCTGAGGGAAAACAGGACTGGAGCAGGAAAACAGAGAGAAAGCACTGGAGTGTATGCACCCATCAAAAGAGCTGTTTCAGAAACCAAAAGATGACCATCAAGGCAGCACAGAAATGACACCAAAATCTTATCTTTACCTGGCCTTTAATACCCTTGTCCTTCAAAGCCTTTATGTCATCATGAGTCAGTCTCTGAGACCTTCCATCGTCAACTATGTTACGATTATCTGTCCCTGCTTCTTTGGTGTCTAAAGGAAAAGGACATAGACTTGTCAAAGCTAGCTCTAAGATCTTTCAGCTGCAGAAAGACAGGAGCTTAAGTTTCACAGAAAGCAGATTTCTCAGGATTAAACCCACATGCTTCATGGCCTTGTAAAGTATCTCCTAAGCAATCAAGGCAAGGGAGTGTGGAAAATACACCTGGGTGTAGATCTGCAGTCACCCAAGCTGAGGTTGCCGTTTTCTCCCCCATTCAAAAAGCTGATTTGTTACAGGAGTAGTGAAGCAGCAGGTAAGACAAAACCATGCACTCTTATGACAAAGAATAGCAGTACCATCAAGTTAACAAATGATTAAGGGCAAGGTTTTCCATCATCTTTGGTATTAGCAAAGAGACAAACTGATTGGAACTCGTGTTTCCAACCCTCTGTGATACCTGTGGGAGTCTCTTCCACCTCTTGCTTTGGCTGGAGGTTTCCACCACTGGTTACTTCAAATGTAGTCCCATAGATGTGTCCAATGGCATTATCCAGGTAGAACCACTGCTTCTCAAAAATGATCTTTCTGCAAGAAGAAGGAGGTGGATGATATTAAAAGCATTCTTTTCACTGTCTCTGAAACTCACAAGAGTAGAAGCTAAGCTGTAACTTCACGTATGGTATTTGTCTCTGTAGCCTTGAAGAAAACCAGAAGCATAATGAAATGAACAACAAAACAATATTAAATTGAAAGGGGTTAGGAAAAGACCAAAGAACTTAAACTGAGCAAACAGGAAGAATATAGATCTATTTTCCAGTTCAAAAGAATCCTAAAAGGGCAGCTAAAACAAGGCTATAGCACTTGAATTACACAGCACCACTTCAGATAGAGTCAGAGAAAGGCAAGGAGTGAAACAAAAGGATGCTGAATCTAGGCTGGGCCATGCAGATGAGTGCAAAAAGATGAGCATGAACCTGTATTTTGCAGAGCTCCTTGGCATCAACAGTTACCAAAAGACTAGGAAGAAAACAAACAGCAGAGAGTGTCTTGTAATCCTAGAAATGTTTAATGAAAAGACAAATAAAAGGAATTTATTATCCTTTTCATTCTGATCACACTAAGGGAGGGCTGTATTTTCCCTTTCTCACACAGAAAAGGACCCACAAAGCTTTAACTTCCAGGCTGACCCACAAAGGTTTCCCTGCTGACCAGAGAAATACTGATCTTGTCAAATAAACAGGTAGCAGTGTAAATGCCACATGACTCAAATTTGAGTCCAAACTTTCCCATATGAGCTCTTGGTATGTTGATTATGCTCATCACTAATTCTGTTATCTCCAGTTTTCTACTGACTGGCACATGCAATGCATGCACCTGTTTCACAGATGGTATTATTTGTATCCCCAAATACAATGCAGAATTTAAACAAAGCACAGGAATAAAGTTTTGTCAGACACATTACCCATCCTCACCTTTACTTGTGTGAAGTCTGTTAGTCACTAAGTTTATTAATCCCTACCAACCCACATTTTAAAAAGCTAATAAATGATTATTATAAAAGACTTGAAATGACTGAAAAGAATTTAAAGAGAGAAAAAAATGTGTGCTGGTGCTCAATTCTCCTTTGGATGGCCATTCTAAACAAAGTCTGCAACCCCAGCTGTTGTCACATCTTCTTGGGGTGTCCTTGCCCTCACAAGATATGGAAAAATAAAAATGAATGCAAAAGTTATTTCTTTGCCTGTGGTGTATTTACTTTTTGACTATTTTATTCTTTCCTTTAAACAAAATCTGAAGGGAGACCCATGGCAGGGGAGTTGGAGCTAGATGATCTTTAAGGTCCCTTCCAACTGTGAATCTAATGAACTGACCTTGGCAGTGCTCTGCAGACTAACAGAGTGACTACCTGATTTTAGTGCTAGATTCCAGGGGTGAACATTAAGCCTGTCACTAACCAACATTCCCCTATTCCTAGGTCTGAGCTATGCCAGGTTTAAAGCAGTCTCATTCAAACACAATACCTTTAAATCTCCCTGCTACTGACTCAGATGTCTGGCCACGTTACCCAATACTGATTTATGCACCATTAGTCTATAAAACTGTCTGCTGCAAGGGGCAGAGCTCAGGCTGCATCCACTCATTACAGTATTTCCTGCTGGGGTGCAGGTGTTCTTGTTATGCCAGTTGGCCTAGGAGGAAGAAAGAGGAGACTTTACAGAGCATCCTCTCCAAAGCAGCAACTATCCAGAACTGATAGCTAGCACCTTCCTACAGGCTAACACTGATAAGAACACTGAAGCCAATCACTGTTAACAACCTTACAGAAATCATAGCATCATTAAGGTTGGAAAAAGCCTCTAAGATCCTGAAGTCCAACAGTCAACCCAACATCCCCCTGCCACTAAAACATGTCAACAAGTGCAACATCGACACATTTTTGAGCCCCTCCAGGGATGGTGACTCCACCACTGCCCTGGGCAGCCTCTGTCAATGCCTAACCACTCCTTCAGGGAACAAATTGTTCCTAATATCCAACCTGATCTTCTCCTAGTGCACTTGAGACCATCTGCTCTTGTCCTATCGCTAATCACCTGTGAGAAGAGACCAACTCCCACCTCACTACAACATGCTACAGCAAGATAATTACGATAAAGATAAGCCTTTCAGGCTGCTGCACTGGTTTTCAATCGGTCTGACAAGAACACAAAACCACCTTCGGTATCTTTCTTACAAGCAGCACAGCCACTAGATCTTCAGGGTTTGGGCTGTTTTTAAGACAAGGATGGATGGGTCCCTGGATAACCTGATCTAGTCGATGGTGTCCCTGCCAGGCAGGGGCGTTGGAACTAGATGATCTTTGAGGTCCCTTCCAACTCTGA